>OZ010578.1:85863290-85930790 GCA_963932145.1 Acanthosepion lycidas
CTTTCTCATTTCATTATATATATATATATATGTTGGGCCATAAGTTTCCATACATAGGAAAAATAAACATTTTATGTCGGACAACCGTTTTTATTTATATAGTATGCTCTATATGATTACCATTGTTTCGAAAATACATATTAATACGTGTTTCCCAATGTTGATTAGCACAGTTGAGGTTATGCTTGTAATGGCGTTGGTGATACGTTCCTTGAGATGATTTATGTTTCGTATCTTTACCTTATACACCATGGCCTTCAAGTGCCCCCAAAGATAGAAATCAAGAGGGAGAGACCTGGGGATCTTGGAGGCCACTCCACAGGACCACGCCAATCCAATTCGAAAATTGCTGATCCAAATACCGACGCACTTGATGACCATAATTAGGTGGAACTCCATCTTGCTGGAAGTAAACTGGGTAATCACCTTCCTTGTTTAGCAGGGATGGGAGACCATTCTGCATTAAGATTTTCACTGACAAAAATTGGTCCAATAATTGTCACTCCATATTCCGGCTCATACCATCAATTTACCGGCACTTTGCATCTTTGTCGAACGAGGCCAGTTCGGGTTCGCATTACTCAAATAACGTAGGTTTTGCCGATTAACGTCTCCATTGACGTAAAAATTTGCTTCATCAGTAAACAAAATTTTAGTTAGTCTTCATTCACTTTGGTTAATACCCATTCATAGAATTCCCTATGTATATAAGCTTATGGCCCAGCATATATATATAATGGTGGACTCTCCCGTCGTATCCGACGTATGAGGGTCAAGCAGCTCAGTCCCTAGTAACCAAGAGCCAGACACCAGCACATATGATTTGATTATAGTTGTAAAGGTTTTGTGCAGAACCAATCACACTTTTTGAAGGGCCAAATACAGAGACCTGGTGCACTAGGTACCACAAGGCCCCAAAACAACCCTCCGCAGGTTTTGAATACAGAGTTGTCCTTCTCCTAGACCAGTTGCCATCCTGCTCTTCTCCCTCCATAGCGGCAGGGAGAAGAGGATTAATACCTTTCCCAAGAGTAATCGCACTAAGTGAATGTAATGGATTGGATTGGAATTCGAACTCGGTTTTCCGATTCCTCAATCCGAGCCGCTATACTTTACTCCACTGTGCCTCTGCATCTGCCTATCTCTCTCTCTCTCTCTCAATCTCTCTCTCTCTCTCTCTCTCTCTATATATATATATATATATATATATATATATATACACTTTTTGACTTCGTTGTCAGTTATAATATTTATAATCATGCATTTAAGTTAATTTAATATTTAATTTAAAGAATTAGTCTTTGTAAGTCAATAAATATTAATATTTCTTAATTTTTACCATTAATCTTGAGTTTACTGTAATATTGGGGGATAACCTGTATATATATATATATATATATATATATATATATATATATATATATATATATATGAGCTCTGGAAAATATATTTCAATTGAGCACTGTTGAGTGATAGGCTAATTCTATAAACAACAGCCGACTACATTAATGCAAAGCTCTTCAGAAAAATGAATAGAGCACTCCGGTTGATTGGAATTTGTTTACATTCGTAAAAACAATACGCTAGATTTAGCTGCTTCATTCTGCCGAATGAACAAACCTAAGTGATAGAAACTCTGACTGACACCAAATCGGTTGGGTTTGAGGGATTAGAATGTCTAGTCACACTGAGGAGCTGCGAAACAGTGCTGTTTCGAATAACATATATATATATGTGTGTGTGTGTGTGTGTGTGTGTGTGTGTGTGTGTGTGTGTGTGTGTGTGTGTGTGTGATAAAATATTCTTTTAAGGTATGCTATATTTATGGGCAAAAATGCTAAATATTTGAGATAGACCGTATGTAAATATAAAAGTGGACATGGATGCCAACACCCAGAGGAGGCGACAGTCTGTTTGGGGCTTAAATGCGATTCTCAGGCCTGACGATTCCTTTCAAGCCATATATATATATATAGATAGATAGATAGATAGATAGATAGATAGATAGATAGATAGATATAGATATATTTAGAATTTTGCTATCTTTATGGTGGAAAATGCTCAATATCTGGAATAGAATTTATGAAGATATAAAACAGTGCAAACCTAGAAATCAACACTGCATTTTGATTGACGGGTTCACCAAGATTTATTTACATACATACATACACATACATACATACATACATACACATACATACACATACATACATACGCATACATATACACACATACATACACATACATACATACACATACTTACACATACATATACAAACATACATACATATACATACATACACATACATACATATACATATATGCACATACATACATACACATAGATACATACATACACATACATAAACAAACACGAACACACACACACACACACACATATATATATATATATATATATATATATATATATTCTATAAGTAACTAGACAAGTTGATTTTACACTGATTTATTGAAAATATTTAATAAATATTTAATAATGATATATTCTCTGACACTGACTTGTTTACCATAGCAACGCCTACAAAATTATTTCATATTGCTATCCTGCCCAGTGTTTGTGAGAATTTTCAGACATCGAAACAGACATTTTGTTGGTTAAATCGATCGTGGCATGTGCTTAACTCGAAAGGCATCGAAATTTGGAATTCCTTTTGCATTTCTAAACCATAAAAATAAAGAAAAGAGTACTGAACTGTTATGTAATATCGGTCCTCCTGAATGCTGGCCAATCCCATCACAGATGTAAAAGAAACTTTTAGGCAGCAGAAATGTGGATCTACAAAAGGATGCTGAGAATATGTACGTAACAATGAAATTTTAAAGAAAATGAAAACAAACAGGCTTATACTTAGAATCAAAAAGAGGCAGTTGAAATTTCTAGGGCACATAATGATAGAAGAGGGTTTGGGAGAGTTTGACACTCTCAGAACATATTGAAACCAAAGGGGAGATTGTGCAAATGGGTGGCAGAATAGGGACTGAGAGATGTAGTAAAAAGATATACTAAACGTATATAAAGATAGGAAGTTGTGGAGAGTCATAATCACCCACATGCTAAAGGGAAATAGCACATAGAAAAATGAAAGAAAGGAAATCACTACTCTGTCTATCTGGGCCGCCCAAAAGATTCACGATAAGACGAGGAAAATCGAAAAGAAATTCCGTGTGACGTATTCAGCACAATAATTCCAATTCTGTATCGTTATTTTGACAGAGTAACCAAAAGAAAGACCTTAAATTTGCCGATATGCAACGCAGACAGACCGGGAAATTAGGGATAAAGACCAAGATTTGGGGACAAATTCATCAGTTCTAATTTTTAAAAACAAATTGGAATCCAGATAGTGAATAGGGTTACCTTTGAAAGACCACTTCTATTGAAATTTAAAGGGACTTAATTCTCATGCGTGGCTCAATTTAGCCGACGTTATTTCAAAAAGTAATCCAATGAAATAATTAAAAAAAATGTTTCCGTTTATGCAAATAGCCAAATTAAACGAAAAATGAAGTATTGCTTCTATATCTGTCAAATTCTCTCTTTCTACCCTTAACAGAGTTCAAAAGCCTTTACGCGGTCTTGTGGGTAATGAATCATTTTCCAACATGCAGTCCTCTTCAATGGTAAATGTTTAGACGAGCGACATTCCTTAGTTTCATTAGTACATACATTCACAGCTAAAGCCCATCATACAATGTACACTGACTCGACTCGTCTTCATCCCCTTCGTATACCATTGGTAAGGAAGAAGTTCCACTCAGACAGCTTCTTCCCTAAAACTGTTACGTTGAGGAATAGACGTCCGAAAGAACGCTTCCCCCATCGCTACTGTCTTAACCACTTCAAGACTAGGACCAACCGTTATGTATCCCATATAATATACACCACTTATTCCTTCTTTGCACGCCTTTCCGACAGCCTCATTCAGAAACCTTCTAGCTTGAACGGCTCTTAGGCCTTGTACTGAGTGAACAATTGTATTAAGTAGAGAAATTTTAAATTTAGTAGCGTCGACATTTCAAAAGTAGCTCAATCCGGTAACCGTCACTAAGAATTTTGCTTGAACCGCCGACAGCCCACTATCAAACATGACGTATTTTAAGCTAAATGTGGGGATCAATTTGAGACAGTAGCCGCTCAAATGATTTGGCGAGTTTGGAGAAAAAATATATAGTATTTCTACATATGGTATGTTCTTCGATATTTACTGGTAGTTATTAGACGATAAAGAGCATTCCAAAACATACATGAACAACAAACAGGAAATCCAAAATGGTTGTTCAAACATCCACGTGAACAAGTCAGTCATTGTCATTAATTCTATTGAACATATGCTGCATATTCGGGATTGTGAAATAGTCCTTTCTTCTCACTGTATGTTACTATCTTTTCCTGATTGCAAAACACAACTGAATTTGCGCACAAGGCTTCATGTGTAAGACAAATGGGAATCGAATTGAAAAGAATGGTCTCTGATATCAGAGTTCTAACCATACATGGAATATATTCAGAACTTTTATACATCTATAAATGTGCTCTCACATCCATGCAGACATTTACACGCATTAGAATGGTTTATATGCACACAAGAATAAAGGGTGTTACATGCTTCTAAATAATATAATCTGTCTATTAAGAACGTACGTAATTTCTAATTTATTTTGTAAGCACTTTTGGAGTTTCCACATCCAGACCTCATCTGGAACTTATATGTACGATCCATTGCGGAAGACGCCTGATAAAGTTTTGGCTCAATCTATCGCTCTAGGAAATAACTGACTCCTTCTGCTTTACAAGAGTCAGATTAGACCAAACATGGAGAAGAAACATTCTATGCAGCCTTTTTGCCACAGACGCAACATCGCAAGGCTATCGCTACTCGATTACTTTTTACACGGCAAATATCGCAGTGAGCCCCATTTTTAGTTCCATCAGTCCAGACTTTTTCTCTCCTAGGAAACGCATTGACACCTTCACAGAGTATGATCATTTCCTCTGCATGTAAGAAGAAACAACAACTCAGACATATTTTCCAAAGAACTACAACCTTTGAGCAACAGGCTCCAACGGGGATGCTTTCCCAAACAGACTTAACTTCTTCAAAAATGGGTCAGTTATCTATCCTCTTTATCCTCATAAACTCTACTTCCTATCACCTCTTCTTTCATTCATGTCACGCAATTCATCATAACCATTAGTAACAGTAACACTCTATCTTGAGTGGCTTTCTTATTGTTGTATCATACCTACGGATGATAATAAATACAATAGTAAATACTGTATGTTGGTCTGCTGTGCTGGTCAAACTCTCTGCCTCCGGGCTGAGACGATCCCCAGATGAGGCTATGTCGAAGGGCAAAGTCTCGTCACGGGAAACAGCTACCAGACCCCGTTTTATACGGGGTCGACGGGGAATTTTTGGCCGAGCCTATGGAGTCGGATACCCCACATTAAATTCGGCCTTGTGCCACATCTGACCGCGTGGGGCGGTTGGCAGATATCCTTCAGTTGGAGATTCATTGTGGAAATCGCTTTACTCACTTCTAGCAGTTGACTACTTCTTCTACACTCCGCTGGCAAATCTTATATGTGTTGTTCTTGTCCTAAGTATTATCGTTCATCACCAACCTTCGTTTGATTATTCAGTACCCTTCCCTAGGTTACAACACATCGTGCACCGAGTGAAGCTAGGACACGCATTGCTACTTCCACAGGGGAGAATCAACCTCATTTCTTCGGTATTTCAAACGTAAGAAGAACCTACAACTCAGACATCCTTTCCCAAGAACTGCTACTTTGAGAAACATGCACCCACGGGGATGCTTTCCCGAACGCTACAATCTTAACCTCTCTTCTTCCATTCATCACGCAACACCTTCATCAAAACCATTTTAACAGTAACCCTCTATCTTGATTGGCTCTCGCGTCTTGTAATGGGTGAACTTTATTGTAAAAACAGCAACCAAACCTTTCCTTTCAATGCACCACAATCTCGTCTTAGGAACCTACAACACAGGCACATATTCAGGCGCATGCCGTCATTTGACCGTTTGATTCTCGGTATTAAAACAAATAAATTTCGTTAAGTCAAAATGGCAGCCGACGTCCAGAACGACAAGTCCCCTGTTAACTGTGGCAAAAGATGGCTTGTTAATGTCAACGCCACTAAAACTAAACTGCTCTCCATTAATCATCTGAGAGACCCCTCTATACCTTCCATCAGCAAAGTTGATACTAACATCAGGATAGTGACTCATTGTGCCTTCTCAGGCTAACGTCCTAAGCTGACACGAAGTGGAAAGACTATATTGAATCCATTGTTAGGTCAGCTGATAAGAATGCTAGTTCAGTACGCCGTGCGAGACAATTTTTCTCTCCAGAATCTATCTTACATATCGATAATTCTACAACTCATCATGCTTAGAATATTTCTGCCATTTATTGTTCAGTATCCCTGCTATTTACTTTGAGCTCCTTGATGAAAAAAGAATCAGCGATATTATCGGTCTTGATCTGGTTGCTCGGCTTCAGTCACTTTCCCACCACCGTAAGGTTGTCTTCCTGTGTCTTTTCTATCATTATTTTCATGGTAATTATTTGGATGAGCTCTTCGATTTGGTACCTAGAGGTTTTGAATTTAAGCGCAGTACTAGACTGGCGGAGAGGTCTCATTGATTTACAGTTGAGCTGGCTAGATGTAGCCGCAAATTCTACGTTTACAGTTCCTTTTCTGGCACTTCTCGCACTCCTTCCGGTTCTATGCTTTCCTGCCAACTTTAATCTCCAGAAATTTAAATGCAATTATCAATCGCTATTTATTGCCCTCCTGATTACTCTTTTGTCTTCCCGCTGATTAATAATGTTTCTGTTCCTAATTCTTCCACGCTCAGTAAACTCCTTGTGTCTTAGTGACTTTACTGCTTTGTTTGGGGTGAAACCGATAAAAGAAATTATGAAGTGAAAAGTCTTTATCGATGATCTGGCAAAAAATAACTACAGATGATGAATTAACAGTGAATTCTAATGCGTTCTCGATTGTTTTAAGTCAGTTTTAATGACTCTCAAATATGCAAAAATATGTAAATAATCCTCGATTCAACGACGCGTTGCTCAATGCAATAAATGATAATATAGTTTTATGGTAATAAAGTCGAGGCTTAAAATACAAATGAAACAGAAGAAAACAGAGAAACCTTGAGCCCAGAAAGACATAAAGCGCGCGCGAGTAAAACGTAAATTGCATGCGCAAAAGCATGCGCGTCAGCCGGCGATCGTGTGGCCGTTGTCACTGCGGAAGGCTCACGACGCCACCGTTTCAGAAGTGCAGTTGTTTCATTAAAAATGACTTTTCATGTGAAAGTGAAATATGTTCGGAAAGGAATTTATTACGAATATGAAAAGTATAAAGGGAAAAGTGAAATAAAAATGGTAATGTATTCTTTGTCCCCACTGCACTGAAATTGGCAAAAAGATAGAAACATAAATCAAATTGATAGATAGATAGATAGATAGATAGATAGATAGATAGATAGAAAGAGAAAGGCCATGAGATAGATAGATAGATAGATAGATAGAAAGATAGACAGATAGAGAAAGGCCATGAGATAGATAGATAGATAGATAGATAGATAGATAGATGGAGAAGAGTTTACGTTGGCCATGATATAGAAACGTAACCGATACGAATAGATAGATAGATAGATAGATAGATAGATAGATAGATAGATAGATAGATAGATAGATGGAGAAGAGTTTACGTTGGCCATGATATAGAAACGTAACCCATACGAACAGATAGATAGATAGATAGATAGATAGATAGATAGATAGAAAGAGAAAGGCTATGAGATAGATAGATAGATAAAAGAGAAAGGCCATGAGATAGATAGATAGATAGATAGATAGATAGATAGAAAGATAGATAGATAGAGAAAGGCCATGAGATAGATAGATAGATAGATAGATAGATAGATAGATAGATAGATAGATAGATGGAGAAGAGTTTACGTTGGCCATGATATAGAAACGTAACCCATACGAACAGATAGATAGATAGATAGATAGATAGATAGATAGATAGATAGAAAGAGAAAGGCTATGAGATAGATAGATAGATAGATAGATAGAAAGAGAAAGGCTATGAGATAGATAGATAGATAGAAAGATAGACAGATAGAGAAAGGCCATGAGATAGATAGATAGATAGATAGATAGATAGATAGATAGATAGATAGAGAAGAGTTTACGTTGGCCATGATATAGAAACGTAACCGATACGAACAGATAGATAGATAGATAGATAGATAGATAGATAGATAGATAGATAGATGGAGAAGAGTTTACGTTGGCCATGATATAGAAACGTAACCCATACGAACAGATAGATAGATAGATAGATAGATAGATAGATAGATAGATAGATAGATAGATAGATAGATACGCAAGTAGATAGAAAGAGAAAAGGAGAGGAAGAGTTTACGTTGGCTATGACATAGAAGCGTAACCCATACGAATAGATAGATAGATAGATAGATAGATAGATAGATAGATAGATAGATATGAACTGACAGACTTAAAAGAATAAATATTAACATAGATCTTAACGTAGAGTTAAATAGAGAGAAAAACGGACTCGATCAGATACATCGAGAGAGATTGCTTTGTTTTTTGTTTTTTTTTTCAACGCGCTTATCTTGACATATGGCGATATTTATGGCGAGTCGTTGCAAGAACAGAAATCATAGTCAATACTTTTTATGACATGTTTTCTGAAATTGCGGACGAAATTACTTGCTACTCACCGGTAGTTGGCGGGAAAGAAGGGTTCCATACAAAAACCATCACTTTCATTCATTATTGCTTTATTTTAAGGTCTCCCCACTCCCATCCTCATTCTTTTGCATTATAAATCATTGAAAATGCACATATCTTCATAGGCAAACCTTTACTTCCATAGAGCAAATGCGATATTATAGCGACATAGAAAGAACGTGAATGACAGACGAATTCGTTCGTTACTAGGTCCACTGCAGGTAAGGACCAAAGCAGGAAATGCTGGGTCATGAAATAATCTATTTAAGCCGGGTTAGCTATGGTTGGGCTAATCACAACAAAGCCTAATTGTTACTTAATTTCCTTATTTACTAAATAAATAAAACGGTTAGTGTTCAGGAGTGAAACGCCAATATTTCGGTTGTTAATGTTCAAGACAAGTCGCCTTCTTCATTTTTGTTATGGGACCTTACCCATAATAACATAATGGACTATTCCATACGTAATAAATACTGCGCCTCAAGAGGAAGCAGGGAGTTCAGCCTGAAGTCGGGCGACAGGCTGATCGGTTGAACTCTCCGCTTTCGGGCGGGGAGGAACCCGAAGGAGGTTACGCCGAAGGGCAGAGTCTCTTTCGGGGTAGTAGACCGACCCTGAACCCGTTTATACGGGTTTAAAGGGCATATTTTTACCCGAGCCCACGGGCTCGGAAACCCCACGTTAAACCGGCCTTGTGCCACATGATACCCTCGTGGGTGGGTTGACTGAATATCGTTCAGCCCGAAGTTGGACGACCGGCTGACAGGCTGATCGGTTGAACTCTCTGCTTTCGGGCGGGGAGGAACCCGAAAGAGGCTACGCCGAAGGGCGGGGTCTCTTTCGGGGAGGTGAACTGACCCTGAACCCGTTTATACGGGTTCAAAGGGTATATTTTTGGCCGAGCTCACGGGCTCGGATTCCCACGTTAAACCGGCCTTGTGCCACATGATGCCCTCGTGGGGGGGGTGACTGAATATCGTTCAGCCCGAAGTCGGACGACCGGCTGACAACAAACGTTAAACCGGCCTTGTGTCACATGATACCCTCATAGGGGGGTGACTAAATACTGTTCAGTCTGGAGTGAGGTCCGTCTGGAGTGAGGTCCGTCTGGAGTGAGGTCCGTCAGGAGTCAGTCAGTCAGTCAGAGCGAGTCAGTCAGTCGAATCAGAGGCAGTTCGAAACAGAGTCGCATTCAGACAATTACTACAAGACATTGGAATAGTGATACTGGTAGAGACTACATTGTTCTCCCTACTAAACCTGATTGTTCATACTAACACTTCTACTTCTCTGTATATAGTCCTGTTTGTAATATATCCATATCCGTATTCGAGTTCTTCTTTATTGGTTCTACCTTGGACTATCACCGTGGTACAAGGAACCGGACCATAACAGTAGCGACGAGCGATTCGAACTCATTCGGTGAAAGGAGAAAAAAAATGTTGTTCGCCACAGCATAACAGTGGCGACGAGGAATCCAACTCTACAACAATTGTGGATGGCAATTTTTTAAGGCGCCATGTATTTCATTTAAACCCCTGCCCAAAATACATTAACTAAATTTAAATAGATACTAAGATATGCCAGTTAATCTCAACTGGAGATCATCTGAAGATAATCAAACCTGAAAGGCAAAAATTGTTAAATTTGTATATATATATATATATATATATATATATATATATATATATATATATATATATATATAATGAGAAAGAACAGTAAGATTTATAATCCGGTGTTCTTATTAATTATTTTTATTTTTAAAAAACAGTGCTCAATACAATTCTGCAGAGCATAAATATTATAAATTTACTAGTTTAAAAATATGGTTCCATCGCTACACAGGAATTGCCATGTTTCAAAAACAGAAACTAAAAACTTCAAATTTAATTAAACAATTAAAATTAAATCCCCTAGTACTGTTTCTTTTTCAAGCGATTTTTGGAATAACTTTGAAATTTACTGAGTTTATAGGGATTTTCCAAGCTACGCTTGGATGTGGCACAAGGCCGAAATTAGGGGGCACCCAGTGAGGATCGAACTCACTACTCAGTCGTAACTGTTGTAGCGAGCCAAGCTTGCTAACCACTACACCTCCTCGAGGTGCCCATATTGATTTTCTAAGCTTAGCTTAGATGTGGCACAAGGCCGAAAGTATGGAGCACCCAGTGAGGATCGAACTCACTATTCAGTCGTAATTGTTCTAGCGAGACAAGCTTGCTGACCATTACACCGCCTCGAGTTGCCCCAATTTACTGAGTTTATAAGCACATACAGTCTTGATATTAGTTGCTACGGGAAATTCGATCATTTTGATAGGGGTGGTAGGGTATTCATTTTCATCGACAAACTGCGTATCAAAATATGAGTTACTTTTAAAATATGAGTTACTTTTACTGTAGGGGTGCCTGTTCAACAAATGATGACATCCGTTTTTTGCATGTCGTCTGTTTTTTTTTGGGGGGGGGGGTTCAATAACAAAAAGATTTTGGCATTTTTATTTTGTAGTTTAATTTGTAATTTTATACACAACGATTTTTTCAAAGGTGTCGTTTGAATATGAGTACGTCTTATTTTTAATATTTAAAACCTATTCCTAGAATTTTAAATTATTATTCCTAATTTTAATTACTAATAGATCATACGTTTTTCTTAAACAAATAAATATATTAGAATTACTTTCTAATTGAAAAATTATTATTCAAAGATCAAGTATAAATATATATATATATATGTTTCATTTTTCTTCATTTTTCTACTTTTTTTATTTTTTTTCACATTTAATCATAATTTAAGGAAAATCTTTGACAGTGCAAAAATAGCTATTTCATTTCTTTGATTAATTAATATTTTTATTTTTATAAACTTAATAATGTATAATTTCTCATGTATGCACAACGAACATGGGTCATTTAATGATCTAAAAAACTGTAGCTTTTTTTATTAATTTCCATTTTACAGTAGGTGTTTTATTGGTTTCCTTTAAGTGCCAAAAATATTTAGATAGGGACGTCTGATTTCGGTATTTACTTATTTTGAAAGAACTTTGATGTTGGTCCCAACGCCTTTTGAATTCATGTCCTATGCATCTAATGTAGACTTTAACTTTGTCTGGATTTTCAATAGATGAGATATTACATTGGTACACTAATGATTCAGTGCGACACTTATTATTGAGAGGACAATTTTGAGGATTTCTACAGTTACATAATTTTTCTTTCTCATCATTTCTGTTTTTTTATACTCTCTAATTTTTTTTTTTTTTTTTTTTTTTGGTTTTGGTCCAAGTGTTTATTCAAGATATTAGCATTATATTTCTTAATAATCATTTCTAAGTTTTCAGAACAACTGTAACTTAATTTTAGGGTATTTTTGTTAAAAATTGTACTGAGTTTACTGTCTCTAGGAAAACTATTAATGCAAGGAATTTTTGTCCTAATTTATTTTTACCATTTGGTTGTATGGGAGTGTGTACCAAATGATTTTTCTACTTCTGATTTTTCTTTCACTTTTTATATAATTGAGTTTTGGGCATTTGTAGCCACTATTCTTTAGAGCTTTATTATAGAAATTAATATGTTCACAGAAAATTTTCTCACTTGCTGAATTTGTACTTATTCTGCTTTCGATAGATAAAGGAATATGTTAATTAAACATATAGCATTATCTATCGAATGACAACTGGTCTAGTGCAGAAAGAAATGGCAACCTACTGCGGGGGAAAAAATCTTCCTTATCATCATGTATCGAAAGATACATGATCGCCTAAGCGTCTATCACGCATGGCTGACATATTTTAAATTTAACTTAAATTTTAGACCATTTATTTTACTTCGGGTTTTAATAACCATTGCGAGCAAATTAATTACAGTTTTGTGCTAATACCCTTAGGAAAGATATGAATCCTCTTCAAGATATGGGTAAATAGCAGGGGAGACCGAGTTCTATAGCCTTGTTCTACCGCCGAAACCTACTGCGGGAAAAATCTGCCTCTGTCTCGAAAGATACATGATCGCCTAAGGGTGTATCACGCATGGCACATAATTGACTGACAATTGTATTATGCTAACGGTTATTGGGTTATAATTGGTGGTAATCGTTATGTTTCTAGCGGCTATCATTATGGCGACAAATAATTGTGGATCCGAATGCAGTTTTGCGGCTATTTTATAGTGTTGTTAAGTTTATTATTGATTGCGTTGTTATTTTCTGTTGATTTTTATTACGTTTACTTGTGTTTTTGCGAGCAATTATATATTTACATTGCGTGTATTTACTTAATTTATTTACTTATTTATTGACTTGAATTAATTTATTATAATTATTTTTAATGAATTTATTATAATTATTTTTATTTTATGCTTGTTTTAATTTTCGATTTTTAAGTAAAGTAGTAAAAATTTGTGTTCGTGTCTGTATTTTGAAATGAGTTCCGATCGTTTATTTTGTAATTTGCTTTGGTCTATGAAGGTAAATATAGCTATCTTCTCCTCCAGACAGAGTTTACAGTTTTTGGATTTATTGTTGTAGGATGATACGGTTTACCTCATTTCCCATTATATATCCTACACATAGAAACATAGAAATGTGCCATTTAATCACCAATCAATTTTTTCACCTTAGATAGCAATTTTTATCGATATAAATTTGGTTTATCGATAGGGCCTCCTCTTAGTGGCGTTTTGGTATGTCTATTTTTCGAATTTCTGGAAAGAAATCCTTTCCAAAATATTTTACCCAAAAACTCTTCTTATTTCAGATATATAGATGATTCTCTACTAATATTTCCACAAGAAATAATTTTATCCGATCTTGTCAAAAAATTCATAAAGTCGAACCCCACAATAAACTTTAACTTTGAATCTAAGTCTAACAACACTTTACCCCATGCTGCACAGAAAGAATAAAGAACTTCTATTTGTGGTTTACAGAAAAGCTGCCAACAAAAACGACCTGGTCAATGTTTATCCCCAGCACTGTAACAAGTTCATATCGGGAATAATTATAGGATTCTATTTAAGAGCACTAAGTATCAATGGCTCCCAATACTTATCCCCCAAAATATACATAGAAAACATTTTCAAAAACCTCCAAAATCTTTATTATTCCATCCTGAGTGCTAAGAGAAAGGCTCGCAGAATATACGATAGCAAAAAAAAAGATAACAACATTATTAACAACAATAAACTACATAAAAACAGTCACTTGATAAACTAGAATAAAACAGACAAATAATACGACATGCTAATTTTATAACATCCGCTATCTAAAATAATTTATTCAATCTAAACAAGATCAAAATAATTACAACCATATCCAAAACTATTATGGATATGAAGAGAACCAAAAATACTCAAAACTATAATAATTCTGAAGCCGGTATATATAAAATAAATTGTCAGAACTGTTCCTCACAATACATTGGGAAAACTTGCAGAAATTAAAAAAAAGTATCTATGAACACAAAAGGGATATTATACACAACAATTTATAAAATGTACTAATAATACACAGAAATAAATTCAGCCACAACTTTCATCTAAAGAATGCTACACTTATTAAAAGAGAAAATTACTTAGAAGGAAAATTCTTGAGAGTGCCGCTATCTAATCTTATCAAAATTGTTGTAACCCAGGGAAGGTTACTGAATAGAATAATCAAAGAAAGGTTATTAATAAACGATAATACTTAGGACAAGAACAAAACATATAGGATTCGCCAGTGGCGTGGAAGTATTCAACTGCTAGAAGTGAGTCAAGTGAATTCCACAAAGAATCTCCAACTGCAGGATATCTACCAACAACCCCACAAGGTCATATGTGGCACAAGACTGAATTTAATGTGGGGTACCGAGCCCTTAGGCTCGGCCAAAACTTCCCCGTAGACCCCGTATAAAACGGGGTCGGGTAGCTATTTCTCGAGACGAGACTCTGCCGTACGATTTAGCCTTGTCTGGGAATTCTCTCTATCCGGAGACAGAGAGTTTAACCAGCACATTTGGAGACGAATCTCCAACTGAAGGATATCTACCAACCGCCCCACGCTGTCAGATGTGGCACAAGGTCGAATTTAATGTGGGGTTCCAAAAATTCCCCGTAAAACGCGGTCGGGTAGCTGTTTCCCCGAGACGAGACGCTGCCTTTCGACATAGCCTCGTCTGGGGATCCTCTCAGCCCGGAGGCAGTTTAACCAACACAAAGAGGAATCCCCAACTGTAGACCAACATACAGTAGTTACTACTGTATTTATATGAATGGGGGCATACCCATTATCGTCCGTCGTTATAATACAACAAAAATATGAATCTTCGTCCCTGATTTTTTCCAATATCCTCATTCCTGAAAGAATTACTTTTCCAAGCGAAGATACATAACTACAAAAATATTAAAAATAAAAAAAAACGGTGAAAATTATAATCTAATAACATCCAAAATATGTAACACATAAATTAATCCAAAACTAAAATAATTCGCACTCAAATTATTCAAAAAAAATTATTCACTTTCGTTTATTAGACATTGAATTGTATCATTTGTTTGTCCTCCATAATTTGCTTGACTTTTCAGCTAACTTGATGAATACTTATAAGCGTCCCTAAAAGTTTTGAAAAAAGCAATAAGATTTTTGAGCTTGTATATACAAATACTTCTTACAAAATTAAATCTTTGAATTTGCCTTGATAAAGTCCCTCAGAGGACGAAACGTGCCGGCAAAGACAAATTTTAGTTTTATCGTTATTCATATTGTCCATTTACAGATATACACTATCTGAATTTTTTACACAAACACAGGCACACACACATATATATATATATATATATATATATATATATATATATATATATCTATATATATTTGAATAAATTACAAATATTATGTCTGCTTATTTTTATCATAATCCTTTCATATTCGCGAATAATTTTCCGTATATTACAATTAAACAAGGCGAGAAATGCTCTGAAGTGAGAATCACATTTGTTACCCAAGTAATTTCCATATGAGGGAAATAAAAGTTATTCTCACTGTAACAGCACAGTTCTTGTCTTGCCTGTGGCCAGGTACTGAACTCACAACTCTTTGGGTCAAGTCACTGGATTATTTCAACCAATGCTTTTATATACTAGGCCAACGTATATCACCTGAAGAAGGCCAGAGTATACAACGACCGAAACGCCGTGAATATGACGATAAAGATGAGGACAACAGTCCGAACAAAGTAAATAGTGTAGAAAATCTCATATTTTGATCTTGATAATGTGAAATTTTCTGTTTCTACATATTTTATTATAAATTGGACAGGATAATAAGCATCCGTTTATCTCATGAAATAAAGGTAGCACGCTTGTATGGTCACAGTTCAGTTCTTTGGTGGTGAAATTGTGACGACCTCTCCTGGGAACAGACTTGAGCCATTGTATATGGTGATCGTGCGCTGCCCAGACTACATGCCGTCACACTTCCCGGTCGTACCGACAAGATACAAAATGTAGCGCCCTGTATTACACAAGACGTTACAATTAGGGACGGTTTGGCTGTAGGAGTCGATAGAAAGTTATCAGGGTTGACTCTCTTCGGGGATCCACTCCGTGTATTTACTTCCGTAACCTTTTCCTTTTCCGTGTTTTGGATATTACCGCAAGGCAGAGTGGCTTTAAAATCAGTGTTTTTCTTACTCTAGATGGACTGACATCTTGGGATATCGAGCTCCATCTACAATGAAGCAGCTGGTTATGAGGCGCCAGTTTTCTGCCTTCACCCATTCTCCTGCATGGAGCAGGACTTTGTGTCAGAGACTATTTGAGTAGTGTGCCACGGAAGCATTTTATAAACAACGTGTGCTCGTCTCCGCTGTTACATCCAGCTATGACAAACTTTGGAGTATGTATAATGTAGGTGAATAGATATGTTCGCCTAGGGTCCGGTTCACACTACCCCAGTTTATTTTTTTTAGGATGAGTAGAGGTTTATCCCTTGTTTCCGGTTTAGGATTGGCTTTCCGGTTCCTTCTAAAGTCTACTTCAATTCTATACTCCTAACACCTCCGACTGAGCTCTGACTAATTATTTTTTCTCTTCTCTCCTATTTAAAGTAGATAGGTTCCCCTTTCGTTGGGTTCACACTCCTAACCGGTCCATTGAACAGAAGTAGAGGTTTATCCCCTGTTTAGGATTGGGTTTCCGTTTCATTATAAATTCTACTTCCGCTCTATACTTCTAATGCCTACGACTAAACTCTGAAATGTTATTGGCTAATTTTATCTTGACAGCTTTCCTGCATAGCTCCAGGAACTTCACTTCTTGTCCTTTATTAAGCTAATACAACACCACACAGTGACCCTCTACCTTGAGGGGCTCTTGGGTCTTGTATTAAGTTAACATTAATTAAAAACGTATATAAACATTACAGGAGGAGTAATGGACAGCGGCTCGAATTGAGGAGGAATTGGAGAGCCAAGTTCCAGTCGAATCCATTACATTCATTTACGTGCTAACACCTTTGTGAAAGGTATGAATCCTCTTTTATCCCCCCCCAGTTATGGGTACATAGTAGGACAGATCGGATTCTATAGCCTTGGATGGCAACTGGTCTACAGCAGAAAGAAATGGCAACCTACTGCGAGAAAAAATCTGCCTCGTCAGTCATGTATCGAAAGATACTTGATTGCCTAACCATGTATCACATATGGCACATAACTGACTGACTTTATATAATTATAATATATTGTTTATATATTTATAATTTTCACAAGATTTGAACAGTTTTCATTGTTCTCAACATTTTCTCTTATTTACACTCCTTAAGTAAATAAGAATGAAAACGATGACTGACAAAAATCAAAATTAGATATAGGGTATCCAAAAAGTCAGCGGGGCATTTAAACATGTCAGATTTCATATACTTTTCCTTCAAAACATAGATTAGCATGAGGGAATTCCCCATGGAAAAATTCACAGCTGAACAAAATCTAAATTAAAGAAAATGGCAACCTACTGCGGGAAAAAAATCTGCCTCGTCAGTCATGTATCGAAAGATACATGATCACCTAAACGTGTATCACGTACGGCCCATAAGTGATATAAATATTATATACATTACGTGCTTTTTTTCACTGGGCAGACAAATATGGAGAAAGTACTTGAGTGTCTTCCGTTTGAGATCTTAGCATATGGATACAATTTAATGTCTGCTCGTCATTAATGTCAGGTTGCATCATTGTGTTTTCTACGCATGTTATTTTCCTGTTGGAATATGATTTTCATTCTATGTTGTTCGGGCACGGGAGTGGAGGTACGATGGATTGCCGCTCGAGTTGAGGAGCCGGAGAACCGAGTTCGAATTCCAGTCGAGTTTATTACATTCACTAGCGCGCAAAGAAAGTGAAAGGTATAAATCAATCTCTTCTCCGCCGGCCAATAGGTAAATAGCAGAACAGAATGGGTTCTATAGCCTTGGATGACAACCGGTTTAGGCTAGGAGAAGGAAAACTCTGGGGGTTGGACTCCGTCAAAACTATCTTGCCTAAGACACACCACTTCTACGGCTTCAGTACATGTGATATCCCTAGGACTCCAATGAGTTACCGGCCCTATCGGCTGGGGCTTTAGAATACGCCGACTGCACCTCTGTAGAGGGGTAAACCCCCCCCCCAATGAGGCGTCCTGGGTATGACGTTAAATTGCATCCAACAGCAAGGCCTCTGATCTGGAGGTTTTGAGGAGCGTGGAACCATCTCTTAATTGCTGGTGTTCCCAGGTCCACCTTGACCCGGGGTGGTAGCACCTGTTAGGGTCCCAGCTATGGGCAAATAGTGAACTCCTAGTTTTCCAAGTTTTACTCGCGTCCTAGGTATGACGGTAAACTACATCCGCGTCCTGGGTATGGCGGTAAACTACATCCGCGTCCTGGGTACGGCGATAAACTGCATCCAACAGCAAGGTCTCAGATAATGTTTTCAGAAAAATAATGTTGCCAGCTCTAATTTTTTGAAAAAATAATGTTGCCAGCTCTAGGTTTTTGAAACAATAATGTTGCCAGCTCTAAGTTTTGAGACAATAATGTTGTCAGCTCTGTTTTTGAAACAATAATGTTGCCAGCTCTAAGTTTTTTTTTGTAAAAAAGTAATGTTGCCAGCTATACGTTTTTTTGTAGAAAAAGTAATGTTGCCAGCTGTACGTTTTTTTGTAGAAAAAGTAATGTTGCCAGCTATACGTTTTTTTGTAGAAGGAGTAATGTTGCCAGCTATACGTTTTTTTGTAGAAGGAGTAATGTTGCCAGCTATACGTTTTTTTGTAGAAAGGGTAATGTTGCCAGCTGTACGTTTTTTTGTAGAAAGGGTAATGTTGCCGGCTGTACGTTTTTTTGTAGAAAGGGTAATGTTGCCAGCTATACGTTTTTTTGTAGAAAGGGTAATGTTGCCAGCTATACGTTTTTTTGTAGAAAGGGTAATGTTGCCAGCTATACGTTTTTTTGTAGAAAGGGTAATGTTGCCGGCTGTACGTTTTTTTGTAGAAAGAGTAATGTTGCCAGCTATACGTTTTTTTGTAGAAAGGGTAATGTTGCCAGCTGTACGTTTTTTTGTAGAAAGAGTAATGTTGCCAGCTATACGTTTTTTTGTAGAAAAAGTAATGTTGCCAGCTATACGTTTTTTTTTGTAGAAAAAGGAATAATGTTGCCGGCTGTGCGTTTTTTTTTTTAAACAATAATGTTGCCAGCTATACATTTTTTATTCCATACAAAATATGCATTTAAAATTCATATAAACTGGATTTGGCATTAAATAACCCACAGTGGTTGATATGCCATAAAACCCAAACAAACAAACAAAACTAATGAGTTACGGGACTCGTGATCGTCACTAATAGTTAAGCAGCATGCTACCCGAGAGCTGAAGTTGTAAGATCAATGTATAGATATATAACTTTTATTAAATTGACCCCAATCGAAAAAAAAAAACTTACTTTTGAAGATGGTCAAAATGGTATTTACAGAAATAATATCAAGAAATTAATTCAAATTCTTAAACCAACAATCAAACTGCTTGTAACTAAACAAAAATTAATTAAAAAGAAAAACTTTTTAAAAACGTTTCGTGATCTTTAATGGATCAGATATACAAGAGAACTGAGTTGTATAAACACGCGTTCCTCGTACGTTAGAAAGCCAAGCTTAGTAAATCGTTACAACATTAAATCCGTAGCTTAATGATGAACAAAATTACTTTACGCAAAAACAATTTTATTTTTCAGCATAATTTCTTTCCTTTTCAATGCGCTTAACTCCAAAACTTCTCCAATAATCATATACGAAGAAAATGAGTACCTACAGACACCGATGTTCGAGCGTGACACTCTGGTCTTATGAATATGTTTTCCGGCAGGTGTATAGATAGCGGTGTCAGGCTACTGACTGTAGTGATTATTTAGTGGAACCATCCAATCGAATTAGTGTGAATTATTGTGCGTCGATGATTTGGGTTTTGATTTAGAAGTTACCAGACGTTAAGCTGAGCCGCGCTACTAACACGGTATTCACTGAAATGGTTAATTATTTTGGGCTGACTTTTACTTCATTGTTCTTGCTAAGTATTTATTTGCGGTTGTAATTAAATACTGTTTTATCTTAACATTGAAGTGTTGAGTTATACTTAATCATTAACGATCAGCGTACGTCACACAATATATAGAACAATATATAGATTGAATACTATGGAAATTAAAATTTCACCAATAACTGTTATAAAGTACGGTCTTTTTGATTCACCCTTGTATATAATTGAATATTTGAAGTCTTTTCTAGAATGAGAGTTAGCGCGTCTATCTGATTATTTAAACTTACCAGGCGTCGCATTCTTGTTAAAAGTTATAAACATCTTTACATAATTGGAAATATAATGAAAACAATATGAAATAAACAGCTATAAAGGTGTAGATAAGATGGCGAGGAGGTGATTAAAAAGATACATTTACGAAAAATAATCAATCTATGATATATATTCGTAGTCAACGAGGCAATGTTAATTTGCTATAAGGGCGATAATTTTATTTCTTTCCGATAATGAGTTTTTGACAGCGTTTTTTTTTTTTTGTTGTTAATTTTTTTGTTGTTGTTTTTATTATTTTTTTCTGGTTGTTTTTATTTTTTGTTGTTGTTGTTTTTTATTTACTTGCTTTCTCCGATTTCAATCGTCGATGTCACGTGTGTTTAATCCTAGCCAGTACAAAGAAAAAAAGAAAAAAAAACGAAAAATGTTTCCACTATTTACATCATTCGTACTATTGTCCTCATCTTTGTCGACATATTTATTACAACTTTTCGGCACTTGTACGCTCCAGCCTTCTTCAGCTAGTTGGAATGTCGAACTGAACCCTTTATTTCGCTCACTGGAGTAGACTGTTCTAGTTCCACGCGCCATGTTTAATGGATCAGTTATCAGTTATCTCCCGTTAACAGCAAAAATTGCAATATGAGCACTGGTAAAAAAATGTTGGCTGAAGACATTAGGTTTATAATACCCAGAAATTCATACACAGTGCATAAAGGCGTTGGTTACATCCAGTGACAGGACCCAAAGAGTGTGAGTTCAATACCCGGTTAAGGCAGTGAAGAACTTGGAGAGGGGAATTAACACGAGATAACTGATAACTCGCATCCATTAGACATGGCACGTGGAACGAGAACAGTCTAACCCAGTGAGCGAAATAAAGAGTTCAGTTCGACATTCCAACCACCTAAAAAAACGTTGTGATAAATATGGCGACAAATATGAGGATAATAGTCCGAATAATGTAAATTTGTGTACATAATACCTCATCTCAGAAATATAGACAGAAAATGTTTACAAATTTGTTTTTGTTGCAACCTAGAAAGGGTTACTAATTGAGGAATAACCAAAATGAAGGTTGGAAATGGTGTAGTAATCTTTATAACATCAACAAAATACAATACTCGCCAACGGCGTGAAGTAGGTAAACCACTGCTAGTGGTGGACTACTTAGACAGCATATTACCCCAAGTTACAATAGTGCTCAATAGTATTTATGAATTTATGAGGATTGGAACATAGCCATTAATGTTCATAGGTACGGTATATAACAGTTTTAAATGTGTTTGAAATAGTTATATCTTTTCTTTTTCAATCTTTTTTTTTTTTGTTTGCGACATTTTATTATGATGTTCAAGATACGTAGAGAGAATGATGCAAAGAAGGGTTTTTATATACTCTTAATTTACATAAAATCTTTAAAAATGGGAAAACACATACTTATTTTTAATTCGGCGGACTATCGGCGTACGTGCGATGGCCGGTCATGCGCGCCGGTAGTCAATAGCACGTACAGGCGTGCCGCGGACGGAACGGCGACGCGTACCTATCTTCTGCCGTCGTGGCGCGCCTCGTCATCAACGGATCGACAGCTAGCCTCTCGTCGTCGACAAAACGCGGTCACTGCGACGAGAACGTGAATTCGGTTCACGCGACGTCGATAGAGAGAGAGAGAGAGAGAGAGAGAGAGAAAGAGAGAGAGAGATCATAATATTCAGATCTATATGATATTAGCATGAATGTAATAAAAGAACGATTGTACAATGAATAGACATTTATGACTAACCTCATTCATCTTCAGGGTTTATAACATTTTAGTTATGCATGTCGACAGTAAAAAAAAACGAGAAAGAGGGATAAGGAAGAGAGTGTTTGTAGGGGAAGTGTCAAATTCTGAAAGCAAAACAACATGGTACCTTTAATTAGGTTTGAAGCCCACTGTAAATCATCGCAAACTACTTGGGCACCGATAAGATCCTTATGACATCAGGAATCCTTTGTCTCCAAAAACGGTTCTCTTTCTTATGCTAGTTGCTGAGATGTCAATTGAATGTAAACACTGACGTATTATTCCCTGTCTAATTATGGCTCCCAATAAAAATTTAACAAATCAACACGTTTTGTTATTGGATGCGACAATTCTTCGAGTGGAGAATCTAAAAAAATCAATATAGGATTCATTATTTCTGCACTAATGATCACGCATAAATTGACGAGGACGGTGAAGATTTCCGTGAAGTTCCCTTTGTGAAAAAACAATTAATATCATTTTGCTCCCAGCTGTGATGGTTCCTCATACAGTCTTGATGATTATGAACATTCATATTGTGATTATGATTATGAATAATGATAAGGATTATCGTTGTAACCTAGAAAAGGTTACTAAATAAAGAATAACCAAAACGGAAGTTGGAAATGAAATGGTAATCTTTATAACATCAACAAAATACAATACTCGCCAACGGCGTGAAAGTAGGTAAACCACTGCTAGTGGTGGACTACTTAGACTCATATTACCCCCACTTACAATAGTGTCCAAACGTATTTATGAGGTTAGGAATATGTCCATTAGTGTTCATACGTATAGTATATAACATGAACAAAATGAGATAGATAGATATAGATAGATAGATAGATAGATAGATAGATAGATAGATAGATATGAATAAACTTAGATAAATAGATGCATATGAACAGACTGATAGATAGATAGATAGATAGATAGAAACAGACTGAGATAGATAGATAGATAGATAGATAGATAGATAGATAGATAGATAGAAACAGACTGAGATAGATAGATAGATAGATAGATAGATAGATAGATAGATAGATAGATAGATAGATAGATAGATATGAACTGTTGTAACCTAGAAAGGGTTACTGAATAAGGAATAACCAAAACGGAGCCTGGAAATGAAATGGTAACCTTTATAACATCAACAAAATACAATACTCGCCAGCGGCGTGAAGAAGGTAAACCACTGCTAGTGTTGGACTACTTAGACATCATATTACCCCCCACACACACATACAGACATCAACTTACAATAGTGTCCAATGTATTTATGAGGATTCGGACATACCCCATTAGTGTTGATATATAACTATTATGTAAATTAAAATCAAATTAATATAAAGTTGCTCCCAGTTGAAATGGTTAATCATAAAGTGTTTATGATTATGATTATGAATATTGTGCTTATGTTTATAAATAATTACTATTATTATGATTATGTAAATGAAAATTCAGTTAATATGATTTTTCTCACATTTAAGATGGTTAATCTTACAAGCGTTTCAATAGGCAAATACGTACAGTGGAATTTCTATTAATTCATCTGTCACTTATCCGTGTTTAGATAACCTTTCCATGGAATGTTACAAATAGTCTTCATGAAAGAATTTTATCGTTACTGCTTTTTTTGCTGTCTAGGCGGGTACTTAATTAGAGAAAATAATAAATCTATTGCTAGGTCAGCTGCTAAGAAAGTTAGTTCACTGTGTCGTGCGAAACGATCTTTCCCTCCAGAATTATATTATTATTATAGATAGCTATAAGTCTACCATTCAATCCATACTTAGAATACTGCTGGCCGGTACCCCAGCTGTTTAATTTGAGCTCCTTGATAAAATCCGAAGAAGAATCAGCGATATTATCGGTCCTGATCTGGTTGCTCGGCTTCAGTCACTTTCCCACCACCGTAAGGATGTCTTCCTGTGTCTTTTCTATCATTATTTTCATGGTAATTATTTGGATGAGCTCTTCGATTTGGTACCTAGAGGTTTTGAATTTAAGCGCAGTACTAGACTGGCGGAGAGGTCTCATTAATTTACAGTTGAGCTGGCTAGATGTAGCCGCAAATTCTACGTTCACAGTTCCTTTTCTGACACTTCCGCACTTCTCGCACTCCTTCCGGTTCTATGCTTTCCAGCCAACTTTAATCTCCAGAAATTTAAATGCAATTATCAATCGCTATTTATTGTCCTCCTGATTACTCTTTTGTCTTCCCGCTGATTAATAATGTTTCTGTTCCTAATTCTTCCACGCTCAGTAAACCCCTTGGGCCTTAGTGGCTTTGCTGCCCGGCTTGAGGTGAAATCAATTATAAAAAACAATTTAATCTTGATCTATACTGTTCGAGTAATGGATAGTGGTTCGGAATCAGAAAGCTACGTTCGAATTCCAGTCGTGTTTCAATGAATTCAATTTCGTGGAAGTACCCATGAGAAAAATATAGATGGATCTTTTCCCCTCCAACTATGGGTTAAATAGTAGGACAGACTAGACTCTTCATCCATGGCCGGCAACCACGCTAGAAGAAGGAAAACTCTTAATTAAAAAAGCCCTATCGAAGCACATACTATGCATGAAACAAAAGGATTTTAGAGTTTACAATGACTCTGTGGTCCAAAACTCCGGTCATTTAATTAATCAGCGGTAAATTCAAAGGGCGGTTGTTCTATTTTATCCGCTTTTTTATGTCATCCCCGTAACTTCTGTTTTTTTTTTAAATTATATTCGGATGATACTATGCTGATAGCGAACTCAGAAGGAAAACTACAAAAACTCATAAAGAAGGTAGCAAAGGAAGGTGAGAAGAAAGGACTAACGGAAAACAAAAAAAAAAAAATGGGCAACCAAAGACATGGGCTTCGAATTGATGATATCAGAATCAAGGAAAATAATGGTAGTATTTAGGTAGTGTACTAACAGGAGACAAAAAGTGAAACAAAGAATGTCAGGCATCCATCGTCTATCACGACTATTAAAACACTATTCCAAAGGCGCAACGAATAATATACAGGGTGTGCTCCCACCCCCACCAAAAAAAAAATTGAGATCATTTTGCAGTCTACTAACATAGTGAATTCTCGCTCAAATTTTAACAAAATGTGTAAAAACTTAAGTTGAATTTCTCGGACGTATCTCAATGAGAATCTACCAAAAAAATGGATTGGGCGTTCCAGCGATAATGACAATGTACTGCTGAAATGGCTACCACGTGCACCTGACGTGACACTTTGTGATTATATTTCTATGAGACTGGGTGAAAGGACAGTTCTATATCCCCCTTTTGCTACACGCCTAGAGGGTCATGCTACAGCGCGTTTGGCGGGAGTTGGACTACCGACTTGCCTCGTGTCACATGTGGTGCGCATATTAAACATTTGGGAAATCGGTTATAAACTACATCCCTTTGAATATCGTGTTCAAATTTTAATACACAAATCTTTTATTGTTCATCATGTAGCCTATTTAATTTCCTTTGCCTGGGATATGGAGTTACTGAGATATTCACATTTCAAATTATGTCAATTTTGGGGGGACCCCCTATACATACATATATATATATATATATATATATATATATATATATATATATATATATAGAGAGAGAGAGAGAGGGGAGAAAGAGGAGAGAGAAAGAAAGAGAGAGAGGGTAGCCATATCAATAAGTACACAGCTATAAATTATCGCTTGATTTGATTTTGTTTGTTTTTTCTTTTTACGGGTTATCAACCTTTTTGTGGGTTATTTAAAGCCGAAACATATTTCTGGATTGTAAGATTTTTTTTTTTTTCGAGTGAATATGTAATTGCCAATCATGTGGCGAAAACGAGTACAACTATTTAGCTCATAGCTGGGGGAGAAGAGATGGGTCCATTCCTTTCCAAAGGTCATAACAGACTATAACGAACAGATTAAAACCTACTGAATTTTACTGGAAAAGTATGAAAGAGCTGCGTGATAAAAAGCAACAAGACTTTGCAAATAATAGTGAATATATAAATGAATATAATGTAAATGGTCTTTATTTTTTTATTTTTATTTTTATTTTTATTTTTTTGAAGAATGAAGTTGATAAAAAAAAAAGGAAAGTAAATTAGTTATGACGCAACGCAACATTTTAGTATTTTCATATACATCTATTTATCTACTTACCTTCCTATCATGGTGACTAGCCTCATCGAAATTGTGCGATTAGGCACGGAAAAAAACGACAGCGTGCGTCCGCCATGTTCCGAGATACTTCGATTAACTTTATAAACCACTTGATAAATATCAGTACAAAATATGATGGAAAACATTCAGAAAAGGTTAACTTCATAAAAAAAGAAGAATCAAGACTTATAGGAAAACGAAAACCTAAAAGCAAAAAAAAACAAAAAAAACGCTAGACGTAGTTATTAACGTAAATGATTGGGCGAAGAGCGATTATGACATTTAAGTTGAATGTTACTTTGCTGAGTTAATACCCACTTGTTTTATTATACTTTTGACTTCTTAAAAAATAGAAAAAAAAAACGGAAAATCCGACCAGCACTCAGAAATGCTATGTTTATATGCATGGTTTAACGTCTTTCTGCGTGTGTGTGTGATGTTCTGGGTCTTGATAATAACTAAGTGTATAGATGGATGCATTCGATTGGGTATTTCCTACTTATGCACACCATTTAACCCTGGACGGAAATTCGGGAGGTTAATAAAGGTAAAATGACATTCCTAGTCCGCTGTCTTGAACCAAAGATGTCTGAAGAAATGGCGACTTTGTAAGCGGAGCTTAGCTGTGGTACAAGGTCGCTAGAAGGAAAATACGCAATGAGATTCGAACTCACTACTCAGACGCAATTGATCGAGCGAGACAAGCTTGCTTAACCAGTTACACCACGTCCAGGGGACCATGGTATATGAAAAAATGACTGTGTTCTAAATACACAATGGAGATAGACTGACAGATAGGAAAAAATATACAAGTTTAGATATACATATATAAATGGACAAAATTAGACAGATAGATAAAAAGAAACAACATAGATAGATAGATAGATAGATAGATAGATAGATAGATAGATAGAAAAGAAAAGAACCAACTTTCAAATAAACATAGATAGATAGATAGATAGATAGATAGATAGATAGATAGATAGATGGATAGATAGAAAAGAAAAGAAAAGAATCAACTTTCAAATGAACAAAGATAGATAGATAGATAGATAGATAGATAGATAGATAGAAAAGAAAAGAACCAACTTTCAAATAAACATAGATAGATAGATAGATAGATAGATAGATAGAAAAGAAAAGAAAAGAATCAACTTTCAAATGAACAAAGATAGATAGATAGATAGATAGATAGATAGATAGATAGAAAAGAAAAGAACCACCTTTCAAATGAACAAAGATAGATAGATAGATAGATAAAAAGAACCAACTTACAAATGAACAAAGATAGATAGATAGATAGATAGATAGATAGATAGATAGATAGATAGAAAAGAAAAGAAAAGAATCAACTTTCAAATGAACAAAGATAGATAGATAGATAGATAGAAAAGAAAAGAACCACCTTTCAAATGAACAAAGATAGATAGATAGATAGATAGATAGATAGATAGATAGATAGATAGATAAAAAGAACCAACTTACAAATGAACAAAGATAGATAGATAGATAGATAGATAGAAAGAAAGAAAGAAAGAAAGAAAGAAAGAAAGAAAAGAACTAACTTTCAAATGAACAAAGATTCTTCTTATTTTATGTGTAGTGCCCTTTTATGTGGTGTAGGCGATTATAGCCCTTCCTGTCTCTTGCAGTTTTGTCTTTTTATTTCTCCCAAACCCTCTTCTACAATCCATTTTCTCAAGCCCATACGTATGCTACGCGCTGGTTTCCTCTTTCCCACAATCTGTCCCATGAGTATCAGATTTTCCAAGGCCTCATTGCTTCTCCCAGAAATTTCAACAACCTCTTCCTGATGCTAAGTATAAGATTTCTTTTTGTTTCTATTTTCTCCAAAGACTTGTTCCTGTCCATGTGTTCAGTTCAGTATCTTTCTGTAGAAGCACATTTCTGTTGCGTCAAGTTTCTTCTTCATCTTTGACGAGATTGTCCAGTATTCACTGCCATATTGGAGTACAGATATCACGTAACAGTTCAATACTCTCTTCTAAATTTCTAACAATTTTTTTCTGTCTCTTAATACTTTGCTTAGTTTTTGGAATGCATCTTTGGCCATTCCAATACGTCTTCGGATCTCACTGTTACATTTTACAGATCGGAAGAATAAGGTGGATGAGGAATTTTCTCCCAACCAAATTCTTCGGTCTTTTCTGACGTGATTCTTGCTGTGTCGGGTCGCGCATTGCCCTGATGAAAAATCACCTCTTTTCGATTCACTAGAACAGATCTTTTTTTCCTCAAAGCTTGGTTCAAACGCTCTAATTGCTGACAGTATATTTGAGCTTTAATTGTTGCATTAGGTGGTAAGAATTCAAAGTCGATTATTCTTGGCGATCCCACCAGATTGAAAGAAGAACCTTTTGCCCATGAAGTTCCCTTCTCGGCTGTGTCTGGGTAAAATCTCCACATCTGCAAACCATCTTCTGCAAGTTCTTTCATTCACACATTCCTCTCCATAAACTGAGTGAATGTTTCTAGCTGCTTTGGCTGCTGAGTTTCCTTTCTTGAACTCATAAAGCATTATGTGCCTCAAATGATTCTTGGGTACTTCCATGTTAGCAGGGTTTTAATCAAACAAAATTTAATTTTATTGTTCTCTGAAATAGAATTTAATCAGTTTAAATGCATCTAAACATAAAAATAATGTTCAGCTCCATTAGACATTATAAAATACTCTTTAAATTTCGTTCATTTTAACAAAAAGTTAAAATTCGGACAGAACTTACGGGATGACCTGATATATATATATATATATATATATATATATATATATATATATATATATATATATATATATATAAACAAACCATATAAAAATTCATTATTCATCGAAAAAATGTGTTCTTAATAATTCTTATTTATAAAAGCAATTACAAGATTTTCTAATTAAATAATGTTATAGTTTTATTGCATTTTACGATTGAGAGCAGATTTTCGGGAAATGAGCAGTAGTTTCATAAAAATTGATGGTTTACACTCGCCGACGAGTCCTACTTTTAACTAATAAAACAAATTTTGTGATTGCAATTGAATTTCATGAAAGTGGGTGGAGTGTAACATATGTAAAAAATATATATTTTTTAACACGATTTTCTAAAAGTAAAAAATCAAAATTAATTTCATTTATTTGCGAATAAGTCCAGAAAGTTTTATTAAAATGTACAAACATTAATCGTAAATATTACGTCGGCCGCTGGCCAAAATAAAATAAAAAAAACAAGGTCTTAGTCAAAATTTCGAACGTGCAGGAAGGATTAAAAATTTTCACAAAATAATTAAAAATACTTTGTTCTTTCCTCTTAATAATAACAAACATTTTGACGATAAAACTTTGTTTTTATTCAGTTTGGTGCCTTTTTTCATCACGCTGTGCTGTATTTTGTGTTTTGTTTTTGTTTTTTTTGGGGGGGTTTGTCTTTTTTTTTTCTTTTTCAATGAAAAAGTAGAGGTACCTAGTTTTAACAGAGGGCGGAAAATGTGACATCGAAATCTGAAGTCGCATTGGAATAACGAAAGATGCCTCCCAAAAGATAAGCAAAGTATTAAGAAACAAAAAAATGTTGTTAGAAGCAGAGTATTGGACTGTTATAGGTTCTCCTATAGGGCAATGGCTGCTGGATAATATTAACACAGCTGAAGAAGAAACTTGAGGCAACAGAAAGAAGTTTGGAAAATTAAACACTCACAGGGCATACTCAAGAAAGTAGAGACAGAGGGAAACATCGATTAATCTGCCTTATTAGTTTGGATTAATGCACGGTATTCAGGAAGTTGGAGAGAGCCATAATCATATATGTCCTGACGAGACGTGGTGTGTAAAAGAAAATAATAAATACGTTAGCAGAAAGGAAGTGGTTGAGAAACTAATGTTGAGAACGGTTTATGGTAACAACTAACGACTAAATTATCTCAAATACGCATATCTGATGTTATCACAAAGTTAAATGCAAAAATGTAAATATCTAGGAAATGTATTAAGAGAGGACGTAAAATGCTAACCCGAAACCCAATGGCGCATTGGAATAGAGAAAGATGTTTTCCAAAAGCTAAGCAAAGTATTAAAAATATATATTCGCTAGAAACAAAGAAAAGAGTATTGGTCTGTTATGCAATATTGGTCCTCTTAGATGACAGTGAATGCTGGACAATCTTTTTACAGATAAAGACGAGACTTGAAGCAACAGAAATGTGCTTCTACACAAGGATGCTTAGAATACCATCGACCGAACTTGTGAGCAACAATGAAGTTTTAGAGAAAATAGAAACAAAAAGGAAGTTTAAACTTAGCATCAGAAAGAGACCGTTGAAATTTCTAGGGCACATAATGAGGAAAGAGGGCTCGGAAAATTTGACACTCGCAGGACATCATGAAATCAAGAGGAACAGAGGGAAACAGCGCACAACCTACCTAACATGCTTGAGTAAATGGATGGCGGAACAAGGTTTAAGAGAGATAAAAACGACAATATTTATTAAGAGCTACAAAGAACAAGAAATTGTGGAGAGCCATGATTGCCAACTTCCTGAAGGGACACAGCACATAGAAGAAGTTTACTATTGTCTTTCTTTCTTTTCAAGCAGAGGGACAGAGGAAAGAAGCAATTAATCTACCTAAATGGTTGACAGAACAGGGATTAGGAAGTTGTGGAGAGCCATGAACCCCCACGTCCTGAAGGGATACACAGAAAAAGTCCGTGATCAGGAGACAATATTTATTTTGCAATATAATTTCCTTCCTTGTCAATGCACTTAATTCAACAGAGAACATGAATAACATCGAACATTATACAATGAAACTTTCAGACCAAAATCCACCTGAGATCTGTGCGAATCTACAAACATGTTAATCTATCATAGTATATGAAAAAATATATTAGTTTATTTATTTACGATTTCTCTTGTGAAAATTCGTCTCCAGCTATCCCATCAGTGTTGTGATAGCTGGAGACGAATTTTCATGTGGTAGACACCGCCGTGGAAGACGCAGCGCAATAAAAGATATTCAGTCTCTTGAGTCGTATGCAAAAAATACTTACATCCCAAAACATCTACCACGTTGTCATAGACTTCCCCAAAAACTTTGACAGAATCTGGCATGAGGCATTATGGGCAACAATGAATAAATATGAAAGGGGTAAAAAGTTGATTCATACTATCCAGCAGCTGTATGCTAAAGCAAGCAACACTGTACTGTTCTAGGGTACTATGGGAAAGTGATTGTACGAATCAGTCAGTGTATGCCAAGACTTTTTTACGTTCTACTCTCGCAGAAAACATCATGAGAAACGCCTTTAAGGAACACCAGCATCGGAAGTCACAACATCACAAACCTTCAACAGGCAGACGACATAGATGGTCTAGCTGACAAAGAGGAACTCACGTGTCTGGCGAAGAATTTGGATGAAACATCATTCATATACATTATGGAGATTAATGCTGAAAAAAAAAATAATGACGAGCAATGAGAAAGGGCTTTTTCAACCAAGATAAAATCAGTAATCAGAAACTTATAATAGTCAGACAATTTAAATGCCATGGCTCGATTTTCAGCGAAGATGGTTCCAGAATAGAGATAATTTCAAGAGCGACACATACAATGGCAGCTGTCGCAAAACTAGAAAAAAATCTGGAGAGACAAGTACATCTGCGTAAAAATCAAAGATTAGACTGTTGCGTGCATTGGTCTTCTCAATTTAATCCTGGGTATGATGATAAACGAAATCAGACAGCAAGGCTTCTGATCGGTAGAGTGGAGGTTTTGAGGAGAGTGAAACGATTCCTTTATTGCTGTTGTTCCCAGATCAACCCTGATTCAGGATGATTGTACCTGTTAGGGTCCCAGCTATGGGCAAATAGTCAACCCCAAAACAAAAACAAAACACTATGAAAGTATAAAAATACATTTTATATTTAAATATATACTGGCAATTTATAAGTGTTTAACTACTTCTTTATACCAAAATTACCAAAAATACCTATTTAGTATCTGTCTATATTTCTTAGATGATGTATTATGTACACTATTTACATTATTCAGACTACCATCCTCAAGGACACATAGCATAGTGGATAAAGGCGTCAGTTAGATCCAGTGACAGGACCCAAAGAGTGTGAGTTCAATACCTGGTTAAGACGGTGGAGAACTTGGAGAGGGGAATTAACAGGGGATAACTGATAACTGACATCCATTAGAAATGGCACTTGGATCTAGAACAGTCTACCCCAGTGAGCGAAATAAAGGGTTCAGTCCCACATTCCAACCACCTGAAGAAGGCTGGAGCGTACAATGGCTGAAACGTTGTGATAAATATGGCAACATATATAGTCCGAATAATGTACATAATACCTCATCTCAGAAATATAGACAGATACGAGACAAACTTGCCAACCATTACACAGCCTTGAGATGCCCTCCTTGAAACATTGTTCCAATTATTGGTTCTTCTGACATGTTCATACCAATTCAATTTCTCTAATTTTATTGACAGTGGTTACTAGGTCTCCTAATGGGTTTGTTTCTTGTTTGGTAGTGACTAGCAATGCCTCATTTGTGCATAGGATGGTTCTGTAGCATCTCATTACTAATACCTGGACACTTCGCAGTAATTACATGATTCACAAGCATACAGAAAGATTGAGATTAATGGAATATCAAGTTCTCCACTGGAATATCAAGTTCTCCACTGGAATATCAAGTTCTCCACTGCCTTAACCGGGTATTGAACTCTTTGGGTCTGTCACTGGATCTAACTAACGCCTTTATCCATTGTGCCATGTGTTCTTGAGGGCATCTGTTTATGAATTTCTTGGTATTATAAACCTAATGTCTTCAGCAACCAATATTTTTTACTAGTGCTCATATTGCAATTTTTGCTGTTATCATTACATGTTTTTACCAGAACTCATATTGCAATTTTTGTTTTTATCGCTTTTCTCTGGCACTCCTTATTACTAGTTCCCATATTGTGTTCGTTTCTACGCTTGGTCGGCTCAGGAGATTTCTATGGCCTAACATATGCGCTGATTCTTTACGTTTACGAATTTTCCAATGGTGTTCTTTGTCTATGATCTTAAATTGATCCCACAGAGAGCGGTGATCTCCCTTTTCTATATGTTGTCAGCCACCCCTGACTTTTCCACTTTCCTTTCTGGTGTTCTTGAAGCCTTACCTTAAGGGGACGGCCTGTCTCCCCTTTATATTTCTTTCCGCAGCTGCACAGGATAGCGTATACACAGTCTTTGGTCATGTTCTCCTCTATTGGGGGGGTCTTACTCGGGAGAGATTTCTGCGAAGTGCCATCTAGCTTATGAAGGTTGTCCTGATGTTATATGAACCGCAGATCCTTTTTATTTTCTCTTATAACCTCTTCCCATAAGGCAGGTAGACTGTTTTCTGAGTTTTGTTGTCCTCCTCTTGTACCCGCCTATCCCAGTTTTGGGGGGCTGCTGCCATGTACCCAGGGTAGTTGTTACGTTTTAGGGTGCTATTTATACTGACCAATTCTTTATCTAACATCTCTGGGTCGCCACTTATGACTTTTGCTCGGTGTTATAAGCAGCGAACGATCCCTTTCTTTACGCTGTATGGATGGTGGGAGTTAAATTGAGGTACTGTCCAGTGAACGTCGGTTTACGATATACGAATGTCTTGAACCCATGCTCTGTTCGAGATATTAAAACATCCAGAAATGGGAGTGAGCTGTTACTCTCTTTCTCTATTGTGAACTGTATCGAAGGTCTTATTGAGTTCACATGGTCCAGTAGAACCTGAACATATTCCTGGTGTGGCCAGAGTATGAAGGTGTCATCTACGTACCTTAACCATAGAGTTGGCTTTAGAGATGTAGATTCTAATGCCATTTCCTCAAAGTATTCCATGTATATATTCGCCATTGCTGGTTATAATGGCTAGCCCATTGCTAAGCCCTCATCCTATCGATATATGTGTGATCCCATTCCAAAGTGTTGTTTGTGTACAGAAAGTCAACGGCCGAAACGTTGTAATAAATATAGCGACAAAGATGAGGACGATAGTCCGAATAATGTAAATAAAGCTTGTCTCGTTAGAACAATTACGGCTGAGTAGTGAGTTCGATACTCATTGGGTGCCTCCTTCTTTCGGCCTTGTGCCACAACTAAGCTACGCTTGGAAAATCACTACTAGGAGGGCAGACAAAAGGTAAAAAATGTGCTGGCATCACTGAGTCAATTGGAAGATTATTGACAGAGATTTAAGCTTTGGCACACAACCGAGATACGGGGATAGTTGATCAGGTACTCAGCTGCTCAGCGACCCTTTGAACACAACCGGTCATTGGGAAGATGATTATTATTATTAGATTTTTTATAGTGAGTTTCACCCTATACAAAGCCCTGGAGCCACTCGAGGTAGAGGGTTATAGGGCAACAGGCGGAATTTATACGGATAGATGGGGAAGATAATGTTTGACTCAAGATTTGAACAGCTTAAAATTGGAGTGATCGGAGAAAACATCTTCTTGGGAGTCGGTTCCACAGAGAAGCGGCTCGAGTTAAGAAGCTGCTCGAGTGGAACATTACTTTTCACCAGTTGAATACGGAGGGGATGAGGATAATTCGCTATAATGTGCGCAGCATGGCGGCTCCTAGCTGGGAGGGATAGAACTGGTGAAACAGAGATCAATGAGAGGCTTGCGACATCTAGTCTCTGAGTGGAATAATAATTTGTCACCCACAAGGACGGGGAGACGCGTTTGGACCCTATCGAGACTGAGGAGTTGAGACTGGGCATCTGCTGCCCAAATATGGTAGCAGTACTCCATTTTAGGCCTGATCTGGCTTTTATCAATATAGAAGATAGTACAAGGATTCAGGTAATTACTGGAGCGGTACAGGGGATTGAGCATTTTCCTGCATCTTTATGTGCGAGTTCCACTTGAGATCTGGATTGAGCTTAAGGCTCAATAGTTGGCCAAGACATGGAGCCTCTATGAGGGAACATCCATACATCGTGACTGTTGGTAGTTCTGTTTTCGTTCCATGATGATGGAAAGTAACTAGTTTAGTTTTTGTTATGGTAATTTACTGTTATGGGACCTACATTTATGGACTAAATTGACTCGTCCTATTACTATATATACGGGGAGATTATGCCTCTCAAGAGAGCTGTCTACAGTTGACCTGTTACAGCTAACAGTCGAACTCTCTGCCTTCGGGCGGAAAGGAACCAGGACGAGGCTCCGCTGAAGGGCAGAGTTTCGTTCGGGGAGGTTGACTGCCCCTGAACCCGTTTATGCGGATTCACAGAGGGATTATTTTTGGCCGAGCCTACGAGCTCGGAGATCCGACGTTAAACCGGCCTTGTGCCACATGTAACCCTCGTGGGGGGGGGGTTACTAAATATCGCTGTCTACAGTTGACCTGTTACAGCTAAACAGTCGAAACACTCTGCCTTCTGGCGGAGAGGAACCCGGACGAGGCTCCGCTGAAGGGCAGAGTCTCGTTCGGGGAGGTTGACTACCCCTGAACCCGTTTATGCGTGTTCAAAGAGGGATTATTTTTAGCCGAGCCTACGGACTCAGAGATCCCACATTAAACCGGCTTTGTGCCACATGTAACCCTCGTGGGGGTAGGTAACTAAATATCGCTGTCTACATTTGACCTGCAGTCTCTGACTGTGTACGTCTTCTGTGTACGACTTCTGTCGAACTCTTTGCTTTGGCAAAGAGGAACCCGGACGAAGATTTGCCGAACGGCGGCAAAGTTTCGTCCGGGGAGGTAGACAGGTCCTGAACCCGTCTAGACGGGTTCAAAAGGGTATATATTTGGTCGAGCCTATGGGCTCGGAGAAACCCACGTTAAACTCGGCCTTGTGCCACATACATTCCTCGTGGTGGGGACTGTTAAATATTGCTGTCTACAGTTGATCTGTTACAGCTAAACAGTCGAACTCTCTGCCTTCGAGCGGAGAGGAACCCGGACGAGGCTCCGCCGAAAGGCAAAGTCTCGTTCGGGGAGGTTGACTGCCCCTGAACCCGTTTATGCGGGTTCAAAGAGGGATTATTTTTGACCGAGCCAACGGGCTCGGAAATCTCACGTTAAACCGGCCTTGTGCCACATGTAACCCTCGTGGAGGGGGGTGTAACTAAATATCACTGTCTACAGTTGACGAGTTGACTACTGTACTTTGCCGTCAGTCGGACGTGCAACATTTTGTATTCATTCTTTTTGTTTAATAATATGTTTTCACTAAATTGCTAAGTTCGAGTTTTCTTTCGGACCTATTCTGGGTCCACCACTTTTACCCATGGACTCTCCCAACCTTAAATAAGAGCAGGTACAGCTTTTTAGAGGCGGGTAGTTTCCAGCAGTCAGCTCTGACAGCTGGACCAAACATTCTTGCTGTAACACTCGTTTGTATTACTGTTTTTCTGTTAATATATTTGTTTAACTCAATTCCTCTCTTGTGTCTTTATTTCTGGCCCTAATAGGGCCACAACAAAAATATTTCTCAACTGTGATAATCGCATATATCAACTATGTTGAAAGAGGCACGTCAATAAAATCTTAAAGACGGATGATAATTCTTATTTAATCTAGTTGCCAAGTAATCCGTTGAAAGTGTTCAGCTGGTTTGATGGTTTTCCGGAAAGGAAATATTGCTTCTTTTTTTTTTGTTGTTGTTGTTTTGCTTTTTTTAGATGCAATTATCTGAGGAATATCAGTCTTCTCTTGGAGATTTTGAAGTTTATCTGTACTCCCTCTTTAGTAATGTTTCTGTTTTCTAATTCTTCCACGCCTAGTAATCCCTTGTGTCTTAGTGACTTTACTCTCTTGCTTGGAGTGGACTTGATTAAAAAAAAACAAAAACAAACGATGTCACGTTTAAAAAATACCAATGTCTAACTTTTCTACGACCTTAATCAGTGTGTGTAAAAATGTTATGGTATTAGGCTGATGCAAAAATAATGTCGTTTTCCCACATATGTTACTATGTGAGAAAACGACATTATTTTTGCACCAAACTAATAATTTACCCGTGCACGCATGGACTCTCCCAGCTATGAATAAGAGTAGGTGCTGCTTTTTAGAGACGGGTAGTTTGCAGTCAGCTCTGACAGTCGAACCGAATATTCTTGCTGTAACACTCGTTTGTATTACTGTTTTTTTTCTGTCAATATATTTGTTTAACTCAATTCCTCTCTTGTGTCTTTATTTCTGGCCATAACAAAGCCACAATAATTTTCAAACTAAAAACAATTATTTAAGCAGTCAAAACTTATAATCTCCGATCTTATATTCACTTGCTAAGCTACGCTTGCTGCATTAGCGGAATGTACTTTTGATTTCATCCTTGGTAAAGGATCTGCAGAAGGGCAATCCACAAGCGTGCGGATGATTTGTGTCATTGAATTCATAATTATTGATTTCTCGCCCTCTGATCCGCTGAACATGATAGATAACTTGATCCGGTCTTTCGAACCGTCAAACTTGATACCTAAATGCAGATCATTACTTGGATACCCATGTTGAGTCATAATGAAATAATAATAATTTGCAGAGATTATAGACACGTAACATAATCAACTATAAGCGCAGTATTTGGTATTATAAGTATTGTTTAAACTTAGCATAAGATTGAAACGTGATTAAACTTCGGTGTATTAAAAACCCGGTCTCGATTACACGTTCCTTCCGGATGTAGACGGTCATAGATCTCCACAGATTCCGTTTCTTTATTATGTATGACTTTTGGTGGGGAGATTATAAAGATAGTGCACTGGTCTTCCATTGCAACCTACCTGGTTTGGAATTCAGAAATATATATATATATGTGTGTGTGTGTGCGTTTGTGTATGCATGTGTGAATGTGTGTTCTCGCGCGCCTGTGCGTCTGTGTGTATAGATAGATAGATAGATAGATAGATAGATAGATAGATAGGGACAGAGATAGATAGATAGATAGATAGATAGATAGATAGATAGATAGATACTTTTGTTTATTAGAAATTAAATTACATCATTTATCATCCTCCATCATTTACCTTCACTTTTTAGTTGCCCTGATTAATATTTATAAGCGTTCTTAACTTTAAAAATTTTTAAAAACCTAACGACATTTTTACTTTTGCTTATAAATTCTTGCTGCAAAATAAAATTCTTACGTTTGCTTTGATAAAGTCCAGAGAGCGAACTGAATCAGCCAAGATTTGTTTTCCATTTGTCTTTATTTTATATTGTTCTTTTACAGATATATTTTTAGTTATATCTGAAATTTTACGCACGCACACACACACACACACACACACACACACACACACATACACACACACACACATACACACATACACACACGCATACACACACACACATACACACACACATACACACACATACATTCAATTGTTATTTTATCATTATCATGTTAGATTTTTTCCGTTCAAAATCTTTCAGCCATCTTTATTCATTTCTTACGCCTTCTCAGTTCATCGTTCCATTTTTTATGTGCTTAACCTTTTGTAAATCTTTCCCAATATCTTATATTCATTATCTATCGAATTCTTTCGTAAAGACAATATAAACATATGGATAATGGCGGATGTCCAATGCCACCGTAAGTCATTTTTTTTTTCTTTTTCACTTATGCATAGATCAATCACAGATTACAACACAAACAGGTAGACAGAGTTTGTTATAGCGAGGTGGGCTCTTAAACAAATAGACAGTTTATGTATATTAGATTTATTGATCACTTTTCTAGTATACGAATAACGTTTTGAACACATTACTGTTATAGATGCAAAAAAGCATAAAGAAAATTGAAGTTATTTTAAGCAGCGCATACTTTTTAAAGTGTCGTTTACTTTTTGTTTTCAAAGCTAAATCCAGTGTCATAGAATTCTTAAAATATATTTGTTTTTCTTTTCTTCAGTTTTCTTACTCACACCTCTGATGATGACTCAGGCGAGACGAAAGCTTGGAGCAAATATGAACCTCGGTTATTTTATACATTAAAAACGGTCACATCTGCGATAGATTATTCGCAAAAAAATTATCAATAAATTTAATTGACATAAAAAGTCTATTCTTTTAATAAAACATTTGGAAGAACAGTTGCTGCCTCAATATACTGCATCTTCCCATTTTTATCATCATTGTTATTATTGTGATTATTATTACCAACAGTAGTTGTATTATTTAATATTGTATGTATAGCTGGCCACTCGTAATCGAGGATACCTGTCTACTAGGGCGGATAGCCAATCCCTATTGCAGACGATTGCTCAGGCGCATTTGTGTTTGCTCAACTGTTGTTTTTACTGCAACTATGCTGAGAAGACCTTAGTTACAGTTTCTGGGAAAGAGCGTGTTATCTAGCGTGATCAACATTTTGAACAAGACCAGCACGCTCAAGCCCTCGGCCGCGATGACTTGTGACTTCGTGCTAGCACTGCTATCGATGGCACTCAAGGGTTCCGTCTACCTAATTTCATTCACAAGGTTTGGGTCAAACCGTGGTATGGCAACCCGTGCTATGGTTTTTTCAGGCACTTTCCAAAGGTGCCGCACGCTGGGATCGGCCCCTCCTGTCCGATAAAATCAGGAAGTCTCCTTCCTGACAAATCGACTATGATGAGATTCGAACCCGGATCTCATTTTTAGAATGCGAACGTTCTAAACTCGGCCAATTATTTAATATCATATTGTCGCATATTTACTCTTATTATTTCACTAATAAAACAAAGTAGAAAAATTGTTCCGCTACGAACATCACCATTAAATTTGGCGCCATTTAAACAGAGTGAGAGAGAAACCTTTATGAAGGAAGGAATGGATAATAGGCAATCATTTTTTTTTATCATGTGCCGCAACTAAAGGATTGGTGATTATCGCACTGAGATCAATAGAAAAAATACTATTCAATATAAAACCTTGATGAAGACTGCAGGAGCAGCAGAAACTATTATAATTTCTCCAGAATTTTATTGTGCATCCACAACTTAATAAAAGCATATAGAAAGAATGTCTTAGTCATCACTTTCTATTCATATATATATATATATATTCCGTTCAAAATCTTTCAGCCATCTTTATTCATTTCTTACGGCTATGGGTAAATAGCAGAACAGACTGGGTTCTATAGCCTTGGATAGCAACTGGTCTAGGAGAAGGACAACTCCGAATTCAAAACCTGCGGAGGGTCGTTTGGGGACCTTGTGGCACTTAGTGCACCATGTCTCTGTATTCGGCCCTTCAAAAAGTGTGGAGGGTCCTGCACGAAACCTTCACCCCAATAATCAATTCTCATGTGCCGTTGGTGGGCTGTCGGTTTCCTGGGAACTGATTTGCTTGACCCTTATACGTCGAACTCGACGGGAGAGTTGACTATATATATATATATATATATATATATATATATATATATATATATATATATATATATATATATATATAAAAGTAATAGAATTTGGGGGATTTAGGCAAAGCATTATAGTAATTCAAAGAGTCTAGAAGAATCCTCAGCAGAATGTAGAAAGCTCTGTACGGCCGTTTCGTCCTATTTTGGGTCTCATCAGCAGTGCGCATCCACTATTGAGATTCGAACCCGTTGGTATGACGCTTGCGTTGTTTTGAAACGGTCCCGGTTTGAATCTCGGTAGCGGATGCGTACTGCTGATGAGATCCAAAATAGAACGAAACGTCCGTCCCGTGCTTTCTGTGTTCTGTTGAGGATTCTTCTAGACTCGATGAATTACTACAATGATATATGTATATATATATATATATATATATATATATATATATATATATTAAAGACATTTTTATGTTTAACGTTCTTTTTATAGATACAAGTATTTAAGTAAATGCTCTCTTTATAATAAACAGTATTAAATAACATTTACCGGCCAGAATGTCCGAGAAATTTTCATATAAAATATTCGTCCTTTGACAGTCTTTAATAAATAAATTGTCGGACTTTGTCCATTTCTTAATATATATATATATATATATATATATATATATATATATATATATATATATATATATATATATATATATATATATATAGTTTTAAGATATCATATATTTATCACATTACATCAGCTTAATAATACCCTTCAAAAGTGTAAGTTTAAATTCATTTTTTCATCCTTGGAAGTGAGGTCTGATGATCCTGAGAAAAAGAAACTCCCTCGGGAAGTAAATTATAACCATGGAACCTTAAAGTTGTCTGGTTTTCATTAAATCAAATTTTATTTATATATATATATATATATATATATATATATATATATATATATATATAAAGACAAAAGGAAAGCTTAACCAACGCGTTTCGTCCTATAATCTTTTATCTTTATTCATATTGTCATTTTACAGATATATTTTATCTATATCTGAAATTTTATACACGCACACACACACATCTATATATATATATATATATATATATATATATATATAGAAAGAGATAGATAGATAGATAGATAGATAGATAGATAATTTTCATGTTAAAGACTGTATTTCATTTTAGCAATAGTTCGTTAGTTTTACTGGTTGTTGTGTGCCTGTCTGTGCGTGTGTATGTGCATGTGCGCGCGTGAGAAAGCGGGGCTGCGCTAAACTGACTGGTCTATCAAGAACAGGTGTATGTAATTATCCGTGTGAATACATATGTATATGTAAATAAAGAGTCGGCAAAATATATTGGATAAATTGGCCCCAAATGAAGAAGAAAAAAAAAAGAAAGAAAATGAAATATGTTATTGAATTCAAATTAAAACGAGACGGCGAAAGACTGAAAAGTTCGAAAGAAAAAAATTAGATTAAAAAAACCCAAAAAAAAACCAAAAAAAAAAACCAGACAGCCAATGAATCAAGACCGACAGTATTAGGGACAATAAAAAGAGAGAGAGAGAGAGAAAAGGTAGAAAATAGTCAAAACGGAATTTCAACTTCACCTCACATAACCTTAACAATTGCAAATGAGTTACGTTTTACACAAGGTTTTGTGTTCATATGTATGCAGATTTCGAGTGCGTTTGTACGTCTGCAAATTCTCTTTTGGCTGCCACAAATATATTTAATTTTTGTGTGTGTGTGTGTGTTATCTGTACCTTGATTAATGGACTCTTAGAGGACGCGCGCTCTTTCTAATGGCAAACTTGTCTGCGGAATTGCCCGCCAAATGACCTTTACGATTCTCAAAGAATTCGGTGAGAGAAAAAGCAAAAATTGAGGATCGAGAAATCGTGAACGATTTATTTAGAGTATACAAAAAAATGGCATTGATTGTTATCGGTTCGTTCATTCGTTTTCTTCCTTTATTTCAGTGTTGGATAGTCCGGATTTAAAGTTATTCGTCGGGAAAAGGTATTGTTCTCGTCGTCAATAAAAGAAAAAACTTTTCAAGTTTTTTATCATTGACATTAAACCTGGAAATTTCACCTTACTTTATGCTTTCTCTTTTCATAAAAAAAAGATGTTATGTCTTTTTAGGTACAGCGGATCATACATCTTCGCATTATATGTGAATTGCCATAACGTCTTTTGTTTGATTGTTGGTTGTTTTTTATAGCGGCATATCAACACCTCTATGGGCTATTTTATGCCGAAATCTGAATATTTTTAACGCGATTTTATTTTTGGATAATAATGGTTTTAGTGATGCAAATCTTACTAATTAGCCCACAGCTGGGAGGATAAGTTGTGTATTTATGCCTTTCCATTTGCTCGTAAATTAATATAACGAATCCACCTGGAATTGGAACTCGGCTCTCCTGTTACCAATTCCGAGCCATTATCCATTACTCCACCCGTACATCCAAGCTTACAGCACCCTGTATTTCCAAACGGTCACCTATCTAGGTACTGACCAGGCTCGGCGTTGCTTAACTTCGGTGATCGTACGAGAACTTGGGAAATACAGGGATGTGGTTTTCCGTTAGGCTAGGGAGTCCAGTCTATCCAGTTATTTAACTGCATCTCGTAGGTGAGTAATAATGGATCGATGCATTTCGTAAGCGATATATTCCAAAAGAATTGAATGCACGAGACTAATACGGAATTTGAACTCGGAACACCGGGGTTTTTTTTTCCATTAGGACATACACACATTAAATATGGTGCCTATGCCACTTAGAATTTTAAAATTTTAAACTCCCGGTACATTTCATATACAGAATGCGATGGATAAATTGTCGTCTAAATGACGCGAAAATGAAAACGATACTGACATCTCATTTTAACAGATATATTTACTAAAATTACATAAAAAATATCTCAAAATACTAAAGTAAATTTATTCAGTAAAATCACTATTGGCTTCAACCACGGTCTTCAAACAACTTCGGAATCTCCAGCAACTCTTCCGAACGGCCTCTTTATTTAAGTTGGTGAATGCTGCCATAATCCTTGTCTTCAGTTTATCTTTGGTGTTACAAGGAGTCTTGTTGGTCTCTCGTTCAACTGCGTGTTGCATCTGAAGAGTTTGGTGGCCAGATGTAAGTGGTCGCAGAAATTGTCTGACAACCATGACTGGATTCTGTATGGCATGGTGCAGAGTCTTATAGCAGGCACCATCTTGATCTAGGGAAGCACTACCTCCTCAAGGCACTTCATATAGGCCTCCGTATTGAGTCTGAAGCCCCGAGGGAAGATTAACGGAGGCATAACATCGCCATCACTAGTGATCCCTTCAAAGACCTTCGTAATCACCATAAAATTCATCCAACTCTTTCCGAATCCTCTGCACTGTCTCTAGATTGACACCCAAACGGTTTGAAATGTGCGAAAGCCAAGCAGTGCAGCGTACCGTTTCCAAATTTCTGGAGGAGTAAATTGCATCATGGTGCTCTTTTTCTCACAGGTGGCGTCCAACTAACTCTACTATACTGTGCAATCGACAAAATCAAAAACAAACAAAGCGCGGGCGCGAAATTAAAAATATAAAATTGCGACAATTTACCCAACGCACTCTGTAGATTTCAAAGTACGCACACAGTATGCTTTGCTGTCAAGGTAGTAACCTCTTTCCTTTGGTGTCAATGATTGGAGATCGAGACCCCCCCCTCCCCTACAAAAAAAAAGCCAGGCTTTTAATCACTAGTCTTCAAACCAAATAGATGACTCCTCTTGGAAGTTAACCTGAAACGAAAATTTTGATGATTTTGTTTTGAATTGGACTAAACACAATTTAGTAAATATCTACTTAATTAACGAAATAATTAATTTATAATTTCGTATATTTTTAACTCTGAGTACGATTGTTATTGATTGCGAAAAAAAAAAAGGAATCATTTTGTAAAAATAGATTCCAGCTGATATGTCTGAACAACTTTGGGCACCTCGAGATGGCGTAATGATTATCTAGATTGTCTCGCGAGATCAATTACGACTGAACAGTGAGTTCGATCCTCACTGGGTGTCACATATTTTCGGTCTTGTGTCACATCAAAGCTATGCACAGAAAACCACGGACACTTCAACGTGGTGTAATTGTTAAGAAGCTTGTGTCGCTAGATCAATTACGAATGGGTAGTGACTTCGATCCTCATTGGGTGCTCCACATATTCGGCCTTGTCCTACATCTAATCTACGCTTAGGAAATAAAGGGCACTTCCATATGGTGTAATGGTTAACAAGCTTGTGTCGCTAGATCAATTACGACTGGGTAGTGACTTCGATCCTCATTGGGTGCACCATATCTTCGTCCTTGTCCTACATCTAATCTACGCTTAGGAAATAAAGGGCACTTCCATATGGTGTAATGGTTAACAAGCTTGTGTCGCTAGATCAATTACGACTGGGCAGTGACTTCGATCCCCATTGGGTGCTCCACATCTTCGGCCTTGTCCTACATCTAATCTACGCTTACAAAATAAAGGGCACTTCCATATGGTGTAATGGTTAACAAGCTTGTGTCGCTAGATCAATTACGACTGGGTAGTAACTTCGATCCTCATCGGGTACCCCATACTTTCGACCTTGTGCCAAAACTAAACGCTTAGATTATTAGGAGCACTTCGACGTGGTGTAATGGTTAGCAAGTTTGTCTTGGTAGAACAATTACGACTGAGTATCCCATACGTTCGGCCTTGTGCCACACCTAAGTATGAATAACTATCAGATGGCGCTTATCTTTCGCATGTGAGAATCGTGCCAATCCAGATCTTCTATTTGGCGTCCATATATGTGGACGGGCTTTTAATTTTGCCCTTAAAATAGTAAGCTCTTCCAATGGTATTAGGGTTGTAAATCTGTATAGTCTTTAACTATACTTCTCTAATTGCAAAGGAGCGAGGTATTTTCTATATTTAATGTGATACAACAGATGATACAAGACAAGCTATTGATACAAAATGAATTCTGTATAAAATTATACACAGGGGAGAATAAGATGAAAATAATTAAAAAAAAACATAAAATATAGCTTCTGTAAATTCAACACGATATGCACTTAGAGCAGGGGCTATCGGCACGGCCAAGATTAATGCATTCACTTATATTGTGAAAGGTATGAATCCATCTCTTCTCTCTTACCACTACCCCACCAAGCTAGTGCTTCATGGTAAGTAGACTGGACTCTCTATGCACATCCGGATGTGGTGTAATGGAGTGTGGCTCGGGATGAGAAATCGGATAGTCGTGTTCGAATTGCAGCCGCATTTATTACATAACTTACACGCAAATAAACTTGAGAAAGGTATGAATTAATATCGTCCTACCCACCAGCTACGGGTGAAATAGATGGGCAGACATGCTTCTATAGCGTTGGCTGGCAATCAGTCTAGAGATGATGACTCGATAAAATCACCCATCTCCCAACAATCCTTGGCCACTTGGAAGTATGCATCGGGCCATAACAACGCCGGTGAGGAAAGCGTTTACACTCGGCTCTGTAGCCTTGGTTGCTGACAAGTCTAGAAGAAATAAAAATTTGAGTGCAAAACCATGGCGTGGGACTAGCAACTTTAGACCGTAAAAACCCTATTCGTTATGGAAATCCCAGCAGCAACAGCTACCATGGTGAGCCTGCGACCTTATACGTCACAGGACGGTTTGAAAGCACTAGAGAGGAGGAGGAGGACGACGAAATTTTGTTATAAAGACTCGATACTGAATTAAAATGAAATGGTTTAAGAATCACTAAGGAGATCTTGGCTGGCATGTTTCTCACTTTGCAGAAGAATGATTTCAGTTTAAAGAATGAAGTCGTCTTTCCTTCTGTAGAGATGATTTTTTCCAATAGAAAGTCTCTTAACAGTCTCCTCTTATGTCATTGAGCCAAAACTCATCTCACATTGCTTGTACGTCTTTGAAATGAAGCCAACATTATGCCTAATTCCAAATTATTAAGCAGATCTAACAAAATAAAGAAAAATAAAGACAATACCTGAATGAAGATAATTGATTTATGATTCTGTTTATTTCAAATAAAGCGCAAATACCAGACAAAATGCAAGTGTAAACAAACGGGTCAAAACCCAAGTGTAATAAAGTCCTTTTGTTACTATTTCTTATGATCTGCTATAATATTTACACTATTACGGGCCTCTTCTGGGACGGTTTTAACAATATATAGAAAACTGTTGAATATTATATTTAAATTAATGGCATTTATATCTTACATCTTTTAACGATATAGACATTTTATGTGATTTAGAAATGCCACAAACAAATTAGCTGCATTATTACTTATCTCTTTCGATCAATATGTGTTTACCTATGGGTGCTTCGTTTAAAAACAAACTTTATTAAACTATTATGCCGTGTCATAAAAATATTAGATTGAGTCATAAATAATTTCCATTTTGAGTCATAAATAATTTCCATTTTTATTTACTAACTTTATTCTTCAAAAAGAAAAGATAGAAATACATTTCATTAAATTATATATATATATATATATATATATATACATACAATGACTTCTTGTTATTTATCAAGCGGCTCATCGATAACGTTTGAGTAAGATTTCGCTGGTTTTGATGCAAAAAAGTCTTCGACAAAATTCTTGAATCTGACTTTCATTTGATAAATCTTTACCCCCCATCAAAGGATTCAATCAGTTTGTGCTCGGTCAGGCGAATATGGCCGGTAGGGTAGAACAGACCAGCCGAGTTCCAAATTTTGTTCTTGTGTTGTTCTTGTTTTATGTCTCCTTGCGTTGTCATGGAAAATGACATTTTTTCCTACTGATGAGCCCATAGCTCTTTTCAACCAAACCTTTATGGACACGTTACAGCTGCTGGACGTATAAATGTGCATTTAGTGCTTCGTTGCGTTTTAAGAACATTAAACGAATAATAACTCGATCCAACCACACACACACAACTTTACCTGTCTTCTATGGAGCTCAGCTTTCGGAGTCGGTTGTGTATATATATATATATATATATTGTTTGTCATGAATATCATTGTCAATACACAACTTGTAGCTGGTTTTCATTCACCTCATTCGTAATAAACTACTTTTGTTATTATTTTGTATGATCTGGTATTATATATACACTATTAAAAAGCTCTACTGGGATTCTTTTAACAATATATATATATATATATATATATATATATATATATATATATATATATATATATATATAACTCAAGCTGAAACCTTGGATTTGATGGAAACAGTGGAAACACTCTGATTCTCCACACCGAAGAAGTTCAAGCAGGCTTTTTATGGCTTTTGTTTTTCAGGATTCTGAAGGTTTAATCATGATCGACTACCTGAAAAAGGGAAAAAATATTAATGGACAGTACCTATGCATCAGAATTAAGACAACTGAAGGAAGCTATCAAATCGAAACGCAGAGTGAAACTGAGGGCCGTTGTACTCTTGTTCCAGAGTAACGCACCCGTTCACACTGCTCGGGTTGCAGTAGCTGAATCAGCCAACTGTAGTTTTAAATTGCTACACCACCTCTCTTAATCACCAGACTTAGTTACACCTGACTTCTTACTGTTTCCTAAACTCAATTCCCATCTGCGTGGTCGCCATTTTGGAAATAATAATGAGATCATATGTGCCGTGGAGGAGTTTTTGGAGGACCAGGATGCCACCTTCTTCCATGATCGGATTGCAATGTTTAAGCATCACTGGACTAAGTCAAACGGGAATATATTGAAAAATAAAAATAAAAATTATCTTGTTTCTCTATCTTCTTCTGTGTGAGGCGTAGAACTTTTCAAACAAGCCTCGTGTGTTCTTTTAAAATGTCCCTTTGTCCTCACTAGTCACTAATAAGATGCAGATATTAACTTCATGGTTCATCATCCCCATTATTCAGCCTCATGACCAAGTGTGGTCTCACGATCGTTAAGCGGCTAGGTACTTGACCACTTCCCTCCACATGTTCATTCAAGCATAGCGCGTCTTAGGCAAGTAGACCTAGCGAAGTCCATCCCTCTCTAGGTTAAAACACAGCCGACGTCTTTTAACTTGAAGGTTTGCCTTCGTCACGAACATGTGACTGCTGATTCCATCTGGGGAAGCCTCCGTTCTGACCGCTGACTTCAGTCTAAGAAGCCCACCACCCAACCACGTTGTGTCATCACCTCACTGCCTGCATATATATATGTGGGACCCATTAAGCTAGATGGCCGTTGACTATACAAGATGATTCATATGTCCTTTGAGGGATCTTGTTTATATTTATGTATATTTATGAGCGTTTTTAAATTTAAACATTTTGAATAACTGACGCCATTTTGTTTCTGTTTCTACATACTTCTTACAAAATAAAATCCTTATATTTACATTGGTAAAGTTCTTCAGAGGACGAAATGCGTCGGATACGATAGTTTTCCTTTCTTTTTTCTTCATTCATAATGTGCTTTTACACATATATATTTAGTTATATATTAATTTTCCACGAACATGCACATATACACCAACACGCATATATATAGAGAGGAAGACATACAGACAGAGAGAGATTTTATATAGATATATTAGATATTAGAAACTAACCCCAAAGGGCACGCACATGTTTGCTAGGCTTATCTTCATCTGGAACAGTGATTCTTAAACTAAAATACGAATGATCCTCGGGAGGATGAGAGAAATTCTGTGGATAGGCGATCAAGTATATACTTTGCCGCTGTTCACGAATAAAATTACGTGAATCTCATATTCTTTTCCTGATAAAAAGAAACAACTTGCTTCATGTATTCTCATTTTGATTATACTGGGAATTCAGTTCGAATTAATCTTTTCCACACAATTTACAAGAATGGATTTGAAGAATTTTTGAATGGCCAAAGACCTTTTAAAATCTCGACGCTACCAGAGTTTTTATGTTCATCGTGAAATTCTAAAGTTCATCAGTGTCTAAAACTCTGTACAAGATCTGTTGCTGTTCCAATCCACTTAACCATTGTGAACAAGGTGGTTCTTTCAGTATGATCAACACCAATTTTATTTAAGACTAAAACTGACAGTTTCTGCTATATATTGAGTTGTCTGTATCTATGAAACAGAAGATGTTTGTATCTGTCTGTGTGTGTGTCTGCTATTTATGCACGTCCACATTTCTCGACTGATTTCGATGGAATTGGACACACATATTGCAAGTTTATCAAAGCCAATTTTTCAAGACCCCCGGATTTGGCAGAAAAATCGATAAAATTTAAGAGGTAAGTACGACTTTTTTTACAAAAACCAAAGCAAAACAGAATTTTTACTGGATAAGCTTCTTAATACAAAACATAGCTCATGTTACGTCATGTTTATGTCGAGTGTTTCATACTTTTTCTGCGATATTGGCTTCACAAAAAAAAATGTAAAAAAATTGTGAAAAATTCGGGTTTTTCATACTAAGTATACCAACGGATGATCCATGCAAGCGGTCATGCTAGCAGACATTTTTAGACAGGGGGTGCGGGTATACAGAGTGTGTGGTTATACAATTGCAGCCATGTACACCCGGGCAACGCTGGGTACCTCGGCTAGTCCTTGATAAAATCCAAAGAAGAATCTGCAATTTCATGTCAGCTTCAGTCACTTTCCCACCAATGCAATGCAGCTTGCCTGTGCATTTACTATATATTTTTTCATGGTAAATGTTCTGGGGAATTCTCCTCTATTTTAGGTTAGTTTTATCCTTAGTTTCTTCCATCAAATTAACTTAACTAAGGGATGTATGCTCTTTGACCTCTTTTACTTCTCTCCTTACTTTCTTTGCTTTAATCTCAACTTCCCTTCTCTGTTACGTGACAGAGATGTCAGTCCTCTGGTAGATTTTGAGCGCTTTTCGTTTTTCGACTGTATATTTCGTAATTGTTTCTGTGTCTTGATGAGTGTGTGTTTGAGTGACTGTATAGTCGAACAATTATTGTTAATTACCTAGACCCGCATTAATTGCGTTCAGTTAACTGATTTTTCTGCCATAATTAAGGATTGTTGTGGAAAGGATTCATTACTAACACTATTTGTCTAGTTTCTTCTATATAAATTGTATTCATTGTAAATATTGATTGGAGTTTCATTTTGAAATGTTATCTTTATTCCCCAACCCCCACAGAAAAATTGTGCATATGGGAACTACCTAGGACTACATAGAGACTCGAGGTATTATGGTGACTGTAGTAAGAATGGTAGGTAAGAATTTATTGTTTGGGTCTAAGGAATACTGTGGTATGTTGGGTCAGTTGTGGCTAGCTAAGTTTAAGATAAGACAGATTGAAGACCAGCTTTCTCCTCTCTCCCCTTTTGGGTCGTGTGCCACATTTTTGTATTATTCAAAATAAATATTACTCCCCTCTATGGTATCCAGACCCTATGAATTTAAACACAGTACTAGATTGTCAGCGAGATCTCGTCATTTTACAGTTGTAATGGCAACATGTAACCGTAAGTTCTATGCTAACAGTTTCTTCTATCGCACTTCTCGCTTGTGGAACTCTCTTCGTGTTTCTTGCTTTTCAGTCAATTTTGGTCTCCAAAAATTTAAATGCGATCTTAATCGTTATTTTCTGTCTTCTTAATTTCTTTTAATTTATTGTTCCCTCCCACACCTTAATAACATTTTCTTATATTCTTTCACACTCAGCATCCCCCCTGTGTTAGTTGGGATTGTAATCTTGCCAGGGCGGGAGAAATGATTAAAATAAATATGTGTGGGTTTCAGTGAAACTGTTCCCAGAATTAATTTTCTTCTTGAAAAGAGCTAAACTGATTCCCCTCGTGAAATGCGTAACTGTGTATTTAAGAAAATGATAATCAAAATGGCCTGTTTGTTTTCTATTTTATGCTAAACACACACACACACACACACACATACATATATATATACATATATATATATATATATATATATATATATATATATATATATATATATATATATATATATATATTTTATATCCGTCTTGGACTCAGATTATGTGAGCGTCACAGATGCAGATGTAGAGCTTTGATGAATTTGGTTTGTATCCTCTCTCCTGCCATCGTAATGCCAGCCCCTTTCCACGGCATGCAGCAATAAACGACATCATCAGAAGAGGTTTGGATGCAACTGGGTTCCCTTCCCAAATCGAACTCGTAGGCCTCGACCGTGGTAATGGAAAGTGGTGGGATGGCATTGCCATTTTCTCTTTTAAAATGGGGAAGTCGTTGATTTGGGATACGACCTGTGTGATACATTTTCGGCCGGTAATTTGATCAGGTCCGCAGTTGAGCCGGGGTCTGCCGCCCGGGACGCAGAGATAAAAAAAATAGTTAAATATTCTTCTCTTGCTGATAGATTTTTTAAATTCCTGTGGCAGTGGAGACTTCTGGGGTTATTGGCCCTCGTTCGATGACGTTCCTTCGGAGTTTGGCACGATTGCGTCTCGATTAAGGGACGAGCCTTGCGAAACGGAGTGGCTCTTGCAGCGTGTCTCACTGGCGATGGTTCGAGGTAATGCTTTTTCCATTATTGTGGCTGGCAGACGATAACAAAAAAAATGGTTATAGTTACTTTAGCAAGATAGAATTTGCATTCTCAGTTAATCCTTGTAAAAGTGACGTCATGCTTCTTCAGAATAAAAGTTTAAAAGTTATCTTTTGAATTCAACATTGGTAGAAATGGGTAATTTTATACCTTATTCTTCTCAAAGTAGACCAACGTAGACCAACACAATTGAAGAGAATAAAAAAATAGGCGGAAAGAAAAAAACTTGAAAATACTTAGGCTCCAATAATCGGGCACCCAACAAGAATCGAACTCACTCTCATAAAAGAGGAATATACACTATGCTACCAACTACTCTGAATCTATGGTTGTTTATTATTATCATTCAAACTTACCGTCAAAAAATGTCGGATTTATTTGAGTCATTTTGCAATTGTATTGGTGATATTTTCTACGTGAATATTTAGTGGTTTTATCTACACTATTAACTGTATTGCCAGATGAAAGAAATAATGTTACTTTTTAAATCCTTAAGATCAAATCTCTAAAGAACGATAAAATGATACAAAAGCAATACAAACACATGTATCAGTAAGCTATCTGCTCACGATATACTTTGTTATATTGTTATCAATATCTGTTCTCCCCATACTGATTGGAGAAGATGCCCAATAGGGCAGGTTGGTTTTTCACTTTTAATAGAAAATCAGTATTACACTCGGTGTGAAAGCTGGTGTTTTATGTGATAAGCACTGACACTAAAAATTAGATTCATAGCTTTTAGGAATTCTTTAGCATTTAGTTTGAAAAAATGTCCAGAAATATCTCATTTCTGCAGATTTCTGCTTACAAACTGACTTCAAAATTTAACTATTTCAAGAATAAATCCAAATAAAGTTATTATTAGTGTATTAGATATATTGAATGGAAAATATATTCAAAGCAGAATTCTAATTAGGAATCACCACAAGCAAAATTTTCATTTTCTACTGCATTCGAATAAAAACCGTCGAAATATGGTAAAAGATTATAAAATGGCTACTCAAAGCATAAGATTCGTTAGACCATTTGTTAGATCAGAATTAATAAAAACAAACAATAGATAAAATTTTATATAATACCATAATGCTGCTGGGCAAAAATTATAAGACAAATTGTTTTAAATTTGCATTGTTTATTGAAAATCACACTAAAATTACTGCAGTGTATAGCATATTACATCATAATATAGCTAAATTATACGGTATGATTTCTCTTTGAAGTAAATGAAGTTGTAATTTGATGGCACAATGATTTAGTAATAATGTCTTTATGCCATGCATCTTGTCCATATACAATCCGTAAAGCTTCAGTAAATTATAAATTTTATAAATCTGTGTTATAAGGCTTTCATTGATCATTGAAATGAAATTTCAATGCTGCGATTTTAAACTTAAACTTAATCTTTAAACTTTTCTCCTCAAAAAACGGTAATGATTTTGAAAAAAATATTTTGTATTGTTATTTATCATGTACAACTACTTTCAAACTGAGTGCAATACCACGGTTCCAAAATCGACCTACCCTAATACTCAGTCCCTGGAATTCCGACCCTGCAGCAACACGCCTTTCATTGCTTCGGTGGAATATTGACGCCAATATGACAGTGGCCGTAGGTTCTAGACACTTTTTTTCTGATTGACTAAAGGTAATCTCACATTAAAAAATATATATCTAGCGTCACATCTTGCTATTCTGGGGAGTATTGTAAAAAATCAAGGCATATTCGCTTTTTGGTGAACATGGGAAATTTGTAGTGAGATAGGGGCTCAGATTGTAAATTCGGAAAGCCGAGTTCGAATTTCAACCGAGTTCGTTATATTCACTTTCGCAGAAAATCCCCTTGGCAACAGTATGAATTTATCCATCACTTCTCCTCATCCATCAACTATGTTTTAAATAGTAGGGCCTCTATCTGGATTAATGCAATATTCACTCGCAAAAAAAATATTCTTACAATCTAAAATATGTTTCTGCTTTAAATAACCTACAAACGGTTGATACACCGTAAAACATAGAAAATGTTTATGGGCGTCAAATGGTGTGTCCTATTAATATAAATCGGAATAACTTACTGTTAAGAAAGAGATCAATGTCATGATAAAAGTACGCAGTTACAGGCTTTAAGAAAGCTTTATTCAACTGAGAATAAACGGTTCGCGTATAGTGTCCTTTTATAGTCCCAGTAAACAGAAATATCTCTCTCAACGAGGAGAGTAATAAAATAAAGGGAGACCACTCTTGATTATTCATAACAATCATAGGATATGTCCAATAAATTTAGAAAATCATATTATGCACTATTTAATATTAATGTAATATTTATTAAAACTTAGAAACAAAGCTGAACTGAGTGAATGAAGATAAGTCGTGTCGTGTTAATTTTCTAAATATAACTGTTATGAATCATCAAGAGTGGGCACCCCTTGTTTTGTTACTCTCCTCTTTGAGAGAGCTATTTCTGTTTACTGGGACTATAAAAGGACACTATATACGAATCTTGTATTGTCAGTTGAATAAAGCTTTCTTAAAGTCTAAACCTCCGTACTTTTGTCATTACAGTAACGTTCCTGCCTACCTTAGTTGAAAATCAGCTTTCACGTTCCTAAATTTGCATACACCACCGGCCCTTTCACTGACTGGACAGTTTCACCCCGACGGTGTGTTTTGATTCCATATTTGCGTCACTGCGAACAAAATCTGGGCAATGTCCAGTGTACGTCCAAGAAATGAACGGAGGGCGATAATATCGCCACGGCAAGAGAGAAAAACAATACGAATGGTGTTTTTAATATATCTGTTTGTTTAATAACGGATTCACATGGGTCGGTCTAGAGCGAAGGGAGGCTCCGTTACCTAAAGTGACTATTGGGCCTTAAACTCACCCCTGACCTCAAGTGGAATTCGTATGTACGTTCCCTGCACTGCACCAGCAAGTACCTGACTTCATATGCTATCTACAAGAGCCAGATCAGACCTAAAATGGAGTACTGTTGTTATCTGACCAATTCTCACATTCCAGTCTCGATAGAGTTCAAAGACGACTCCAAGTCCTTGTGGGTGACAAATTATTTTCCACCCTGAGACCTCTCTCTCTTAACAGACAGGATGTGGAAAGTCTTTCATTGTTCTATCGCTAATTCCATGGAAAGCGCTCGGAGGAACTGCATTCCTTGGCTTCGCCAGTTCTAACCTTCATGATTAGAAACCATCATGCCATTTAGATTGTAGCAAACCATATTCATCCCCCCCCCCGTATTTCATTGGTGCGACGTAAGTTTCACTTCTCTATGGAACCAACTTCCAAGAGAATAACCAATAATCAATAACCTGTTCATAAACTGCCTCTTACTACAGTACTTACTACTCTCTACCTCAAATGACCCTGGGCCTTCGTACAGGGTGAACCTCACTGTAAAAAAAATCTATCTCGTCACTCTGACTGCCCGTGTCTCAACATCTTTACATCTAACGAGCGGCTTCTTACTGACTGGCCATCTTATTATGCAGCCTGCTATATAAGCCTACAACTAGAATTCCTTACTTTCCGACCGAGTGACACTTGATCCCGAAAGTTTTATTTATTTACTTCAATTCCCTTTTCTCTCACATGTGGACAGAGGGTGGTTGATTTGAAGCCGTCACATCTTGGCTTTAGTGGCAGTAATGAAACACCAGACACATCAGACGCTTGATTTCTTGGGTCCCCTAGGCCAATCGAGCGGTGACGTATTATGTCACACTAGGCCTTTTAACTTGACAATGGGAAATGCGCATCTATTTTCAGGCCTTCAATGGATTTATATATTCTGCTTCTATAGTCTTATTAGCGTGCAAGAATTCGAATGTGATATACCGCGGGATATGAGTATAACACAGAGACTTTTCTGCTTCTTGCGAAAGCCGTTTATTTCTTTTTTGGGTTAAATGAATTTATTTTCTACACTCCAATTTGTCATCATCCGGCACACAAATGTCTAAAAAAAATAAAGATATACCAAAGTTTAAAATTACGGCAACTGAGAGAGCCTATTCTTCGATTCTGACAACTTGTTTTCTTCCATCATTGACGTGAACGATCGAGAAAAAGTATCCTATTTCGAAATGCTTAATGAAACTGTCGTAACGCTGAAATCTCGCGATACTTCACGCCACTTGATAGCGACATTCTTCTTAATGCTCTAGCGACTCTTCACCGGTAACTCCAAGAAACGACATTAACTCATTCTTCATACGATTTTGTGCCCATTTTCTATACAGATGTTTTTTTTTTTTTCGTTTCTTTGTTTTTTATTATTTTTCAACAGTGAAATAATATAATCGAATACCCTCCTCGTCATTCAAACGACGAGGACCATCCTTGAAGTAACCTTATGTTCAATCCTTTTTAAACCGTATATACTTGAGTATAGTGTAAGTTTTTATGATCAGGTTTTTTTATGCAAAAAATAGTGGAGGCCGTACTATACACAGGTAATTATTTTAAAGAGGTTAAAAAATTATGCATTTTTGCTGACCGGTTACACTATACACAGGTAATTTTTTTTTTCTGGGGAGGTTAAAATTCGTTGAAAAAGAGTTCAGGGGTTGTAATATACATGAAGCATGGACTGAACATGTGAACAACGATGAGGTTTTGGATAAGATACAAACAAGGAGGAAGCTTATGCTTAACATCAAGAAGAGGCAGCTTAAATTTCTCGGACACCTAATGTCTCCCCAATCATGAAGAAGAGACTCAAGGCAACAAAGGTCTGGTTCTACAGAAGGTTGCTAAGGATAACCATGGACCGAACATGTGAGCAACGATGAGTTTTTGGAGACGATACAAACAAGGAGGAAGCTTATACTTAACATCAGGAAGAGTCCGCTGAAATTTCTGTAACACGTACTGAGAAAGGAGTGCTTGGAGAATCTAATACTCACAGGGCGGATTGAGGAAAGAGAGACAAGAGAAAGCAACGTGTGACATACTTAGCGGGCTTAAGTAAATGGTGTGGTGATCACTTACATGTGCCACATCTCCGCTTTCTTTAATGTCATTGGTTCATAAATATATGATACTTATTATATGACAATTTTGCTATCGCACGTAATTTGAATTTTTCTCTAAAATCACTGATTGGTCCATTTCCTGACCAATCGCGTATTTTAGTATCTTTCTATATTTTTGGTGCCAAGCTCACTGGAGCCTATGAGTAGATATATAAACCCTCTTGCTGTTAGCCAACAGCCAGTAGCAGTTCAATTCTTGGAGAATACGGCACGGCGCATATTCTTGTGACATTTTAATTCTTAATTATTACTCATTCGAGTAATCATACTAATTCCTATTGATATCACTCATGAACATTACATCTTTCTACACTGGTAACACACTGTGGAATTATTCTTTATTTAGCTAAGACTTCAATTGAACTTGTAGTTAAATAACATTGTACTTAACATTAATTAGCTAAACTTACCCTTTTTATTACGGAAAAAGGGAAGCAACATTTTTTATACTATTGTTGATTTTTGTATATCATTGTTAATACAATATTTTATTAATGTTCACTGAGCTTGATTATTTTTCTCTCGTGTATGTTGTACATGGTTCATGTGGGGTGTTATTTTACAAGAACACAGCTTTCCTTCTTGATTATATTCACGGTGACCCTAGCCGACAATCCTTACAACACCACTACAATGGGTGGCATAACAGGGTTTTGGAGATGTAACAAAAGGACAAAACATATTGAGAACTAGAAGGAATAGGAGGAAGTGGAGAGCCATAATCACCTACGTCCAGAAGGGACGCGGCACATAAAAGTAGATATATAGTATTTGTTTATGGAGTGCCTCATAATAAAATCAACTATTTTTTTTTTTTCAAATGAGTATTTCGTCTTTTATATTCATGTAGAAATATCCGAGTAAATTTAACTGTTTTCCTGTTATAATTTTCTGACGAATATTAATTCTTAAATCAATGAGTAAGTTCATGATGAGGTTTACACCAATAAAATATCCGTAGTAATTCTCATGTCATATCATTAAATATTTGAGCTTAACAAAATATTGTAATAACACTCATAAAGAAGTAAGGATGTACAAATATAAAGATCTGAATTTTTCCATTTCACTGAAGCACACATGAGAGCGATATTGATTCTTCTCTCTTTCCTTCTTCCTTTCTTTCATTTTCTCTCGGAAACCAACTAACATCTCTGACATGTCTTTACATCTTTCCAACAGATCGGAATAGTTCATTATTTATGAAGTATAGCCGGCCACTCATATTCGAGGATTCCCGTCTACTAGGCCAGCTAGCCAGTCCCTATTACAGACGCATTTGCGTTTATTCAACACCCACAGAGCCCACCGGTGGTTTATACTGCAGCTGTGCTGAGCAGACCTTAGATACAGTCTCTGGGAAAGAGCGTGTTATTTAACGTGATCAACAATTTGAACAAGGCCAGCACGCTCAAGCCCTCGGCCACGATAACGTAACTTCGTGCTAGCACAGCGGGCGACGGCACTCAAGGGTTACGTCTACCCAATTTCATTCATAAGGCTTGGGTCAACCCGTGGTATGGTTTTCAGGCACTTCCCAAAGGTGCCGCACGCTGGGATCGACGCCTCCAGTCCGATAATATCAGGAAGTCTCCTCCCTGACAAATCGACTACGGTGAGATTTGAACCCGAGTCTCATGGTCAGAAAGCGTTCTAACCACTCGTCCACATGCTCAGTATTTATTTATGTAGTATTGACTGTGTAACATACGTGCTAAGGAAATAAGGGAGCGACAAACAGATTTATAATATGATCATTTCTATAACTATTCAGGAATAAACGATTGTATTCATTTGTTTAAAGATATGATACTAAAATTCAGTTTTCGTTTTCCAGGTGCATATTTCGTCTTTTATATTAACACTTTGTTTCTCTTTTTATCAGTTATTTATTAAACAAATAACAGTACTTCCTTCCTCTTTCTCTGTCTCTCCGGCTTTTTTTTTTTTTTTTTTTTTTTTTACTTTTTCTTTTCTTTTCTTTTCTTTTTCTTTTTATTATCCTTTCACCTTCTCTTTCTCGGCGATTTTTTTCCGACGGTATCCTCTGTATACGCATGCGTAACACGCCATCAGATACGAATATCAATAACTAAACTTGCATTGAAATGACGAGCACATTCGACTATAAATATTCAAGCTCACGTTCAACATTTTATTCTCGTGTTCGAGAAAAAATGTACAGAAATATGGATAGACATATTGGAACGTAAGGCGCAAACATATGAACATAAAATTTGACTAAACACCCTTCGACTAATAAACATGAAATATGACAGACGATTAACGAAAACAAATCACGCGTACCACGAGAACTTTTTCTTTAAATTTATTTATTCATTTTCTTTCTTTCTTCTTTCTTTCTTTCTTTCTTTCTTTCTTTCTTTGTGTCTATCATTATTAGAATTCTGATCAGCCCGAAATGGAGTATTGCTGCCAGAGCTGTGACAGAGCTGTTCAATCCTCACTTTCCAGCCTCGACAGAGTTCGAAAACGTTGGCGCGGCCTTGCGGGCGATTAATTATTTTGAACTTTACATCTTTATCCTGAGAGGTGCAGGTTCGATTCCTACCGAATCGTTAAATTCTTGTTTAATACGATTTCTCTAAATTTCAGGCCGGTAGGTGAATATAAATATACTGTTTAATATATAAACAGAACTAACAATAACGTTTAATGTGATACAAATACATCGGAATAATAAATCCATAATATATATATATATATATATATATATATATATATATATATATATATATATATATATATATATAACTATTTATTTAAAAATATGATTCCATCGCTACATAAGAGTTCTCATGTTTCAAAACAAGAGCCGAAAACTTCAATATAATTATTTGAATAAAGTACCAAGTTCTGTTCCATCTTCAAGCGAATTTTTTTTTTGGAATAACTAATTGCTGAAATTTAGACACCCCAACCATATCCTGACTTGACGTCTTTGAATGTAACTGAGATATTGATACAAATTATTAACCCTTACGCCCCGTTTCTTTAAATAATTGCTGTAGCAATTACCATAATAATTTTAATTTTAATAATGAATATGCTTATAAAACGTGTAAATTTCAGGAATTAGTTATTCAAAAAAAAAATTCGCTTGAAGATGGAACAGAGCTTGGTACTTTAATTCAATTTAATTCAAATAATTATACTGAAGTTTTCGGCTCTTGTTTTGAAACATGAGAACTCTTATGTAGCGATGGTATTATATTTTTAAATAAATAATTATATTTATGCTCTACTTTTTTATCGAGTACTATTTTTAAAAAATAATAACAAAAATACTAAAGAATTTGGATTATTTACCTAACGAGTTCTTTCCTATTTTCTATATATTTTTACACACACACACACACACACACACACACACACACACACACACATATATATATATATATATATATATATATATATATATATATATATAATAACAGCCACCTGTATTAATGCGAAGCTCTTCAGTAAAATGAATGGAGCACTTCGGTTGTCTGGCATTTGTTTATATTTATAAAAACAATACGCTAGATTTGGCTGACTCATTCTGTCGAGTGAAGATAGCTCAGTGGTAGAAACTCTTACTGATACCAAATCGGTTGGGTTTCAATCCGAGCCTGAGGCATTCGGATGTCTACTCGCACTGAAGAGCTATAATTCAGCGAAATAGTACTGTCTGCGAATGGCATATATATATATATATATATATATATATATATATATATATATATATATATATATATATATATATATATATATATATATATATATATATATATATATATATATTGGTGCGAGTTTAAACATGAGGCTTAGCAGGCTTTATAAATTTTGAGCAAGTACGTAGCGGTTATCGACGCACGCTGAAATGGAAATCTACCATCAGAGTTCAAATTCCGTTGTACCCACTTTCGTGTAAATGCCATAGAAAAGATACAAATCCCCCACCAATTAAGATCTATGGGTTCTAGCCTAACTGGCATCCAATCGAGGAGGAGAACAACTTTGAATTGAAGAACAAATCGTGGTCAGAGCTAGCAACACCAATCTGTAAATAGCAGGTTAACCTAGAATCTCTAACCTTAGGAGGCAACCATTTGAAGGGGTGAAGGACTCTGAATTCCAAACTTTGATAACTATGTAAGTCATTGCAAGTCACAGATAATAAAGAAAATAAGTATATGATCGCTTACGGCTTGAAGGGACTTGGAATTAAAAAACTGTTAGTATACGAAGTTGATCAAAAAATATCGGAACAATTGCTATGGTAACGGACGTAAAGTATGCAGAGTGAATCCACTTGGCACAGATTGACTTGGAACTCTGTCGAGCATACACACTAAATTATAATGTTCTTACTCACTTTCATTGTTTATAACAGCATTTGGAAGGAAAATGTGTAGAGTGTGGTCGTCTGACCATATCACAAACGTTCCATAAGTGACTATATTATGTGCAGCAGTTTTTAGTCATACATAACATTCCCCTGTCCAATAACCACCATCTTCCTCAGATCTCGCTCCTTGCGACTTTTTCTTGATTAAAAATCAAATCCCACCTAAAAAGAACACGATTTCAAAAACGTCGAGTAAATCTAAAAGAAAGCTGCTCGATATCCTCCAAAAGGAGTTCCAGGAATGCTTCCATCAATGGAAACTGGATACTGTGGCTTCAGAAGAGGACTTCTTCGAATGAGATTAAATGGTGAATCGATATATGTTGTAGTTTCCTTTTTTATAGCATCTGTCCCGATATTTTTTTACCAGACTTCGTATGCATTCTTTGAAAATACAAATATTTTACTGAAGAAAAAGCAACTGTTCTATAATGTTCTGTATCTAATATATGATAATTTCAGACATTATTTTTACAGTTTGTCATAAAAATGACGTATGCTGATATCCATAAACCTCTTCAAGTATTACAGTGTTCGGAAAGTAATCAGGTTTTAAAGAAAGGATATAAAAATAAGTTTTAATTTATTTAACATACACGTCTATCCTATTTAAAATTCAAGTCTATTGGGTTGGGCAAAACGTTCATTCGATCTATTAAGGAAATGTTCTACTTAATAACGTTTTCGCCAACCCAATAATAATATGAAGTAATGTCGAATTATTAATTAAAAAATAGTAATTCATTAAACATTACTTTCTTAATGCTTCGGATACGAAAATAAACTTCGAAAGATTTTAACGAGAGATGTGTTTTCCTTCATAAGATTCATTGGCCTTTGAGTTTTCGTTTGCAGGCTTATGTCCACATTCCCGTACGGTCACCGAAGTTAAGCAACGTCGAGCTTGGTCAGTACCTAGATGGGTGACCGCTTGGGAATACCAGGTGTTGTAAACTTCGATATCTGAGACTCGAAATCGGTGATCCGAGTTCTAATTCCAGTGAAGTGCGTTATATACACCTACGCGCAAATATCCTTGGGAAGCGATGAAACTAATTCGTCTCCCCCCAGCTATGGGTTAATTAGTAATACACTTATTACTAAATCATTATCCTCAAGAAAAACATTCAATAGCCTCTAAAGAATCGGTAAGCCGTAGAAGACAAATCAATCAATCAATTCACCGTGAAATTCTTCGTGGCTGTGCGGTGTAAAAGCGTGCTGAGCTATGCAGTGGTTTCCCTTAAATAAGGGGACGCAGATTCAAACACTGCACTCAGATATATTACCTTTATTAAAGAGTCTCGAACAAAAACCAAACCGGTTGATGAAAAATACCCTGTTTTTTTAAGAGATGTCTACTCAAACACGTGCATTCATTAAATGCAGTCAGTATGTGCCATGCGCGATACACGCTTAGGCGATCATATATCTTTCGATACATGACTGACGAGGCAGATTTTTTTCCCGCAGTAGATTGCCATTTCTTTCTGCAGTAGACCAGTTGCCTTTCAAGGTTATAGAACCCGGTCTGTCCTGCTATTTACCTATAGCTGGGGGAGGGAAAAGAAGAGTCATACCTTTCCTAAGGGTATTAGCACGTAAGTGAATGTAATAGATTGGACTGGAATTCGAACTCGGCTCTCCGATTCCTCAATCCGAGCCGCTATCCATTACTCCTCCTTCATTAGATCTAACGTATGCAATAAGAAGAAATAATGTCGGATTAAATGTACATGTAATCAGCAGCTCGAAAGTTACCGCTAATGTTTCGAATACGCACTCAAAGAAATATGGACATTTTTCTGGAAAAAAAAAATTCTAAATACTTTTCTTTGAGCTTGTTATTAAACGTCTTGCCCCTCATGAAATATTCTAGCGATAGAAACAAATGAACATCTGTAGATGCTAAATCTGGTGAGTATGGAGAATCTGAAAGAACATCACCCTGCTAGCGATGTTATTTTTTTATTTATTTATTTTTTTTTTTTTTTGTTAGATTTGTTTTGCAGAGTTGTGTGCTCTTGTCGTGTCAGGTTGGAGAATAATATGTGCCAAAGCAGGACGCTTTCGACGTTAAAGCTTCATTTGATCCAGTTGCTAGAAATGAACGTTTGTCGTGATGGCTGTTCTAGGTCCCAGACAACACCTTTAACATTCTACTAAACAGAAAGCGAAGACTTCTAGGCATGGAGGTTGGTTGGATATGCCACTATCGCCATTTTTAAACCTTTTAGCCTACAGCTGACATGGACGACCTTTCACTACATGACAGCTGTGATTTAGGTTTCAAAGCGGAGATTGTGATATAAACTATATACGTTATATTTGGTGTATACAGGTATTTGAGTAACCATTTTCTTCTTCTTCTTCTTCTTTACTCCGTATCCCTTCAAGACATTGGTGACCATGGCTCTCCACCATTACCTGTCTTCTGCTTAATAACTTTTACCTTTTTGCCATCTTTTCTTGATCCTGCTCCGCTGTCCACTTATTTAAGTCACCCAGGTAGGTTATGAGTCGCTTTCCTCCGTCTCTTTTACCTTCAATCTGTCCTGTGAGTATCAAATATTCAAAGCACTCTTTCCTCATTATGTACCCCAGAAATTTCAACTGTCGCTACCTGATGTTAAGTATATGTGTCTTTTTTTATTGCGATTGTCTCTAAAACGTCGGCGTTGCTCACATGTTTGGTCCATGATATTCTCAGCATCCTTCTGTAGAACCACATGTCTATTGGCTCAAGTCTCTTGGCGATTTCCCAGTATTCACCGCCATATAGAAGAGCTGACATTACATAAGAGTTCACTGGTTTTTTTCTCTTGTTTCTAACGATATTTTACTGTTTTTAAACCGTAAAACTTTAGCCTACCGGCCTGACTTTTTCAAGATGTTTTATAAAGGAGATGTTCCCATCAACAGGGTTCGAACCTGCGTCCCTCTTATGTAGAGGTAACCACCGTATAGTCCGGTGTACTTTTGGACCGTTCAGTCGCGAAGGGCTTCTGTTATGTTCCGTGCTAAGGGAATAGATACTTAACACCAGGTGGATACTAGAAGAAAGGTTTATTGTACACAGCAAGTACAATATGAAATACGGTACAGTTATACAGACAGGTAAATCTAGTAAGTGAGTGCCACTAATTGAAAGGTCAGACGTGCTTGCGTCTTCTCTAACTCACTCTTCCCTCTAGTCTCTCGTAGACAGTTGACTTTATAGGTACTTACTAACTATAGTGTAATCATTCATGGGGGTGACTGGTTATTCCATTACATCAGCTTCACGATAAAACAAGGCTCATTTGTCCTTACAAAGGAAAGCACATCTCTCGTTAAGATCTTTCGAAGCCAATATCTTCTAACTTTATTTTCTTCACTGCATCTGTATACAGTATAACCCATTCTTTCAAAAGTCAGCAAATGATGAATGAGACATAATGGAATTGAAGTGAAAACAACGATGGGACGTAACCTGAATCCATCATAATCTGCAATTATTAAATACCAAACACATAATACACCCCAGCACAGATAACAATTATAAAAAATGTAGTACAGGAGATAAGGAAACTGAAGATAGAACGGGTTGCATTAGATGTAGTTTCGCCCAACACCGCAAGTTGTTACAGAACCAAAACATTAACCTAAAACCGCGAGTCATGTCTTTAAATATTCGCATCAAATCGAAACTTTCATATGGTGCCAAACCCGTTCAGAAATATCTAAACTGTCAGCTCTATACAACCGCTTTCTCAGATTAATCAATAGGACATTTTCTCTAGAAACAAGGTAAAGAGAACTGCTATCTGATATCTGTCCTTGTGTATGGCAGTGAGTGCTGGACGATCTCCTCACAGAGGAAGAGGAGACTTGAAGCAACAGAAGGAAGTAGACCAAACATGTGAGCAACGGCGAACTTTTGGAGAAAATGGAAACAAAAAAGAAACTATTACTTAACATCAGGAAGAGACAGTTGAGGTTTCTAGGAAAAATATTGATAAGGAAGGCTTGGAAAATTTGAGTACACTGCTGAAGTGTTCTGCCCAGCCCTCAAGTATCAGACCGCTTAGTGATTCAACTTGCATGCTGCGTGGTTCCGACCGAACAACTCTCCCGGCTGCGCTGAAGGCTTCCTTCTTGGATGTGGGGGATGGGTTGTTAAGGAGTGCTCGGTGGAGTTGGTGTTTCTCCTCCAGTAGAGTCTGGATGTGACTGCTGTTGTCCTGGTGTTTGGGGATGATGTGTCTCACAACTTCCGAGGCTGCAGTGCAGACAGCATCACGGAAACGAGCCCATCAACGTGTGGGTCTGTGTTGAGTGGTGGTAGCTTGTTGTTCAACTCCTCTACCAGTTTTTGTTTGACCTTGAGATGTTCAGTCGGTTGGGCACGCTTGTGTTCTCCTTGGTGATTTGATACGGAGATCAACAGACGGTGGTCTGTCCAGCATTCAGCACCGCACATGGTCCTCGTAACCCTCACATCCCGCCTGACTCTTTGCCTAACGATGACGTAGTCAAGTAGTGTTTAGAGTGCGGGTGGATCCACGACGACTTGTTGCGGTTGGGCAGACGGAAGACTGTTAGTGATGAGAAGACTATGAGAGGTGCATGACTCCAGCAGAAGGAGACCGTTGCTGTTATACTTGCCCACACAATGTTTTCCGTTACTCCCTCCCACGACATTTGATCTCTGCCAACACGGGTATTAAAGTCACCGAGAATGGTGAGCTTGGCTGCCCTGAGTATGGCCGTGATGGTGTCTTCAGATCCTCATAGAATCTGTCTTTCACTTCGTCAAGGCGTACGCGCTAATCAGTGTTGCGAACTTCTTCAAATAAACAAATTAGCAAACCATTATGACCAAAATATTAGTTAGACTAAAAAATCGAACCAACAAATCGGACGAAAAATACCTATAACTGTTATATAACGATAAAAAAATAAAAAATAACAAAAAAAATAAATAAATAATAAATAATAAATAAATAAATAAATACTACGTTACTTAAAAAATTGAAAAACCGAAAAGAGAAAATATACAAGTAAAATAAATTGACCTAAATAAATAAACAAACCAATCCCGATAAAGTTACCGTTAGAAAAAACAAATAAAGATAATCAACCCAAATAAACACAAATTAAAAACTGTTCCTGCCAAAATAATAGTTAGAACAAACTACAACAATCAACCCCAAAATCGAATAAATAGCTTTAATTAAATTCTCAAACCAAAACAAAACTATTAAATAAGTGATATAATCAAATTTTTACTACGTTAATAAAAACACCGATGAAAAAATAAATAAATAAATAAAATAAGAAATAAAAAATAAAAATAAATAAAAACAAGCAAAATAATTTAACCCAAATAAATAAATAAACGACTTCCGATAAAATAACCGCCATAATAGACTCCTCACAATGTACCATTGACCCGTATATATATAAATAGCCGAGAAAAATAACAGCACACGTAGCCTGACGATTGCATAT
>OZ010578.1:85935790-85960790 GCA_963932145.1 Acanthosepion lycidas
AGGATGTATGCTAATCCTGTCCCATACGGAGTGAATTCTTTCTCTTGGTGACAAAGGGCTCTAGATGCAAAGTCTTCCTGTTCTTCTTTGTGAGACTGAAATCAAATTGTATGGTCTTCTAGCTTCATACTGAAGGATGATTCCTTTCCCCTGTTAGCAAAGATTTCAATGCGTATGTTGTTTCTGTTTCAAACCAAATGAGTTATTCTTTTTCTCTCAATACGCATAGTCTTCCTGCTACAGATAGAGGGGTTCTTTATCTAGTGGCAAAGCGCTCAGATTGTATAGTCTTCGGGTTCCAAACCGATACAGAGACATATCACCACAGAAGTCTTGAGGAATATAAATCACCTCTTTGAGTTACAGTATATTTTACAAGGCGATAATTTTTCTTCTCGCTCTTAACTGCTATTCTACCTTTTCAATCCAGGGTTCGTCAAAATGCTTCATTTAAGCATTTAAAAATAATTTTTTCTTTAAAGTTTATTTCCTTATTATTATTATTATTATTAGGTTGGTGCAAAAAATAATGTCAATTTTTGACGTATATTTTAACGTCAAAAACCGACATTATTTTTGCACCAACATAATATTATTATTTGTGCGTTATGTTTCCTGCTTTGTATCCTGTACATCCGGGTCCAAACTATGGTCCTTCGGCCCTATAGGAGAATTATCATTTAATTGATAGCACTTTTCTTAGTGTATGAGATGTTCTTAGCTGGGCGATTTTCTGGGCAACTTCTATGTCGATGTTACCTGGGACACTGTTAGTAAAATTGTCCATTCCTTTATTGATGAGGCCCAGTGCTCCGATTACTATTGGTGCAGTCTCAGACTTCATTCCCCACATCCTGTTAATCTCGATCTCCAGGTCCTTGTATTTGAAAAAAATCTCGATAATGTTTATGTGGATGTTTCTCACAGATGGTACTAATATGTCAATGTGTGTGTGTGTGTGTGTGTGTTTTGGGACACCCTGTATAATTCCATAGTAACTACATTATTTTAGTCGAAACGCGTTACATGTATTTTTTTCCGTTTTGTCATATACTAATGTGAGAGCGACCTCGGACGTAATTCTTGATCAACGGATGTGAGCGTGCTAGGGACCTGAGACAAGGAGGTGGCAGCTAGAAAAAAAAATGGATCCACTGACGTAGATAAACCATGATTTGTAACTTGCAATTTATACCTCGTGTATTTAGCCACTTACCAAATCAATTTTAATTGAGTTATCTCCCTTAATTCCTTACCAGATCAATTTTGTGAATTGAAAATCATTTCACCCCCGAGCAAGGCGATAAAACCACTAAGATGCAAGGAGGTACTCAGCGGCACGGAAAATTAGAAAACGTTATTGAGAAGATAAAAAAAAAAATTACAATATTCAAGGAGACAGAAGATGACGATTTCTGTTGCATTTAAATTTCTGAAGATCGTATTTGAGAGGAAGAGGAAGAGAGTTCCACAGGCGTGATTTGCGAGAAAAGATTATATTTGAACAGAACTTACAGCTACATCTAGCAATTTCAGCAGTAAAATAATGAGACCTAACTACCAATCTATAAGTAAGCTTAAATTCATGCAGCCAAGGTATCAAGGAGAAAAACTCAAAACAATTGCCAGGAAAATATTGATAGAAAAGGCACAGTGTAGCTACGTTAGAACCGAGTTATCTCCCTTAACTATCAGATCGTACACAATAAAAAAAATAAAACCTATTAACCAATAAACGCTACAGATGAGCTGCACTTCCACGCAGTGGGCCTTTCACTATTGTTTCATTTTGTTAAATGTTTATCTCTCTTGCTTGTAAAGAATTTAACATTGAAATGGTGGTTTTTCCTAAGTTAATTTCTCTAGTCCAATTCCTCGACAAACGCCTAAGATTGAAAGAGTTCTTCCTTAGAGTTATTTAAACCGATTAAAATAGATTATACGTAATTGATATGGCATCGAAAATTCGACTGATTGGTTGCTCGTTTAGTTGTTAATTTTCAGAACCAATGAGAAACATTCATTTCTGTTCGATTAAATAGAGATTTTCTTTAATTATCTAAGCCGCAATGAAGGCGATTTTATTTTGATTTTGTGAAAGAGTAAACGAGAAGAAAGAAAAAAAGAAAGAAAGAAAGAAAAGGAAAGAAGAAAAGAGGGAAGAATCAAAGAAAAAAAAGAAAGAGCTCAAGGAAAAGGAGGAGAAGCAAAGAGAGGCGGGATAAAGCGAAAAGAAAGAAAAGAGAGGAGAAAAATGAAAGAAACAAACAAACAAACAAAGAAGAGCACAAGAAAAATGAGTAGAAAGAAAGAAAAGAAAAACATTAGAAGAAAAAATGAAAGAAGGAAAGAAGAGAAAGGAAAAGCAAGAAAACAGAAAGAAAGAGATAAAAAAGGAAAGAAAGAATAAAAAAGGAAAGAATGAAGAGCTAGAAAAAAGAAAGAGAAAGAAAGAAAGAAAGAAAGAAAGAAAGAAAGAAAGAAAGAAAAATCTCGAGGGAAAGGTTGAGGAGGAAATAAAATAAGGAAAGAGTTTAAAGAAAGGAAGAATGAAAGAAAGCAGGAAAGAAAAAGGAAGGATAGAAGTGCTAGAAAGATAGAAAGAACGAACTCAAGGAAAAGAGGATAGAGAAGAAAAAACGCTAGAAGAAAGAAAGAACGAGAAGAATAATCTGAGAAAATAAAGAAGAAAGAAAGAGAGGTAAAGAGGTGAGAGTGATCATCGCTTCGAATAATTTAACAAGACTAGCCAAACAACGGACATTTGAAAAGGCAAACAATTTCATCGTGTCTCAACAAATGAACAAATTGATTGGACCCGCTATTGTGAAGTTGTTGAAAGATTCGATTATTCCTGAAATTGGCCTTAATCTAATTTTTCCCGAGTTTTTCAGCGAAGCGCGAACGCTTTGACTTCGACACTCAGCCGCCATAACATTGTTTGAAAATTAAACAATGGCTGCTGAAAATTGCAGGAAAAAATTCTTCCGCATTTTGTCATTGCTTGTGTTTTTAATTATTTCATTAATTTGTTTATATTTTGGGACTTCATTTTGTTTATATATTTTTATCTCTTGGCTTGCACTTTAATAAGGTAAAATAAAATATGATACATCATGGCGGAAGATCAATTGACGTCATCATCGATATTCTTTTTGGTGTATTTTTAGAACACTACTTATCATATCATATAATATTTGTTCATGGGCGGATGCCGGATTGCAAGTAAGGTTTGTTTAAGTAAGTTTTGGTCCTAACAGAGAATAAAAAATTAAGAATTACGGATTTGATGGGGTATCAGTATATCCTTAACATGATATGTAATTATTAGCATAAATTCTATGATAAATTTTACTTTATAATATTCGATCGATGTGATTGATTTTCACATGTGAATTAAATATATTGGCACGAAATATTTATGGCATAGAAGAATAAATTCATCTTCCATTATTGCCTTTATTGATGTACCTATATATATATATATATATATATATATATATATATATATATATATATATATATATATATATATATAAGCGTTAGGAAATCACTTGACCGAAATTGCCTGAAGATACCAAAGGTTGAAACCAAGGCAGCGGAATCTGCTGATCTCCTAATTTTCTATACTTAAAAGCTCTATATATTATTTTTTTTCTTTTTATATGTGTAAACAGCACTTTTTTAATACTACTGTTTCATAATCTAATTCATCTCTGACCATTAACTTCTTTATCATATATATATATATATATATATATATATATATATATATATGGATGGATGGATAAATGTCTGCAATAATGGCACACCGGAGAAAGACATCTCAGTGCTATATTAACTGGCAGAGACTTAATATATTTTATTTAAACTTACAGTGAACAGTGGCCGGCCACAACTAACAGATTCATGCGTTTACACGCAATCATCAGACGATCTGTCTTTACATATATATATATATATATATATATATATATATATATATATATATGTGTGTGTGTGTGTGTGTGTGTGTGTGTGTGTGTGTGTGTGTGTGTGTGGGTGGGTGGGTGTGGGTGTGGGTGTGTGATAAAAATATAGTTTTAAGGTATGCTATATTTATGGGAAATGTGCTCAATATCAGGGATAGAACGTATGGAATTAATGAGACTAAAAACAGCAAACAGCTACAAAACTGGATTCGGATCTACAATATTTTAAACTCAATAGCCCCTAGAATAATTTGAAACAGACTTTACCGACCACCCAATAACTGTTAAAATAATACAACTGAATTCCACCCAATAATGCACCACTGACTTTCGTATATAAATAGTCGAGCCAAAAAACAAAGCACATGGGCTGAAGATTGCTCTTAAACAGACTATTGTTGCTTAGTGTTGATCTCAATACCCAGTGATATATATATATATATATATATATATATATATATATATATATATATATGTGTGTGTGTGTGTGTGTGTGTGTGTGTGTGCATGCGTGCGTGTGTGTGTGTGTAGAGAGAAAGAGTGGGAGAGAGAGAGAGCTGGATGCATATGTAAGTTTCTATATAGGCCTACTACACTGCTGTTAGAGAGAAAGATATTTCTTCTGTTTCGTAAATCATGCAACAAGCACAATCATACTTATTTAGCCCCCACCACATCTCTTTCTATCTATCTACCTGTATATATATATATATATATATATGTGTGTGTGTGTGTGTGTGAGAGTGTACACACACATATATACATATATATATATATATGTGTGGGTGAGTGTGTGTGCGTGTTTCTGTAAAAAAACGGATGGTTTATTCATAACGAGAATTTTTCAAAACGGTTAAATAATCTCTTACTTAAGTATATCATAACAGGTCATGAAAAATGCGTTATATACGACAATGCTCAACACTAAACGCTGTGTATTGACAAGGATAAATCCGCACAACCGACCACAAAACTTATGGTCAGCCTGGAAGGGAGTCAGATGTGTCCAGGAAATGTCAACCGTTTTCAATTTCAGTTCTGGTGTCAGCATTCATGACAAACAAAATAATTACGTATTTTTCACTTTAAAATTTTAGAAAATTTTTAATTAATCGGTAGCTATAAAAAATCAATTTTCAATTATTATCGTTAAACTGAAGACTGTTTTACCGCACTAATCGAGTATTATTTATGCACTAATCGTATTTTGGTATATAAAAATTTTAGCGAACTAATCGAAAATGAATTAATCAAATGCGCATTAATCGATGCATTCCTGTATATATATATATATATATGAAGAAAAATATACAGGAAAAAACAAACAAAAATCCTTATATGCAATAATGCTGTTTTAATGTTAATATGTCGACGTCGGACGTTTCGGTCAATAAACCATCTTCAGGGCATATTCAATATAAAATATAAATAACATTATCAAACTTAACATGACAAAAACGATGGACACAAGAACAAGACATATCCAAACAGATAACTAAAAGTTTTATGCGATCAGCGTTTCGTTTTAAACATGGTCACGTTGTCACCACGTTTGCGACGCTGTGAAAACGTATTCCTAAATTTGAATATTATGAAAGAAAAATGAAAGAAATTCTATTTGATCTAAAATTTATATGTACGCTTGTCGAGCCCACATATTTTAAGTCACAGTTTTTGTATGAGATTTGGTAGATTCAAGCATCGGATGTAATATGTTGTTTGCTGGTGCTATTAAATCCAAGTAGAGTTTGAAATATATGAAGATGATTTCAGAATATGAGATAAGCCCGATGGAGACGATTTTCTCATATAAATAGTTAGATAAGAAATCCTTTCTGTTCATATAGGAATGCGCGGAGATTAATAAATTTCTGTATTTTCGGATAAGCTTGAAGTCTTGCATGTTATAAAATGAATTCATGTTTTTATATTTTATATTGAATATGTCCTGAAGATGGTTTATTGACCGAAACGTCCGACGTCGACATATTAACATTAAAACAGCATTATTGCATATAAGGATTTTTGTTTGTTTTTTCCCGTATATTTTTCTTCATACTGTCGGATCTATATCCATATATTTGCTTACATATATATATATAAATATATATATATATATATATATATATATATATATATATATATATATATATATATATTGTTAAAAGGATCCCAGTAGAGCTTTTTAATAGTGTATATATAATACCAGATCATACAAAATAATAACAAAAGTAGTTTATTACAAATGAGGTGAATGAAAACCAGCTACAAGTTGTGTATTGACAATGATATTCATGACAAACAAAATATATATATATATATATATATATATATATACACAACCGACTCCGAAAGCTGAGCTCCATAGAAGACAGGTAAAGTTGTGTGTGTGTGGTTGGATCGAGTTATTATTCGTTTAATGTTCTTAAAACGCAACGAAGCACTGAATGCACATTTATACGTCCAGCAGCTGTAACGTGTCCATAAACGTTTGGTTGAAAAGAGCTATGGGCTCATCAGTAGGAAAAAATGTCATTTTCCATGACAACGCAAGGAGACATAAAACAAGAACAACACAAGAACAAAATTTGGAACTCGGCTGGTCTGTTCTACCATACCGGCCATATTCGCCTTACCGAGCACAAACTGATTGAATCCTTTGATGGGGGGTAAAGATTTATCAAATGAAAGTCAGATTCAAGAATTTTGTCGAAGACTTTTTCGCATCAAAACCAGCGAAATCTTACTCAAACGTTATCGATGAGCCGCTTGATAAATAGCAAGAAGTCATTGTATATATATATATATATATATATATATATATATATATATATATATATATAATGAAATGTATTTCTATTTTTTCTTTTTGAAGAATAAAGTTGGTAAATAAAAATGGAAATTATTTATGACTCAAAATGGAAATTATTTATGACTCAATCTAATATTTTTATGACACGGCATAATAGTTTAATAAAGTTTGTTTTTAAACGAAGCACCCATAGGTAAACACATATTGATCGAAAGAGATAAGTAATAATGCAGCTAATTTGTTTGTGGCATTTCTAAATCACATAAAATGTCTATATCGTTAAAAGATGTAAGATATAAATGCCATTAATTTAAATATAATATTCAACAGTTTTCTATATATTGTTAAAACCGTCCCAGAAGAGGCCCGTAATAGTGTAAATATTATAGCAGATCATAAGAAATAGTAACAAAAGGACTTTATTACACTTGGGTTTTGACCCGTTTGTTTACACTTGCATTTTGTCTGGTATTTGCGCTTTATTTGAAATAAACAGAATCATAAATCAATTATCTTCATTCAGGTATTGTCTTTATTTTTCTTTATTTTGTTAGATCTGCTTAATAATTTGGAATTAGGCATAATGTTGGCTTCATTTCAAAGACGTACAAGCAATGTGAGATGAGTTTTGGCTGAATGAGATAAGAGGAGACTGTTAAGAGACTTTCTATTGGAAAAAAGCATCTTTACAGAAGGAAAGACTTCATTCTTTAAACTGAAAACATTCTTCTGCAAAGTGAGAAACATGCCAGCCAAGATCTTCTTGGTGCTTCTTAAACCATTTCATTTTAATTCAGTATCGAGTCTTTATAACAAAATTTCGTCGTCCTCCTCCTTCTCTCTAGTCCTTTCAGACTGTCCTGCGACGTATAAGGTCGCAGGCTCACCATGGTAGCTGTTGCTGCTGGGATTTCCATAACGAATAGGGTTTTTACGGTCTAAAGTTGCTAGTCCCACGCCATGGTTTTGCACTCAAATTTTTCTTTCTTCTAGACTTGTCAGCAACCAGGGCTACAGAGCCCAGTGTAGACGCTTTCTTCACTTGCGTTTAATTCAGTATCGAGTCTTTATCACAAACTTTCTTCCTCCTCCCTACTGCTTTTAGACTCCCTGTAGAGTATAGCCTCAACCCACTTGATATTGCTACTGTGGTTTGTTTTTTTTTACGAGGTAGAGTTGTGAAATGAACAACTGATTTTGATTTCAGAGATATCTTTCTTCTAAACTTGCAGCCAACGAAGGGATCCTATTTTGCCCTGCTATTAGACCGTAGGTGGGAAGAGGGAAGAGATTAATTCATATATTTCACGCGCGAAAGTGAATGCAACAAACTCGGTTACGTCGATAACCGCTACGCTGCGAGCATATCATATTTCATTTATGCTCAGCTACATTTTCTCATGTTTTTTTATAATTTTTAGTTTACTCTCCTTTCTACATAATTTTTGTACAGTATCCACTGAAGATCTTTCTTGACAAATGGCAAAATGTCATTGAAAATAATGGCGAATATATAATTGTATAAAATGCAATTGTACTTTATTTTTTCAAGTATAAAGTTTTATAAGCACAAAGCTGAGCAGCAGAAACGGAGAAAGATAGATATAAATATATCTAGATAGATATATATCTATGAACGAACGAACGATAGATAGTATTATGGGGTCCACCCTTTTCTGATATAAATGGACTCGTCCTGCTGCTATAAAATAGCCACAGTCAGTCAGAGATGAGGGTAGAGGAACGAGTAGAGGAACAGGGTGGAGAAACAGAGCGGAAAGCACATAGACATTGTGAGTGAGTTGACGGTAGAAGTCAGTTACAAGGACGCCCGACTCTAAGGAAGTTTACTTCGAGACTGTATATAGCGATCTTTGATTAATACTAACCGGCGTTCCTGGATTTTACTAACAGCATTACCTTTTGTATTTTGTGTAAATACATTTAATTTCTTAGCTTAAATACTTGCGTTTGTCATTTATTGGAGACCGATTTTTCACGCGGAATTCACAACAGATAGATAGATAGATAGATAGATAGATAGATAGATATGAATAAAGATAGATGGCTATAAACAAACGATAGATAGATAGATAGATATCTATAAATAAAGATAGATAGCTATAACAAACGATAGATAGATAGATATCTATGAATAAAGATAGATAGATATCTATGAATAAAGATAGATAGCTATAAACAAACGATAGATAGATAGATAGATAGATAGATAGATAGATAGATAGATAGATAGATAGATAGATATGAATAAAGATAGATGACTATAAACAAACGATAGGTAGATAGATAGATAGATAGATAGCTATAAACAAACGATAGATAGATAGATAGATAGATAGATAGATAGATAGATATCTATGAATAAAGATAGATAGCTATAAACAAACGATAGATAGATAGATAGATAGATAGATAGATAGATAGATAGATAGATAGATAGATAGATAGATAGATAGATAGATAGATAAATAAATAAATAATCGTAAAACACTGAAAAACATGCTTTATTGATTCGTTTTCTGTGGGGGTTTTTTCAGGTCATTTAAAGCCTGAAAATAGTTTTTTAGATTGCAAGAATTTTTTAGAAGATAATTATTGTTTTAGTGATACAAGTCTTACTAATTAACCCATAGCCGGGGCAGAAGTGGTTTCATACCTTTCCCAACGGTATTTTGCTCGTAAGTGAACTTAACGACCCCCATTTTGAATTAGAACTCGGATCTCCTATTAACAATTCCAAGTCATTATCTATTACACCCCCTGCACATAAAAGCTTATAGCACTTGGTATTCCCAAGCGGTCACCCATCTAGATAGTGCGCAGGCTCGACGTTGCTGAAATTCGGTGATCATAGGAGAACTGGTGTTTCAATATAAGCCAAAAAGAAAGAATACTTTTTCCTGACATTCCTCTCTCTCCCTCTCCTTTTCAAATATATATATATATGCGCGTGCCCGTGTGTGTGTGTGTATGTGTGTGTTTCTATCACCCTAATACTCAGTAATTTACTCGCAGACCGCGGCTAATTTTTTCGCAATCAATGCGACCCCTGACATACTCTCAATCTCTCAATTGCGCAGACATGATTTAGATCAGTGGTTACCAACCATTTTTTTTTGGGGGGGGGCATGTTCAACCCAAGCATCTATAAAATCCTCATGTCCCCAATCGTAACATATAATTATTATTATTCAAAAAATGAACTCCTATTCACGTTAGTCCTGGGTATGACTGTAAACTACATCAGACATCAAAGCCTCTGATCGGTAAATTTGAGGTTCTGAGGAGAGTAGAACCACTTCATAATTGCTGTTATTCCACCCTGATCCGGGGTGGTAGCAACTGTTTGGGTCCCAGCTATGATCAAATAGTGAAAGCCAAAACAAAAATAAAACAGTATGAAAGTATAAAAATACCAGCAATATATTTTTACATAAAAATGTACCAAAAAAAAAAATCATATTTATAGTAAAATGACGAAAAACACATTTTTAAAATAGAAAGTCCTTCAATATATTTTATAGCAAAATGAACAACCATACATTTTATTTGTATTTGAAGCCACAAAATATTGTTCATAATATTTACATTTCGGTATTAAAAACCCATAGAGGTGTTGATATGCCGTTACAAAAATTCAACCAGCCAACAATACCCATTCACATGGAGAAAACTTAAAAAGCCATTAGCTTGGTCTAAAAAATCTTCCAAAGAATATGGCATCCATAAAAGAGAAAAATAAAAGAACGAAAGGACAGTTGAAGTAATGAGGAAAAATAAATGTTCACAAAATAATATATATATATATATATACATATATATATATATATATATATAGGATTGGTGTATACGGAATAAATTCCAATAACCAACAATTACTATTCTTAAAAGAGTGCTCAATACAGAGTAGTGCAAATATAATTATTTATTCGAAAATTATAACATAAATATGTTATAAAATCACTACAAAAATAGCCGTTTTGTTTCAACACCAGAGGTGTTGAAACAGAAATAATTATATATATATATATATATATATATATATATATATATATATTATTTTTATATATGCATACTGTGTATGCACCGTATGTATTTAATCGTACACACACTCATACTGACACAGATACATAAGAAAATAATTCACTTTTAATAACTCATTCTCGAATTTCCATTCCTTAAAAATCAAATTGTCCACTTTGGGAACCATGGATTTAAAAGAAGGCAGAGCCGGCTCTCATCACGTAACACTGCCTAACGCCATTTGATTTCTCCGGCTTACCCTCTCGAGTTGTACGACGCTATTGTCGTGGGGTAGAACTAGTTGAAGAATCTACATGACGTTCATGGCGCCGTCCAACGATCAATGAAAAAAATGGCAGTATCATGGATATGCGCTTAAATTTACTCGTGATTAAACGTACAGGCAATGTTGATCGATTACAGTAAATAATCAAATATGCAGATTAATTCGTACAAAAGGTTTCAAATTAAGTGATACATCTCCAGCATTCGGACACCATACGAATACACGCTGTATATATCCTTCCTGCGGATGTGCTGGAGCGAAACGTTTATCGAGCCGAGTTCAAATTCCGAATAGTTTCTTTTCACCTATGTCTCGCTTGTCGAGCTTTCTTCTGGCTTCTCGTCTTCCTGTCAACTACGATCTAATTTAAATGCAACAACAATTCCTCGTCCTGTATTTCTTTGAATCTTGTGGATTCTGGGATGAAATCCGGTCTCAAATGAATTGCAAACGCAGGAATGAAATATAGCAAATAAATGTATTGACGCAATAATACAATTGGTAATATGGTTAATAGATCCAGAAATGCGGTTAGTAGCAATAATAATATATATACAGTCTGGAAAATTCACTATTGAAGTATGACTTCCTTCTGAGTCTATGTGCTCGCAACTGTGACTCCTACAAAGCGGTTACCTCACACTCTTACTCTCTCATTGTTCACCGTATTAGTGTATCTCTCTTACTGTCTAACTCCCGGGTATTCACCGGCAGTAGTACAAGTACACACTGGGCGAGTCCACTTGTATGAAAAAGGGGTGGGCCCCATAACAAATCAGATTCCAATTATTGTCCTTTTTCCTCATCAAATTTTTCACTGTTTCCGTCACTTTCAATAACCCTTTCCCCTTTGGTACCCGACTTACGGCCATATCATTTTGGTACCTGAACGATCATCGAAGTTAAGCAACGTCGAGCCTAGTCAGTACCTAGATGGGTGACCGCCTGGAAATACCAGGTGATGTAAGTTTGGATGTGCTGGTGATGCAAGGAATAACGGCTCGGTATTGCTAATCGCAGGGCCGAGTTTCAATTTCCGTTGGGTTCGTTATGTCCACTTACGCGCAAATACCCATGGAAAAGGTATGAATCTGCCCCTTCCCCTCCTAGCTATGGGTTAATTAGTAAGACGTGTATTAATAACACTATTATTATTCAAAAATAAATAAAACTGCGTACAAACTATTCAGATTTCGGTAAAAAATAGTCTTACAATTTAAAAATATTTTCTGGCTTTAAATAACCTGCAAAGGGTTGATAAGCCGTAAAAAAGAACTAATCAATCGAATCTTTGGTATCTAGACTATGAATTCAAGAGAAGATTGGCCGAATTTTTTTTTTATCATTTTACAGTTGAAATAGATAGATATAACCTTAAGTTCTATGCTAACAGTTTCTTTTCTCGCACTTCTGACTTGTGGAAGTCTCTTCCGACTTCTTGCTTGCCAGTCAATTTTAATCTTCAAAAATTTAAATGCATTGTCAATCGTTATCTTCTGTCTTCTTAATTCTTATTCTTTTATTGTCCTCTCTCCGTAATAGTAGTTTTTCTCATATTTCTAACACTCTGTAACCTCTTGCTTTATTGTCTTCATTGGGTAATAATTTATATATATAATATATAGGTAATAATATATATATATATATATATATATTGCTTTTACCTTTCCGACGAGTGGATGGTGTAATTCCCGAAGAGTCCGTCTACCAAACTCTGAAGTTGGAATGCTGAAAATAACATCAATCAGCTTTTATTAGGTTGGTGCAAAAATAATGACGTAATAATGTCGTTTTTTGACGTTAAAAAATACATAAAAAACGACATTATTACGTCATTATTTTTGCACCAACCTAATACATGGTAAAAATCTTCTCTCTCTCTCCCTCTCTCTCCCTCTCTTTCTCCCCCTCTCTCTCTCTCCCCCTCTCTCTCTCTCCCTCTCTTTCTCCCCCCTCTCTCTCTCTCTTTCTCTTCAGATATATAGATAGATAGAAGCAGACAGTGGTAATGGTAATATTAGTTTTCCTTACAAAGAAACATTTGGCATTCATTGGTCGATAATGCTTTCGCTTGAAGTTTATAAAATATTTCTCTTAAAACAAATTTTCAGGAAAATAGGCTATTCAAGTCCTGTAGCTGTTATCGCTCTTTCCAGTACTGATGGTGGTAATGGGGTGTCTTTCCTAACCTTTTATTTGAAATAATGTAAAATGTCAACATCTTATGTCATTATATTTTCTTCAAGTTATTTGTTCTGTCCATTTTAGTTGTTGCTACTGTTGGTAGTCCTCAAGTGAGATATGATTTCTTTTATTTGGTACAGTTCTGAAGCGCCAGTCTACAATGTTCAAAGGAGGATGATCTTTACGAAGACCCTCTTGCTTTACTTGCTCAAAGCCATTTTAACCCTCGATCTTAGAAAACGTTTGTATATAGCTGACAGTTTAAATAATTATGAAAGGGCTTCGTACCATTCATGGCATCCATCTGAAAGTCTCGTTCTGATGAGGCTATTTAAGCACATGACTCGAGTTTTCATGATGATGTTTTAGTTTTGTAAACATTTTCGGTGTTGGGCGAAACTACCTCTGGTGCAGCCTATTTTATATTTAATTTTCTTTTACCCCAATACCAAATTTGTTATAACTGATCCATACACAGGTATTTGAAGTATTTAGTATTTACTAATTCCAAATACTCAATTTTTATTTCATTCCATCATATCATAGTTTCTGATTTGGAAAGGTTTATTTTAAGTGCTATTTCTTGGAACACTTGGCAGTGGATTTTGATTAGCTGTTCAAAGTCATTCTTAACCCAACTATGAGTACCTATGTCATCAGCGTACCCCACCTCATCATCAGGCCTCGAGAGGGAAACAAAATCGTTTTCTTCTATTGGTAGATTCGCTTGGGATTTAGTATGGAATACTTAGACGGCCAGTAACCATCTCTCTACACCTGATTTTATAAATGCGCAGGGTAGTCTAGGAAAATATTAAATAGCCTGGGCCTCTCAATAGCCCGCCCTTTTTGTACTCCTGATGGGTTTATTAGAGTCGCCGACAGACGTGTAAGATTTAGTCAACCAATAAAGTTCAGTGAATCAGGAGCTTGGAAGGCCATTTCTAGTGGATGAAATGATCAAGTTTCTATTGATGTGATCATATGCTGCTGTGAGGTCGACAAAGCAGGAATACACTTTCCTATTAGAGAGGTAAACAATTTTTGGGAGTTGCTTGATACCATATATTCCATCATTGAATCATTTACCTGAACCAAACTGGGTTGTTACGAGTTGTTTTTCATAAAACGATGAGAGCCTAATTAATATAATGTTCATTAAATTAATATTTTCATTTTGATGGATCCAATTGAGGTCTTTGTATGTGTAAGGGTCTTCAAGTCTACCTTTCAATTTCCATAATGCAACCTCTATATGTGTAAGGGTCTTCAGGGCTAACTTTCTGTTTCCATAATGCTACTTCTGTATGTGTAAGAATCTTCAAGGCTACATTTCTATTTCCATATTGCTACCTCTGTATATGTAAGGGTCTTCAGGGCTACCTTTGTATTTCCATAATGTTACCTTTGTATATATAAGTGTCCTCAAGGCTACCTTTCGGATTCCATAATTAAACCTCTGTATGAGTAAAGGTCGTCAGGGCTAACTTTCTGTTTCCATAATGTTATCTCTGTATGTGTTAGGGTCTTCAGGGCTAACTTTCTGCTTCCATACTGCGTGATAAATCCCACATTTAAGGGGAAGCATTTTTTATTCCAGATTTCCTTTATAAAATAGCGAAACATGTTATTGAATATTAGGAGAAAGTAAGTTATTTTCAAAAGTTCAACCTCATTGTCAAGTGATGCTTATTTATTCATTAGTTTTAATAATTTTCTTAATTTCCTCATGAGTAGCTTCACTAATGTTTATGTTTGTAGACGGACTTTATAAGGATTTGATGAATACTGAGGTATATTTACTATTTCTGCGGACATCTTAAGTTTAGTGTAGACAAAATTGAAATTTGATTCAGTGTTTTATTTTTGAGACCTGGACATTTCTTTTGCTTAGATTTGGACTGCTTGATATTTTGTGATTAGCCGCTTTTATGCACATTTGAACACATTGTCTCTGCTGCTTGGTTTCACTAATTTAATTTCCAATTTTCCGAAGATACTGGTTTCTCGAAGAGTTATTCCTTTTTTTATTTTCTTTGTTAATTGTTTGGTATTTTCCCTTCCATTTTCTCCAGATAGATAGATAGATAGATAGATAGATAGATAGATAGATAGATAGATAGATAGATAGATAGATATGAAGTGTCACCAATTAAGTGTCCAATATATACACACACACACATACGCACAAGCACATACACACACATGGTGTCGGATAAAATCCATCACAAAAGAGATAGATAGATAGATAGATAGATAGATAGATAGATAGATAGATAGATAGATAGATAGATAACGAATAGACTGAGATAATGAATAGACTGAGATAGATAGATAGATAGATAGATAGATAGATAGATAGATAGATAGATAGATAGATAACGAATAGACTGAGATAGATAGATAACGAATAGACTGAGATAGATAGATAGATAGATAGATAGATAGATAGATAGATAGATAGATAGATAGATAACGAATAGACTGAGATAGATAGATAGATAGATAGATAGATAGATAGATAACGAATAGACTGAGATAGATAGATAGATAGATAGATAGATAGATAGATAGATAGATAGATAGATAGATAGATAGATAGATAACGAATAGACTGAGATAGATAGATATCAATAATGTAAATCAATTCATTTTGGAATTTTTTATCGATAAAAATTTCAAAATTGCAACCCAAAAGCTACATTTTTTTCCAAAATTTCTTCGGTTATCGTAATGTCAACGGTCATCCGCCCTCGAAATATTAAACAGTACTGTAGAAATAAAAAAGAACGACAGACATAACGCAGAGACATCAGTTATTAATATTTACTAAATTTAACAAGCTTACCTAATAGCGTAAAAAGGTCAAATGTAGACAGGGTGTCGATACGTATCGGGGTGAGGGAATATTTGTTTATAAAGTTTTCGATGCTATCCGCAATTTCAGGCCTTCCGTACCTGTCTTGGAATATATCGCTCATGGATAAGGAATACATATGAGCGGAAGCTAGAATATTGCCGATCAGTACTTTCCAAAATCTAACCAAAAGTTGAAAATTCTTGGTCGGGTTCTAGAACTTTTTTGCATCTGCATATATTTGCTGTCTGTTTTTTGCTTGTTGATTTTGTCTAGTAGCATATCATCACCTCTATGGGTCATTTAATGCCTAAAGCTAAATATTTTGATGGTTTCAACTGAATATATTTTGTACATAATTTTACCCTTTTCGAGTAAAGGTATGTTTTTTTAGATATATAGTTAAGTAAATCATAAAATAAAATGTATTGTTTGGAATCTATATCTATAACTCTCAAAATGTCTGTGTGTATGTATGTGTTCGTGTGTGATCGGGTGTTGTTTATGCGTTTCCACAGTTTTCATTGAAATCTTTTTTGTCTGATAGATAATTCTTCAGCGCCGGTCTTGAGTCTAAATTGGTTGGAAAAACTACAACCTTGAATATGAAAAACCGAAAAAACTGATTTTTTTACACTTTGCACAAGAATCAAAGGCCAAAATTTAATGTCTGTAAAAAACAGCGTACAATCAAATTAGAGGTTTGAAATCGAGCGCAAAAGATTATTAGAATTATTAGGTTGGTGCAAAAATAATGACGTAGTAATGTCGTTTTTTGACGTTAAAAAATACGTCAAAAAACGACATTATTACGTCATTATTTTTGCACCAACCTAATATAAAAGAAAATTATATTATAAATAAAAATTATCGTATATTATTATTATAACGGTCCATGGAAATGATTCCTTCCTTGCAAGATTGAGATCGCAAAAACGGCCGCTCTTCAGGGCCACCCCCAATTCAAATTGTTAACCCCCTTTCCATTCGGGGATAGGTCTCAGTTGCACCCAATACTAATATTGGGTTGAATTTAAACTTAAACTGCTCCAATTGAACGTCAAAAATTCCCAGTAATGAAAGGCCCGGTCAAAGATGGGTTATACTGCTAGTCTCTATCTATAAAAGGCAGGATGTGTGTGTGTGTGTGTGTGTGTGTGTGTGTGTGTGTGTGTGTGTGTGTGTGTGCGCGCGCGCGTGTAACGAATGCACGGCCGCAATTTTCGACGGATTTGCACCAAAATTTACATGCACATGCTCCAAGTTAGTAAAAAGGCCAAAACCGACTTTGCATTTCCCAACTTCCATCGATAATGGAAATAATCGATTTTTTCATGCTTCTACGGCAGTTTTCATGTAGTTTTCGGCCATTTTCTACTGGCCAGAGTGAGAGCCCATAGCTGGCTGCCACGAATAAGCAGGAAGATTCTACTGACCAGCGTGAGAGTCAACAGCTGACTGACACGAATGTTAACTAGCATGCTAGCATGCAAAAAAATCGATAGCTGCATTCGTCACAAGTGGGAAAAATTTAAATCTACATGGCACTTTAATCCAATTGGCTCATTCGCTTGCTTAAACCAAACGTTGATTCTGATTCCGCAGAACTGGGTTGGGTGTGAAAAAGTATTTGTTGTTAACATTCTTTTTTCATTCGGTTTTTCTAGTTACGAGTCCTTTTTTAAAGCTGATCGTTTTGTGTTCATTTTGTTTAGTTCTTTTTCGTAACAGATTTAATGTTTAGTATAGATCTTAGAAAAAACGTAAGGCATGTAGCAACATCAGCACGGCAAAGGGCACTCCTTTAAAGGCAAGGAAGGTCAAAAATATTTTAAGTCAAGTGATAGTGATTGCTGTATGAGTCGTACGATTTTTGAATCAAGCACGGGCAACACCGGGTCATGCTGCTAGTTTTACTATAAAAATGTATTTATATATATATATATATATATATTTTTTAGCGTTGCATTGATTGTCATTTTGCTATAAAAAATGTTTTGATGCTCATTTCATTTTAAAAATGTACCGTCGAATTTGTTTGGGAGTTCACTATGTGAAAGCGACAGTTGAAATTTCTGAGACACATAATTAGGAAAGGAGGGTTTGGAGAATATGACTTTCAGAGGGCCTACTGAAAACAAGAGTAACTGAGAGATACATCGAGTAATCTACCTAACGAGCTTGAGTAAATAGATAACAGATCAGAGGAATAGAAAGGAGACAAACATTTCTTAGAGCTACACAGGATAGAAAGTTGTGGAGCGTCATAATCGCTCACGTCCTGAAGGCATACAACACATATAAGAAAGATGGTTGGAGTTATGATAACAATTATCTTCACTATGGTCCTATCGCACACACATAAGCATAACACAAGTACATGTATACTCTACACACGCACACCTTCACGACAAGATATTCAAATGAGCAATTGAATCAATATGTCTATAGTGATTTAATACGCGTAAATTAGATGCAGCACTATACCACAAGTAAGTAGCACCCGGTGGGGATCGAACTCACTACTCAATGGAAATTGATTTGACAAATACAAATTTGCTAATCATTACACGACGTCGAAATGTCGAAATCTTTAATTCATAATTCTTCACCCATATAATTTTTATTCACTCTTGAATTAAGTGCATTAACAAGGGAGGAGACTATGTTGGGAAGTTTTAATTGTGTAAAATAGATGGTTGTTTCATCATTTAAACAACGGAATTATTGCCGTATCTATATAGAAAAAGATTTTTTAAACCGCGTAAACTCAAGCAAAGAACGAACACATTTGCCTTCGAATAGATCAATACGAGACTGGACGTGATATTGCATTTCTGGTTAATCGAATATTCAAGAAAATAGATAGATAGATAGATAGATAGATAGAAATAGAATGAGATAGATAGATAGATAGATAGATAGATAGATAGATAGATGAATCTATAATAATACAGTACGTGCATATAGAATATTAGTATACACATATAATTATATAGTGCGAACCCTATAATAATAGTCTACATATAATAGTGTACGCAATAATAGGAGTGCATTTTTATAATAATATGTTTCCTATAATAATATAGCCACAGGCACATCTTGAATGTGACACAAGCTAAAAAGCACGTGTAAATACATGTATAACATGTGCACATGCACCTGTGCAGGTGATCGTAGCATTAGCTGATCACGCGTTTTCCCCCTATGACGTCAGTCGTTTCCATGGATTTTAACACGGCGTCTTCTGAGACAGGTTCCACTGGTGCTTTACCATTGACCATTTCCCAAATGTAAGTTGCTGAGTTCTGCCCTTAGAATATATTGCCTCTAGATGGTCAATATCTCCGGGCCAAATCAATTTGAAATTAAATAAAGTAATTTTTAAAATGATAATATTTTCTTTATTTTAACAATCGTTAAGAATAGATAGATAGATAGATAGATAGATAGATAGGATGTGTACACTTGAATGTTTCTATAAAAAAGCATACCGACCTTGTCGCACGCTTAATTATTTCTATTTACTGAAGAAACTGCTAAAAATACATGTCTACATTAACACAGACACACACATTTACAAGGCTACAAAATTTACATTCGTGTCCACACGACACTAACCTATCGACGCACAAGCACAGTAAAACATTATTTTTACAATGAGGTCAAATCAAAATCGAATTCTCGCTGTGGTACCATGCTTCAGCCTTCTCACCATTTCTCCGACCAAAGAGATTTACGCGGCGGTGTCCATTTCCTCAGTATTCCACAGAAAACGAGAGCTAAGGTAAGTCTATGAAAATCTACGATATTTGAAAGAAGCCTTATTGAATATTGGAGTCAGTAGTTGTCGTATGGCATATGTAACAAGAATAAAGATGGCGTCGACTACTGACGACGTGGAAAATCACTAAGACGCACGCATGCGCAAGTACACACAATATTTTATTTATATCAGTTTGCAAATACATATTTACTATGCTTTGCACAAGTCCCAGAATATGTAATATTCAGTGAGGATCGAGTTCAGTATAATATCCAACTAATATGGAACGCCCTTGTAACGTTGCGAACGCATTGTATTTTGGCTGGTTGAGATGTGACGTTGACGCTTTAAGTAATATTGCGAAATGCTGGAGCTGAAGAACTCCACACTGGTCAATTATAACATTAGAGTGCGTCTTCTTTTTCCTCACTTAACCAATCATCATCTAAGAAACTCCTCTCTGCCTTGCATCAGTTTGGCTAATGCTAACATCCTTGTGTCTTCTCGGGGCTAACATTCTCGGCTGACATGAAGTGAAAAGCTCATATAGAATCAATTGCTAGCTCAGCTGCTAAGAAAATTGGTTCACTGTGTCGTTCTAGAAAGTTTTTTCTCTCCAGAATCTATCTCACATATCTATAAGTCTACCATTCATCCATGCCTTGACTACTACTACCACGTATGGCCCGGTTCTCCTGTTATATATTTATAGATCCTTGAAAAAACCCTAAGAAAAATAAGTGATATTACTGGTCTTGATCTGGCATCTCAGCTTCAGCCACTTTTCCATCGCCGTAAAGGTGCTTCTCTGTATTTTTATAAATACTTTCATGGTAATTGTTCGGATCAGTTCTTCGTGATGGTACCGAAACTTTGTGAACTTAAACACAGAGTACCGAACTCTTACGTGATATATGCTCTCCTATATATATATATATATATATATATATATATATATATATAGGATCACATCATTCACTGGATTAACAGTATTTTAATCCATACATTATGTTTCTAATAGCGAAGTGATTTCGCCATTAATCGCATCAATATTGCTGATTGATTCTATGTATGATTATGTCTTTATATATAAAACATATGCAGCCTAATTTAATATGATTATATACATATATATATATATATATATATATATATATATATATATATATATATATATATATACTATCAGTCTTCACCGCTTGGTACAACTCTGAATTTCATTCTTACTATATATATATATATATATATATATATATATATATATATATATATATATATTAAAAATTATAGCATAAACATGTTATAACATCAATACAAAATAGTTTGTTTCAGCACTTCTGATGTCTTGTCAAGTGAGGGTGTTGTTTTCAGAATCTGTAATCAACAGCAGTCAACACCATAGAAATTACGGTTACATCTAGCCAACACAACTGTATATAGATGAGACCTTGTTGATAGTCTAGTCTTCTTCATTATGTGCCGTATCAACTCAGGATGTATGCAATCATAGCTCCCTACAAATTCTGTCTTTTGTAGCTCTTAATATATTTTGTAATGCTGCTAGCAATTTCCTCAAGCCCATCAAGTATGCTATGTCCTGTTTTTCTCTGTACCTCTTTCTCTCCATTTGTCTTGTAAGCATCAGATTTTCCAAGCATTCACTGCCATCAGTGTATCCTAAGTATGACGATAAACTACATTCGACAGCAAGGCCTCTGATCGGGAGATTGGAGGTTTTGAGTAGCGTGAAACAACCTCCTAATTGCTGTTGTTCCTAGATTCAGCCTAACCCGGGGCAATAGCATCTGTTAGAGTCCCTGCTATAGGTAAATAGTGAACACTCAAACAAAACACTAGGAAAGTATAAAGATACATTTTTATAGTAACATTACCAACAATACGCACATGCTAACAAATTGGAGCGACTTTACCCAAGTCCGTTTGAATTAATACCAAACAAGCAGCGCAAAGTATTAGGTTGGTGCAAAAATAATGTCGGTTTTTGACGTAAACGTCAAAAACCGACATTATTTTTGCACCAACCTAATAACTCCCTGATATTAATCTACATAACATTCGAGAATTTCTTAAATCAAACCGTATTCTAAAAATGTAACTATGAGAAAACTACAGCATAAAACACATATCAACGCCTCTAATAATGAAGTCCGCACAGATATGTATATGCACAAAAGGTTAGCATCATCTACCATGTATTGTGGATAAGCAGAATAACACGTGTATTATTAGATTGGTGCAAAATTAATGTCGTTTTCTCACATAGTAACATATGTGAGAAAACGACATTAATTTTGCACCAACCTAATACTTCCAAGCTCGCAAGGAAATTAAATTTCGGCATTAAATTTCGGCATTAAATAAGTTGTTGGTAGGCTGTTAAACAGACAAATCAAATCAAATCAAAATCATTATCACTTTGACGAGCTTCCAATCCCCTGTTCCGCCGCCCATTTACACAAGTTTGTCAGGTAGTTGTCCGCTGCCTTACCTTGTCCTTTTTACCTTCGGCATCTCCTGTGAATGTCAGTATAACCCGTGTCTTTCGTTGCTTACGCGCTCCGCCCACGGTATTCGCACTATCCTTCTAGAGAGCGATATTTCCGTTGCCTAAACCTTTCTCTTTATCTGTGGTGGAGCTGATTGTCTAGCATTCTCTGCTATATAAGAGGACGGGTATCACATAGCAGATCGGAACTATTTTCTCTGTTTCTAACCAATTTTTTTTCTGTTTTTCAGTACTTCTGCTAGTCCGGTGCGCATCTGAATTCCGGTGTCGCATTTTCCATAGACAGATCTCATCCAAAGTCTATTGCCTTTCATGGAGTGGATATTGGATTGAAGACCACAAAAAATATTTCTGAGAAGTTTTTCGTTCTTGTTTTCTTACAAGCGTTTTCACTGATTGTTCAATATTATTATAATATCGAGAGATACGCCCTCAAAAAAAAAAAAAAAAAAAAAAAACTCTTGTAAGAAAACAAGAAAGATTATACAAAAATCTTCTCAACAGAAATATTTCCGTGGTTTTCAATCAAGCATAAAAAAGACAAATGGCTGCCAAAATGTGACACACACACAAATATATATATATATATATATATATATATATATATATATATATATATATATATATATATAAGTGAACATTGAAGTCAACACTCAAAGGCGACAGACTGTTTCATGCTAAACTCATCTGACTATTGATTCAATGTTCAATTTTATATTTACATACGCTCTATCTCTGATATTGAGCACTTTATCCCATAAATATAGTACACCTTAAAACTATATTTCTTCATGTATAAAGGGATTTCCAATAACTTAGACCGATTTTAAATGCAAATTAAATTTAAGCGTCTAATGTTTTTTTTCTCTTTCTTTCTGCTCTGGCGGACATTTGGGCGATATTATTTTCCCCACATAACTGCCATGACTTAAATAACATGAACTAATAGAGAAATGAATAAATTTTCACCAATAACACTGATTTATTTCTTTGATCCGTCTTAATGAAACACCTTTTACATATATATGTGTGTGTGTAGTAGTGCGTCCATCCTATTATAAACAATACCCCTTTACCTATGCACGTATCGCTCTAAGCCAAACATGAGAATCCGTGCATATATAATGAGCAATTTCAAGCATACGATAGATATATATTATCTATAAGATTAGATTGCAATAATTATTTACTAAGCATAGCTTGGCAGTTGGCTGTAGTTATTAAGGTACCCAATGAGGATCGAACACGTGAGTAATGATTCGTGAGACTAATTTGCTAAACATTAAGCCACTTCAAATCACCTATGAATATACAATATTTTCTGCACAAAAATACGTATGAAAACTACAATAATTTCCCGTGAATATGTTCAAGGATACAGGTGTATGAACATATGTATATATATTGAAACAAAGTGGTATAACTTGCTTTTTTTTATTTATCCACTTATTTCAGATACTATGCTATATACTGTTAACACGCATACATACATACATACATACACACACACACATATATATATATATATATATATATATATATATATATATATATATATATATATATATATATGCTAGTAGGATAGAAGAAAATGTATTGACAGTGCACTGATTTCACAATTCCAGACGATAAACCTAATATACATAATATTACCGATCATTTCAAAAGCTATAGTAGCGGTAGACGAGCGAATAGCGAGAATAACAGAAATCTACTAGGAATGAGTTAATTTAAAATCCACCAGACATTAATGGCTTTAATAATTCAGGGAGTGCATGCTTACTGGCATAGCAGTGCCATCTGAGAGAAACACCTCCATAAAAATTATCGAGGAATTGTCCAAATACAAGGGCCTGGAGATCGAGATTAACAGAATGTGGGGAATGAAGACTGAAACTGTGCCAGTAGTAATCGGAGCTGTGGGCCTCGTGAGAAAAGGAACGTATATTTTTACTAACAGTGTCTCAGGTAACATCAGTATACAAGTTACCCAGAAGATCGCCTTACTAGGAACACCTCGTATACTAAGAAAAGTGACAATTAAACGACAATTCTCCTATAGTGCCTAAGAACCATAGTTTGAATCCGGCTCTACAGGTTACAAAGCAGGAAACATAACAACACAAATAATAATAATAATAATAATAATAATAATAATAATAATAATAAGAAGAAGAAGAAGAAGAAGAAGAAGAAGAAGAAGAAACGCAGTTTTGTGATATTAGATTTTTAGGTTTTTTTTTTTTTTTTACAAAAAATGATGAGGGGAAAATGTCGTGAAACTGTTTTTGACTTTAAGCCTCTGGTTGGGAGCCGGAAGGAAATGTATATACAGCCTAGGAAATAAAATAATAAAAAAATAAAAATAAAGAATAAAATAATATTAATAATAACAAATTGTTATTAAAGACCACAAACAAAAACGGTGCCTCCTTATTGATATGGCAGTCCCTGCTGACTGCAATGTCTCTTTGATGATATTCAAAAAGCTGTCAAAATACAAGGACCTTGAAATAGAAATCTCGAAAATGTGGCAAATGGGAACATCAACAA
>OZ010578.1:85965790-85988290 GCA_963932145.1 Acanthosepion lycidas
ATATATATATATATATATATATATATATATATATATATATATATATATGGTTGGATAGATGTGAGCTTGTGACCCTGGGTTTCACGCTTTAGCGGTCGTCAGCTCTGATATTGAGCGCATATAATATATAAATAATTATACATATATATATATTTATTTATATACACACACTTTTCACACACACACACACACACACACACACACACACATATATATATATATATATATATATATATATATATATATATATATATATATATATATATATATACACCGAAACCCAACCGATTTGGTGCCAGAGTTTCTTCATTCGACCGAGAGAAACAGAGAGAAACAGCTAAATCTAGCGTATTGTTTTTACAAATGTAAACAAACGCCAATCAGCCGGAGTGCTCTAATTTATTTTACTGAAGTGCTTTCCATTAACGCAGGTGGCTGTTGTTTACAGAATTAGCCTATCACCCAACAGTGCTCAATTGAAAATATATTTTCAAGAGATAAATTATGTCATTCGCAGACAGTACTGTTTCGCTGTATCACAGCTCCTCAGTGCAAATGGACATTCGAATGCCTCAAGCCCGGATTATATATATATATATATATATATATATATATATATATATATATATATATATGCGCGCTAAGTGGGAGTGTTTTCATTTGTGGTAATCTCTTTCGGATTCTCGCTTTCCAGTCAACTTTTAAAATCTTCAAAAATTTAAATGAAATGTCAATCATCCTCTGTCTCCTTAATAGTGTTATTTTAACGGACTTTCTCCTTAATAGTGTTATTTTAACGGACTTTCTCCTTAATAGTGTTTTTTTTCTCTCATATTATCGGTAACTTCTTGCATGTTAGCGCTTTATTGCCTTGCTTGGTGTGAAATGATTAATATATGTGTGTGTGTGTGTGTGTGTTTGTGTGTCTGTGTGTGTAATTAATAAAAGTAAAAAGGTTTATCACTTAGCTGATTGATGTTACCTTCAGCATCCCGACTCTTGAGTTTCTTAGACTGACCCTCCGATAATTACTCCGTCCACTTGTCAGGGGTATCAGCAATATATATATGTGTGTGTGTATATATATATATATAGAGAGAGAGAGACAGACAGACAGACAGACAGAGAGGAGGAGAGACAAAGAGAGACAGAGAGAGAGACAGAGGCACAGAGAAAGAAAGAGAAAGTGTGAGAGAATCGCCACTCTATAATCTTTCTCAAAAGGTTATACAAATTCGCAGATAAAAAAGAAACGGTGGATAATCATACCTGCCTCCATCCTGAAGTGATATCTTCTGTGTACCGTTTCCCTTCGGGACTTGGGCGATCATGACCCTTCACAATTTCCTGTTCTTTTTAGCCCTTAGTAAATGTTATCTCTCCTAAACTCTGTTCTGTCACCATTTACCCAAACTCGTTAATTGTAACTTTAAATAAACCCCCAAATGCTGACCTAACGTATAATCAACCAACTCAAAATGTTGAGGTTAACTTGAGCTATTAAATAGAAGAAAGTCTATGTATTAGGTTGGTGCAAAAATAATGACGTAATGATGTCGTTTTTTGACGTATTTTTTAACGTCAAAAAACGACATTATTACGTCATTATTTTTGCACCAACCTAGTAGCAGCGTTAGGCTTTCAAATATTAACCAATTTGCTAGCCAATTCTGGAAACTATTAAATGCGTGTTCGAACCACGCCGGAAGTTATTTACGCTGTTTACCTTAGAAAGATGCGATATATTTTACAAAAAAATTTACATTTAATTATTTTATTGATGAATTGTAATAAATTCATAATTAAAGGCGATATTTTTAAAGCCATTACTCGGTGATAACTTTTAGTGATTTAGCTTTGATGAAAATTATTTAGTGATCATCTCCAGTGCTATCGACAATTCAAGCCCGACGTAGATTTGGCTAAAACTGAGAACTGAACAACTCTTGGCTCCAATCTATGACAATATTACTGGATTGAGCTGTATCATTTGTCCAAAATCATTACTGATATTAATTTTCAAAATAAATCAGAAAACTTCATTTTCCGTTTTATTTGTTTGTTTTTTATTTATTTCTTTTCTTAAGAATTTTTAGCCACACGCTAACGCATGTTGAAATTCTCACAGTTTTTAATATTGTTGAAGTTATCGCTAACATTTTGTCAAGATTTACAAACTCTACATTTCGTTCAATTTAGCATACCAATCGATGAAATATGTATAAGCTGAATTATTTCGAAAAATACTTTGACGAAAACCCCACTTTGCTGTTTTTACTCTAGAAAACCGAATTGCACATTGTACTCCCTTATCTGTGTGCACTTCCCCCCCCCAAAAAAAAAATTTGGTTTTGATCGGTCAATTTAAGAGGGTGTGATGTACGGACGGACGGACTAACGGAAATATCAGAATTTTATATATAGATAGATAAAACTTTTAATTTCTCAAAAAAAAAATAAATGAAAATTTATTGTACTAAGCTCCCCATCTTAGTAAAACTAAGTGAACTTTTTACTCCCTTCCCTAACTGCACTCCTCCTCAAAATTTGGTTTCGATCGGTCAAGAAATAGCTATTTTAGAAAGTGTGAAGGACTAACTGTTAGTATATTTAGCTACCCCAACTAAGAGGGTTGCATGTGGCACAAGGCCGGTTTAGCGTGGATTCTCCGAGCCTGTAGGCTCGGCCAAAAATATTCCCTTTCGAACCCATATAAACAAGTTCAGGGGCAGTCAACCTTCCCGAACGAGACTCCGCCCCTCGGCGGAGCCCCGTCCGGGATCCTCCCCGCCCAAAGGCAGAGAGCCCGACTGTCCAGCTGGAACAGATCCCAGCTAGTCAAGGACTAACTGTTAGTCACTAACGGAAGTCTTAGGATTTTATATATAGATTGCCTTCTAAGATATTTACATATGCTGTATGGAATAAAAAAAATCTCATTACGGGAAAAAAAAGTACAAGAAAAATGCAAGGAAAATATCTAGTTAAAAAAAATAAAATATTCACGGTAGGATAACAGATTTTTACAAAAATTATTAATTTTACGAGAGGATCAGATAAAAAAAAATACGATATGGGAGGAGGTAACAAAGAAAGACAAATGATAACCTTTTTTCAACAACAGGAACAGGCTGTAACAAAAGAGAAAAGTCTCCCTGAATGCAGTCAAGCATGACAAATAGCAGCAGCTCTCATCATCAGGTTATGGTTAAGGTTCCAAATTCTCTACAGCAGATTAAAGCATAGTAATTCTGAGGTGGCATGGTGAGCTGAGTTCAAATTCCAGTCAAATCCATTACATTCATTTACATGCTAATATTCTTGGGAGAGGTATAAATCCTCTTCTTTGAAAGCTATGGGTAAATAGCAGGACAGACCGGGTTCTATAACCTTGGATGGCAGCTGGTCTACCACAGAAAGAAATGGCAACGAAAAAATCTGCCTCGTCAGTCATGTATCGAAAGATACATGATCGCCTAAGCGTGTATCACATGGCACATAACTGACTAGATTCTGAGTCCAATCTTTAGACAGGGCAGTGTGTACTCAGTGCAAACAGTGCGAGCAAAAAGATTAAGAGCTAGACGAAATATCCAAGCGGGACGAGTAAAATAAAGATAGAATAGATGAAATAAAGGGATCAGTTCGTAAGTCCCTGTAGGTTATCCAGATAGATATACACCTGTTGAAGGCCGGAGGGTATAACAGCCGAAAAGTTGTGAAAACAACAACAAAAATTAGGGCAACAGTCCGAATGTCTATAGTGTTAATATATTAGCAGGAATCAGTTATGTGCCATGCATGATACGCGTTTAGGCGATCATGTATTTTCCGATACATGACTGACGAGAAAGATTTTTTTCCCGCAGTAGGTTGCCATTTCTTTGTGCGATAGAACCCGGTCTGTCCTGCTGTTTACTATATAGCTGGGGGGAAGAAGATGATTCATACCTTTCCCAAGAGTATTAGCGCGTAAGTGAATGTAATGGATTCGACTGGAATTTGAACTCGGCTCTCCGATTCCTCAATCCGAGCCGCTATCCATTACTCCACTCCATCAGTAAAACTTGGTTAGTTTAGCAGTGTGGAGCATATCTTCACATGAAAAGAAAATCGACCCTACCTTAAACGCCTCTAGCAGATCAATCAATGGGTGTCTCAAGCCAACCAAAGTAGATGACCTCTATTTGCTTAGTGGCATCGCTCCTCCTTACAGCAGAAGAACAGAACAACTCGAGAAACTGACAATCGCCATCCAACCTATGGGAACCAATGACAAAAAGGCTCAAATCAAGACACAGCTTTCTGCATTCAATTGAGCTCCTAGTCAGCATCTGTCTCTGGAGTGCAGACACCTTAACAACGTGGAAAACAGGTTCCCTCGCAGCCCTACAGAACCACTCACCACCCACTAACTCCAGTGGTCCTGCCTGAATCACCTCAGTGACCAACAATTGTTCGGAGCCAACCTTCAGAAATGGGGATATGTCACTGATGATGGATCCCAAATGCCAATTCGGGCAATTATAAACTATGGTCCATCTTCTAGATTGTCCCAATCTTGAAGATTCATGCACACTTAACGACCTTGAAACCTTAATACCCAGGCAAGGCTCTGTGTGCTACACTGAATGCGCGTGGTGTAGCTACGCGATAAGAAGCGACACCTTGACCACCATGCAGATAAACTTACCACACTTCGACGTGATGTAATGATAGCACGCTAGTCTTGCTAGATCACTTACGACCGAATTGTGAGTTTGATCCTCATTGTCTTGTGCCACATCTAAGTTACGCTTAGAAAATCACCATATGCGGCTCCGTCGATGGACAGACACAACAAAGAGGTAAATCACACTGTGAGGTGCCCAGCCCTGGAGAACAGCCGCCTGAGGCCGCACCGCCTCATGGTACTAGAGAGTGGGATCGGTGCTCGCCAACGGGGTGAGCGACAGACGGTTGCGGGAGATCATAGAATTTTTGTCCTTGGCTTGAGTGTACACGCTCGGGTTCCCCACAATAAGCCCGGCCTTGTACCGCACCAGGCCTTAGTGGGAAGTCGAGGTAACTATCATTACAATTGTTCGGAGCCAACCTAAAGAAATGGGGATATGTCACTGATGATGGATCCCAACTGCCAATTCGGGCAATTATAAACTATGGTCCATCTTCTAGATTGTCCCAATCTTGAAGATTCATGCACACTTAACGACCTTGAAACCTTCACACCCCAGGCAAGGCTCTGTGTGCAACACTGGATCAGGTTAGTGTATCGACTCGATAAGAAGAAGAATTGATTTAACCCCTCTCTACCCGAATTTTAACATCTGACTTAACAAACCACAATTTTAACATCTTATTTACATCCAGCCTCTAATTTTAAAATCTGATTTAGACACCGTTCACGGTGTCACGTGATTTGATTGTTTAAAACCAATGAACGGAATAAACTTAAATATGTTTCTTCTGTGGTTTCTACGCTTGGGTAGCTGCAATAGGATTGGCCTTGATCTGGTATCTCGTTTACAGTCGGTCGGTCTCTCTCTCTCTCTCTCTCTCAGACATGTCTTTTCTACAAATAAGGTAACTGCCCCGACGAGCTACTTTCTCTAGTTCCCAAACTGCTTGAATTTAAACGTGCTACAAGGTTGGTATCTCAGTCCCACCCTTTCACTGTCGAAACGGTTAAATGTAGCCGTTTCTACTACTTCAATAACTTCATGTCTCGCACTTACCGCCTGTGGAATTCCTTTCCTCTTACTTGCTTCCCTGATAGCTATAATCTTCAAATATTAAAATGCAATGTCAATTGACATCTTCAGATGCCTTGATCTAAGTCCCCGTTCTTCTCTTCATCCTTTCTTCTATCACGCCTCTTTAGTCTTGCTCCCACTCTCTGTAACCCCCCTGCGTGCTAGTGGCACCCCCGCCTTGCTTGGGATGAAATGCTTTAAAAAAAAAATGTCCATATCAGACAAATTTCCACGGGTATGGGATACGTGTTCAATGGTATTATTTTTTATTTTGGTTTTATTGTCAATCATTAACGTGCTAAATTTAATCTCAATGTACACGCTTTATCTTTTTTTTCTCTCTCTATCTTGCTTTCTTTTTTTACTGACGTATCCCATTTGAAACCCTAACTTAATCTTCTGTTTGTGACTTCATCAATTTTCACCGAGGTGTGTCCAAGCGTTTTTTTTTTTTTTTTGTTTGTTTTGCTTTTTTGCGCATGTCCATAAAGGCGTTCGCACGTATATCTAGTGCGCATGTGCAATATCTTCCTTTGTTGATTTCAGCTTCGTGTCGAGAGTTGGTCATTATGAACGGGGGGTTGAATCTGCTCGGGCGTGAAAATGTTCAACGGAACTAGCGGCGTACACGCGTTCGTTTTTTCTCACCTAATTGCAAAATTCTCGAAAGTGCGCAAACATTTCATTCGTGATTGGAATTCTCTCGTCTGCAGATTAATTCTCTGATTATTAAAATATTTCTCGCCAAGACGCTTTAATAAAAATGTTGATGTGAACACGAAACCGACATTTTGGAACCGAGAGTAAATTACACATTCTTTATTATTAGGTAGAGTCATGAGCTATTTCCGCTTCGGGGAATCGATTGTTACAGCGAATAATTACTTATTATAGGTGACTGTTAAGAATAAATTTGGAATACACTATCAAACGACAATGTTTAAGGCAAAAGCAGTGGATTGGCAAGGAGAAATCTCCACAACCAATACCGAAAACTGAACTCCATGGAAGAAAAATAATGTACGTGGTATGGGATTATCGGAGTATTATTTATTTAGAGTTGTTAAAACGAGATGAAACATTAAAGGCACATTTATACATTTAGCAGTAGCAACATGTCCATAAATGTTTGAACGAAATGTGTTCTGAGCTCGTAAATAGAAAATAGCTTACTCTCCTACATGACAACCCAAGACTGCAGACAGCAAGAAAAAACGCAAGAAATTTGGCTGGTCTGTTTTGCCCGCATCCGCCATATTCACCTGATCTTGCATTAACTGACTGTTAGTTTTTTGGATCGCTACAAAACGCATGAATCGATTGGGGGGGGGGGGGCTTCTCATAAGGAAACCAGATTCAAGAGTTTGGTGGACACTTTTTCACCTCAAAACCAGCTGATTTATTTTTACTTTTTTCAACAGGTATCGAAGAGCTACCTCATAAGTAGCAACACTTCATTGCAAATAATGGTGGATATACGAGCTCCTATCAAAAAGTAGCGGGACTGTTGCTATGGCAGCATAGCTAAAGTACACAAAGTAAAGCTGCTTGACACAGATTTATTAGGTTGGTGCAAAAATAATGTCGGTTTTTGACCTTAAAAAATACGTCAAATACGTTTTTTCAGTGCTTGTAAGGAAAGTGTGTAGCGTGTTGTCATCTCACACACGCCATCAGTGACAACGGCTTGTGCAGCAGTTTTTGGCTCGGAACAACATTCCCCGGGGCAGACAACCATCATATTCCCCAGATCTCGATCCATGTGGCTTTTCATCTTAAAAAAAAACAATTCCCCCTTGAAATGAACAAGATTTCAAGACGTCGAGGAAAAATCCCAGTGCATGCGACGAAGCATCTGCTCACTATCCCAACAAATGCACTTCCAGGAATGCTTCCATCAATAGAAACGGTGCTGGATAACGTGTGTGGCTTCAGAATGGGATTACTTCGAAGGAGATTAAATGGTGAATTGATATGTGTTGTAGTTTTCTTTCCATAACACCAACTTCATTACTTTTGAATCAGACCTTATATAATTTAATAGGATTTAATGAAATAAAATCTCATTTAATTTTTTCAAGAATAAAATTGACAAGAAAAAGCGAAAATTATTTATCACCGAATCTAATAATTTCATGATTCGGACCAGTAAAATTGATTCTTTATTTTCAGATTTCTTCAGTTCGGTTGTAGAATGAAACGACCTATCTATAGCTATTAAAAAAAAAAAAAAAAAAAAAAAAAAAAGCGACAAATACTAGCTAAGAAGAAAAAATAATAAAAAATTTTCAAGCGCATTACTAGAATGGCGATTAGGTCTCACTGCGTTACTGTTGAACTAGCTAGATTTAACCGCTTGCGGAAATCTCTTCCCGTTTCTTACTACCCCGCCACCTACAATATTTAAAAATTTAAACACAACACCAATCATTATTTTCTGTCTTCCTTTCTCCTCACTAAAGAGTTCTCATTCTCTTTCACACCAAATAGCCCCCCCCCTTTGCGTCTTAGCGGCTTTATCGCCTTGCTTCGGATGAATTTTTTTTTTAAATGCGAAAAAAATTTTAAATTTTCTATTTAGATTATTTGCCTTCGAACTAATATCTTCATATTTGTTGCTATTATTACAATGTTTCGGCCTTCTTCAGGTGTCCCTCGATCCAGGAAACAGGGAATTTCGAATTAGACCCATTATTTAATCTACGAAGGTATACTGTTCTCGTTCCCATCGACCTAGTCCGAAACGTTGTGATAACAACAAGAATGAGGACATTCGTCTGAATGTACATAAGATAGATAATAGTAACTCCCAAAAACATGATTGAGTGAGTGATTGTTTGCCTTGTTTAATGGTATATCAACTCTATATAGGTCATTTAATGATGATTATTTAATTTTCTTGGCAGCTTGAAAGTATTAAAAATACTATATATAAATCATTCTGCTTTCACAGTTGAATACATGGTAGATGATACTCAGCTTTTGTGCATATACATGTTTGTGTGAGTACAAGTGCCGGTAATAAGTGTTTTAAGTTGTGGTTTATTTTTGTTTTTTTTTGGGGGGGGGGGGTATTTTTGTTTTTTGTTTTTTTGTTGTTGTTTTTTAAGTTATATTTTGGAATTGTTATACACCGTACCTATGAACACTAATCGGTATGTCCCAATCCTCATAAATACGCTGGACACTATTGTAAGTGAGGTGGGGTTAATATGCTGTCTAAGCTGGCAGCGTGTGAAGCTCTTGCCGTGCCTAACTCTCTACCTTTGGGCAGAGAGGAACCCGGACAAGGCTATACGTATCCCAGGACAGGGTGAACTTGGGAACAACAGCTGTTAAGAGGTGGTTCCACGCTCCTCAAAACCTCCAGTCTTTCGATCGGAGGGCTTGCTCCTAGATGTGGTTTATCATCATACTCAGGACGAACTGTTTCCCGTACCCTCACTGAAGTTAAGCAATGTCAAGCCTGGTTAGTACCTAGACGGGTGACCGGTTGGGTATATCAGGTGCTGTAAGCTTGAATGTGAAGTTGGTGTAATGGATAATGGCTCGGAATTGGAAATTGAAGAGCCAAGTTCGAATTCCAGTTGGGTTCGTTATATTCACTTACGCGCAAATATCGTTAGGAAATTTACGAATCCATTTCTTCTCCGTCCAGCTATGAGTTAATTAATAAGACTTGTACCACTAAACCGTTATTATCGTCAAAACATTCTAATATTTTTTTACTTTAATTAACCTGAAAAGGGTCGATAAGCCGTAAAAAACGAATCAATCAATAAAAAACAAAAGATAGAAGATGGAACAATTTTTTTAGTTATTTTGAAAATTATTAGCAGTCATGATTATAGGCAAATCACGCCGCTCAGCTCAAAAGCATTGTGTTGAGCTATATTATTTGACCCCAATCTATGAAAATAGATTATAAAGACAAAATTAGTCTTCTGTTTAGTTTTCAGTTCCAGTAACAAGTGAGGGAAGACGTGACATCTGCGCCCACATAGCACCGTGAATTCACAAGATCTAAAAAACAAACATGGCGTTAAGGAAACAAAATGTTAGTAGTAGAATATAACTATATAAATAAATCGATATAAACCCAAAATTTAAAAAAAATTAATCAGTTTGTCTGACGATCGCTAAAGCGTGAAACCCAGAGTCACAAATTCACATCTATCCAACCAAATATATATATATATATATATATATATATATATATATATATATATATATATATATCCGAGACGCTAAGGTTAATTATTGTACAAAGACCAAGGCGAGCCATCTTTGCAGCCTTTTTCTCTTTACTTCCCCCTTCTTTCTTTTTCCTTTTTCTTTTCTCTCTTCTCCCCTCCCATTTCAATATATCACTTCCGTTAAGTTAACGGTTTAAATAGTTCATGGTCTGGTCACTCGGCCCTCAATACTAAGTATGATTGAGAGAGATATTAAATAAAACCCTTCCTAAACTCTACCATGTCTCTCTAACCACTCTTATTTGCTGACTCATTTCTCTTGATATTAGGTATCACCTCTTTCTCGGTCGGACTCAGCGTGAAGTTGCGAGAGGTGACGAGAGAAGAGGCTATATCTTTAACCAGAAACTTGGTCTAAGTGGGTATCAAACAAGATTGTCAGAAGCTCGTACCCATCGAGCGGCTTTGTTTTGCGATACACATCTGTGCCCGGGGCACCTAGGCGTGGTGTAATGGCTAGCAAGCTTGTCTCGCTAGAACAATTACGACTGAGGAATGAGTTCAATTCTCACTGGGTGCCCCATACTTTTCGGCCTGGTGCCACATCTAAGCTACGCTTGGAAAATCAATACACATCTGTGCCTGTGTGCCATTCCTTTTCCCTTCGCAACTATGTACTGTGGACAAGTGTCAGAGTTTTACTGACCTAACCCCAACGGTGTTAGCGTTGGGTCAAATCGACCTATAGTAACCACCTTATTCGATAAACTCATTGGACATAACAGTTGCTTAATCAGTAAGATGACGAAAAGGACCTTCAATCTGTTGTTGACAGAGGCAAGAAATGGTCGGGTTTGCCTCAAAAACAAAACGGCTCACTTTAACCCACCACAGAGAACCGTCCCTGCCTCCCATTAGAATGTCTGAGGTTCAACTCAACGAGAGCACCTCTCTGCGACTGCTTGGTCTCACACTGTCCACTGACCCGAGATGGAACAAATACATTGAATCAAGAGGTTCATCTACCGCAAGGAAAGTTGGTTCTCTGTGTCACGCCAGAAAGTTTTCTCGCCCGATTCCATCTTTCAAATCTATAAATCAACCATTCGCTCTTGCATGGAATAAGGCTCCCATATATGGTTTGGAGGCCCCGCTGTTCGTCTCAAGGTCCTCGACAAAATCCAGAAACGGATATGCAATGTGATTGACTCTGATCTGGCATCTCGTTTACAGTCACTCTCACAGACGTGCCGTTGCCTCTCGCTGTCTTTTTTACAAATACTTTCAGGGTAACTGCTCCGACGAGCTACTTTCGCTAGTTCCCAAACTGCATGAATTTAAACATGCTACTAGATTAGAATCTCAGTCCCACACTTTCACTGTTGAAACGGTTAAATGTAACCGTCTCTTCTACACCAATAGCGTCATGTCTAACACTTCTTGTCTGCGGAACTCCCTTCCTCTTACTTGCTTCCCTGATAGCTATAATCTCCAAATATTCAATTGAAATATCAATCGTCTTTCTCTTCATCCTTTCCTCAATCACGTCTCTTTACTCTCGCAAACACTCTCAGTAACCCCTTGCGTACTAGTGGCACTCCCGCCTTGCTTGGGGTGAAATGCTTAAAAAAAAGTCCATATTGGACAAACTTCCACCGGTATGAGACGCGTGTTCAATGGTATTATTTTTATTCTGGTTTTATTGTCAATCAATTATTAACTTTGATTTTCGGCTAGTGTTTACTGTCATATTAATGTTCAGTTACTGTTTATCACAACTTTGGCCTGAATACCGTTTACCGGACATCCGGTCCTGGAGAAAGAAATTGACTTGAAGAAAATAGTTCACTAAATTGAATGGATGCACACACACACACACGCACACGCACACACATACATAACTGATAAGTACACCTCAACGTGGTTTATTGGTTAGCAAGTTTGTCAAATTAGAACAATTACGGCTGTGTAGGAAGATTCTCATTGGCTGCTGCATACTTTAGCGTTTGTTCTACATCTGAGATATGCGTAGAAACAACCATACAGTGCTGACAATTACGGTGGCGACGAATGAATTTAAAGAAAGACTAAGAATAAGAAATACAATTTAAATAAGATAACCTCGCTTGCTACTGTACTAGATCTGCCATCAGTAAGCAATTATGGTAATATTAGCAATCTCCATACGATGAAAAAAATTGGTATTCATTGACCGAGCAGCCAATACGACCGTCGATTGAAATTTATAAAATCATTCACTTAAAAACAATTTTTCCAGTAAAACTCATTTCCCAAATCCAATAGTTGCTATCGCTTTTTCAAAGTATTGATGGGGGTTTCCTTCCTAACCTTTTCTTATTTGAAGTAGGGTGGAATGTCTTCATCTTAGTTATGTCATTATCTTCTCTTTAACTTATGTGTGCTATCCATTTTAGTTGTTGCCGCTGTTGAAAGTCTTCAAGTGATGCGGTTTCTGTTTATTTGGTACAGTTTTTTGTTTGTGATTCTGTGGCGACTTTGCCAAGACCCTCCAGCTTCACTCGCTCGAAGCCATTTTTAACCACTGATCTTATGAAGCCGTTATATATAGCTGACAGTTTAGATATTTCTGAACAGTTTTGACGCCATGACATTCATATGAACGTCTAGATCTGACGAGGTTATTTAAGAACATGACTCAAATTTTCAGGTTAATGTTTTGTTGCAATTTGCGGTGTTTGGCGAAACGACCTTTGGTGCAGCTTAATCTATGTTCAATTTTCTTTTCTCCTATATTAAATTTATTATAACTGATCCACGCGCTGATGTATTTGAAGCGTTTAGTTTTTACTAATTCTACATATTAAATTTTATGATGGATTCAGAGTAGGTGACGTCACTGCTTTCATTCCAGTTCCGGATCATAGTTTCTACTTTGAAATTTCTTGGAAATCATAGTAGAGTTGTAATCAAACTCTTTATATAATAATCGGTAGATAAAGTCATCAAAATAGTTCAGTTATGGCGGTTTGATTATTCAATGAGGTCTGAGATGTACTCGTTCAAATACTGTGATGATAGTGCATCAGTATTTTAGTCAATTAGGATATTTCCATTTAGTCATTGTTATTCAAATTGTTGTCTTGCTTCACGGCCATATGTCCGATAAACAACAGTCAAACCATAACCTTTACTCGAGCCGACAATCTACGACAGTATGCAGGCAGAGCAAGAGCTTAAATAAAGTATAAGTGTGTACATACGCCAGACAGTTTTCCACTGACTGGTCAGCTTCCGCCCCACGCCGCGGTTCGATTCCCGTTAGTGTCGGTGTGGATCTAAAACTGGGAAAGGCCCCGTAAACGTTCAGTAAAAGAACAGAAGGTAAAACATCGCCACGGCGAGAAGAAAAAAAAAACACACTAATCTTGTTTTCAATATAATGAGTCCTTTATTCATAGATTAACCTGGCACTGTCTGGGAGTAGATAAGTGATACTTCGGTCGTCTCCGCTGTTACTTCTGATTTCTCTCACGACAGACTAACGGACCACATTTACCCATTCGGTCAACGAGAATTCAGACTGATCCACTGTCCTTCTCTGATTGCGACTATCACTCTCACTGGACCTCTCTACATCTCGACGTACGGCTTGTGACTCGCCATTCTATAATGTAGCTTGATTATATAAGCCCATGACCGGAATTCCCTATATTCCACTCAAGTGTCACTCGATCACGAAAGTTTTGATTTTATTTACACATTTTGTTGCTTTTCCCGCTACTTATGAACGTTGGTTGCTTTTAAGGTATCACATCTCGATTTTATTGGTGATGCAGTCGGTAATCATAAATGTCAGTTACTTCTCAGGTGAAATTATTTACAGTCGACTTGACTACATGAGGATTCTAACCAATAGACAATCACGGCCCATTTTGCTCTCGGTGAGGTTTGAACTCACTTCTTAAGGAATATGCCAGCTACTTTAACCGCTTTAACAGAAGAAGAGAAAGACAGACACGGTGAAAAAGAGAGAGACAGAAAGAGAAAAAGCACAAACAAAAAAGAGAGGGAGTGAGAAAAAGCTAAATAAAAGAAAAAGAAAGAAACAGACAGGAAAAGAGAGAAAAAAGATAGAGACAGACAGGGAGAGAAAAAGATAGACTGATAGGAAGAGAAAAGGAAAGAGACTGGAATAGAGAGAGGCAGAGAGATAATGAGAGCCATACAAGTAGGGGGTAAAAGAAAAAGAGATAAATAGAGAAGAAAGACAGAAAACCAGACAGACAGTAACAGATAAAGAAAAAAAAAAGAATGCGACAGACAGAAATGTAAAAAAAAAATAGAGAAAGACAGACAAAGAGAAAGAAGAGAGGCAGATAAACAGGTATAGGGGAGAAGAAAGAAAATGAAAAAAAGTTCGAGAATAGGTGGGAAGAACGAAATAAAAATAAGAGAAAGGAAGAAAGCAACAGACTGGAGAAGGAGAGAAGAAGGGACATATAGAAGCAAAGAGAGAGAAAAGAGAGAGCTAGATACGGAGAGAAAGACAAGCAAACAGAAACTTAGGAAGAGAGAGTGTAAAACAGGGAGATATAGGAATAGATAGGTATAATATATGGTATCTATTTGATTTATAAGTAGAGTAATAAAGAGACAAGATGTGATAGGCTATTAAGTATGTCTTATGGATTCAAATTCAGAAATAAAAGAAATGGGATGAGATGTTATCCAAATAAAATATCACATGACAAGTTGTCTCTCAGTAATCCTATCTGACAGATAAACAGAAAAGCCACATCGTTCATTATATATATATATATATATATATATATATATATATATATATATATATTAGGTTGGTGCAAAATTAATGACGTAATAATGTCGTTTTTTGACGTTAAAAAATACGTCAAAAAACGACATTATTACGTCATTATTTTTGCACCAACCTAATATATATATAATATACAGCGGAAAGAAATTCTAGAAAAAACAATAATAATAATAATGATATCTATTACATATTATGAGGCCAACAGACAAATTAAAAACAAGATGAGAAAAATGTTTCAGTGTCCTTCCTCAATGAAAAATAAATTCGAATAACTACATTCGAGAATATATATGTATATATATATATATATATATATATCGTATATGTGAATATATATATATATATATATATATATATATATATATATATATATATATATATATATATATATAGTTAAACCTAGAGAGCCAGACAAACCTACCAAGGTTTCACCTTAGCGGATCGTCAGGGAAGGCTGGCAGACTAGGTCTGCTCTACTTATTGTATTGAGCACTTTATTTAGTTATTTTGCGTACTGGTATCGTTTTTTTTTCCCTTTGGGCTTTGGACTTGCATGCTAGACGATTATTTTCGGCTAAAGTACATGTTCTTGGTTCTTTCCTTTTTTTATACCTTTTTTCCCTTTGGTATTGGCTTGTTTATTTGCAAATCAAGACACCGAATGTTTTCTGAACGAGTATAGTTTCTTATACTTATAAGATTACTACTACTACTAATATATATATATATATATATATATATATATATATATATATATATATATATATGACTATAAACGTTATTTTTACTGGATATATATATATATATATATATATATATATATATATATATATATATATATATATATATATGACTATAAACGTTATTTTTACTGTATATATATATATATATATATATATATATATATGACAATAAACGTTATTTTTACTGGATATATATATATATATATATATATATATATATATATATACATATATATATATATATATATATATATCTGTGTGTGTTCCTGATGATGTAAAATGCTCCATGTTTCAACTAAAAATACTGTTGTGTTAAATGGCGATAAATGTCTGTTTTATATATAAATATATATGAATAAGAATAACTGTCACAGATGGAAAGATATAAACGTTCTAGATGCTTGACTGTCAACTAATATGTTCCAAAGATTAAAAATAAACCATCAAACAAGCTGAATTACAATAACAGTTACGTTACTATAGCCATGCGCAGAATAAACAAATATTTTAATATTCTCTCTTGTTCCTTTAAATTATATGCTTGCTGATCGCGTCTTTTACGCGTTTCCTGATCAAAATCTGGAAATTTCCTAGAAGGAGATCATACGATGTTCTACCAGATTTTTCCTCGTCTTCAAGATCTTTTCCTCCTGCCCAAAATCAGAGGAAAAAAAAAACAAAAAAAAAACGTTTGATGTTACTCATTTTTATTAGGTTAAGTCGTAATTAATTTCCATTTTTGTATTTGCACTATTTACATTCTTGAGACTGTTGTCATCATCTTTTTTGTCATATTCACGACGTTTCAGTCGCTGTACGCTCCGGCCTTCTTCAGGCGACATACGTTGGAATTTCGATCGAACCCTTTATTTAGTCCACGGGAGTAAATTCTTCTAGTTCCACGTGCCTTGCCTTTTCTGCAAATCTGTTTTCAGTTAATTCCCTTTAGTAACTCAACTCTCCAATTTATTTTTTTGTTCGCCTCGTCTGTGGCCAGGTATTGAACTTACAACTCTTTCCATTTTTCTTTATTCATTTTATTTTTCCAATACGTCAAGTACAATTACGTTTTATCAAGCATACGAGGGTGGGGGCTGAAAAGTTTATAGGCTGACTGTGCGGCTAGAACTGTGAAATCTTGCACATATTAATTTTAACTCTTCTTATTAATAACTGCATTGTTTCTTCCCAGGTAAACTGACATCTGGCTGTTCAAAGAAGACTTCAAAAATAACTAGTAGCGACTTCTCTTGAAAATGGACAAAATTTGGCATTAAAGGGTTCTCATTTAAGGACCTGAAGACCCAGTATCGTAGTAATGATGATGTCATATCTGCTGTTGATGATTTTTGACTAACAGGATGAACAGTCTTTTTTGAACAGGCAGATGTCAGTTAACTTAGAAAGAAACAATGTATATGCATCTACATTTGAAATGACTTTTGAATAAAATTCTGCAGGTTTTGATGGGAAAAGATTTTCGTCGAACACACTGATATGGTTTTCATTAGAGAAAACTTTTGCAATCAATACGTTTTGCCTTGATCTAAAACGGTGACAATCGGTTGCTACCCGAAGTGGGTTCGTAAATGAATTTTCAAAAAAGTTATGCCAGCTACAATTTTTAGGCGATTTTTTCTGAAATCGAGTGGATAACCTAAAACCTTTGGCCTATTTTTTGTGTTCGAATAACTATTTTCTTTTCTGGACATAAAGGGTGTTGTAACCGAGAAAAGCTCACTGAATTAGGAATAATCAAAACGGAGGTTGGAAATAAAATGGTAATCATTATAACATCAACAAAATACAATACTCGCCAGCGCTGTGAAGTAGGTAAACCACTGCTAGTGGTGGACTACTTAGACAGTATATTACCCCGACTTACAATAGTGTCCAACGTATCTATGAGGATTGGAACGTATCCATTAGTGTTTATAGACACGGTATATAACAAAGGGTGTAAAAATTGTTCTAATGTTTTGCACACCCGGGCGCTTTTGGGTCATCTTTTAACAATTATCAAGGATGATATTTTTATTTTTATTTCTAACTGAATGTATGGATTTTTCCTGTATGTATCTAGAGCTATAATAATGTCTTATTTCCAAACACAGTCAGCAGATTCTGACCGTGTACGTGGTTGATATTATTAAGTGCTGGCTTCTTCTTTTTATTATTAGTGCTTTCATTATTTTAGTCTTTTTTTACATATGGTGAAGCTATTATACTTGTATTATCTACTAGTATGTTGCTAATGGAGTTTTTTTAAAGATTTTCTTGTGTATTTAAATGAATCCTAATTGAACTATGCTCAAAGAGGTGCATGTCAAATATAATTATTCATGAATTTCGTTTGATCAGAAACGCAGTTCATTAATGGGCATGTGAATTCATAAATAATATTGGTTCTCTGTGATTTAGATCTTGCAGGTGTGTTGTTATTGTTGATGATGAGGTTAGTTTATATGAACACAAGAAAAATTAAATAAAAAGCTTAATCGCACAACCTTGTGATCCGTCTTTAATGAACTTGTGTATATATATATATATATATATATATATATATATATATATATATATATATATATGCTTATATATATAATATACATGCTTCTGAAAAAACTATTTCGGTTGAGTTCTCGAGGAGAAAACTGAATTTATAAACAGTGACTATCACTGCTGCTGATGCAAGACTCTCCGTTAAAACGAATCGAGTTCTCACAGTCACTGGCGTGTTTATCTAAAAATAAGTACGTCTAAATTCACCTTCATTCTTGCCATGCGCCAATGGTAAATCAGTTGGGTTTCGATCCCAGCTTGGGGTAATCGGATGTCTCGCCACACTGATGAGCTGCGAAACAGTCTGTCTGTGGATGACTATATATATATATATATATATATATATATATATATATATATATATATAAAATGGACTCTCCCGTCGATTTTCATGTATGAGGATCCGACAAGCTCATTCAGTTTTTATATTGTGTAGTATGTGGCAGTTCAGTTCCGTTAGTGACCTGCATACAAGTCCACATATTGTGCAATAACGGGTGAGGTCTCAGTACATAGCCACAGGAATATTTGCCGACGCTTTTCGCTGTTGTCTTTCGCCTCTTAGTCAGTCAATACGAGTGATTTCAAAATTTCTGAACCACTCTGGCACAAATACCTACAGTCATTTCTATCCAGGGCATCTCGCTCGAAGTTAGTATGAGTCACATTTACAGCTGAACGGTTTACTCTTTAGGTTGTCTTTATACCTAAGTCACGATCGTCCAATAGTCTATTGTCCACTGTCAATGTGGCTATACATGAGGCCCTTAGGTATTCTGTTGTCACTCATCCTTGCAACATGACCAGCCCAGCGAATTTGTAACTGTATCAGGAAAGTCTCAATTACACCAATGTTGCATTTTGCGAGATCTACATTGAACATCCTATAATCAAAAGCTTAGCCACAGATCGCGCGAAGGCAATATATATGTGTGGGGGGTATTTTTGAATGTGCTTATAGTCGTGTATTCTGTTACATGTTTGAAGTCTTTGCTTAATAAGTAAGATCAGCTTTATTGCATCCTTTCGTCGGCGCCCCTTCCAATATAGTATAATCTGCACCTCATTTATTACACGCTTCACTTATTTGCGACTGAAGTTTCACAATGCGCATGCGTGTTAAAATCGACAAATGTTCATGAATTCATGCGTACGCTTTCTTTTTGCCTTTTGTCACTTTTTCTTTTCGTGGGTTTTTTTTTTATCGCTGTTTTTTTTTAATATATTTACGGGCAGCGTTTATTAATCTCGTCACAGAAATCGTGACATTCCAGTAACTTCTTATATATTCTGAAACGTTCTTTGCTGCGATGGAGTTATTACCCCACCAAAATTGTACCAACAATAGATTTTGTTAAGATATATATTATTTATTCATTTTATTTATTCATTGCTTATTTTTGCTCTTGGTAAGCAAGTCTAAATTATGCTTACATCGGTCTATTGGATTTTTCGCTGGTAGGTGGAACATTTGATTAAGTCTAAACGTCTGCATGCAATAAAAGATCAATGATTCGTCACAAATTACGTTTCATTTGAATTTTCTTTTTTATAGGTTATTGATTTATGCTTGTCCTTGTGTTATGATCGGTCTCTTAAGAAAAGACGATTGTTTAAAGATAATAAAGAAAACAAAAAAAAACAACTCCGGGAATTTTCTTTTTGAATTTGTAGGTCTGATGAATTGGATCGTATTCCAATGGAATAAATTATGACCATGGAATATTAGTGTTTAAGCCTTTTTATTATATCCTTACTCAGTCCTGGACATTGAATTCTACCTGGATTCTATCCTCTTGGAATTATTTTTTATACAAATATATATATATGTGTATGTATGTATATATATTTATATATTTTAAGTATATGATTGCATATGTATGTGTATGTTTACCACTAATATTATATATATATATATATATATATATATATATATATATATATATATATATATATATATATATATATATATATATATATATATATATATATATATATATATATATATATATAATTAAAAAAGGAACAATATATATATTATAACTGAAAGGCCACATCACAAGGGAAATATTAACGGTGAATTTTCCTTCAAAACTAGCAGTAGGTGTTCGATTTCAAATAAAGATTGATGTGTTTCTTTAACGAGATATCAGTTCCTTATAGGTCATTTAATGCCGAAATTAAATTTCTTTGGGAGCTTTGAAGTAATAAAAATATGATATATGTTATTCTGCTTTCACAATTGAATATATGATAAATGATACTCATCTTTTATGCATATACATGTTTGTGTGGACGTAATTACTAGAGGGGGTGATATGTATGCCTTATGTTTTAGTTTTGATGAAGTTATATTTTGGAATACAGCTTGATTTAAGAAATTGTAGGATACTATATAGACTAATTTCATGAAAGAGTTCTTTCGTGTTGGTTGGTTGATTGATTTTGTTTGGCAGCATATCAAACTGTATGTGTTATTTAATGCTGAAATCTAAATAGTTTGTACGTAATTTTATACTTCAGCTCTGTTGTACGTAATTTTAAACTTTCACAGTAAAGGTATGTTTTTTTATATATATATATTGTAGATCATAAAATGTATTGTTGGTAATTTTACTATAAAAATGTTTTTTTTATATATATTTTTAGTGTTGCATTGTCCTTTTGCTATAAAAATGTATAGTTAGTCATTTTATTATAAAAATGTATTATTGATTTTTGTTTGGAGGTTTACTATTTGTCCAAATCTAGGACCCTAACTGGTGCTACTACTGCAGGTCAGGGTGGATCTGAGAACAAAAGCAATTGCGATTAGAGGCCTCACTGCCGGATGTAAAGTTTCGTCTTTGTGATGAAGGCGGATGAGATGTGGCTCGGTAACCAGCTTCAGAGAAATGGTTGGAAGCGGATTTAGAGCCAACTAATGTTCTTCTCCGCCCCGATCGCCCGATCGCCCGACCGACCGCCTCCCATACCGGGTATGAGTCAAATAGCAGGGCAGACTGACTTCCCTATCCGTGATTGTCAACTCTGAATTCAAAACAGTAACAATTGTCTATGGTTCGCGATTTTCAGCAATGAGGTTAATGAATAGCACACACACACACACACACAAACATATATATATATATATATATATATATATATATATATATATATATATATATATATATATATTAGGGTTACAACATTTTGTAAAATAATTGATTTCCTGTATCATAATTCGATGAAATTTTTGTAGAAAAAAGTGTTTAATGCAGTTTATTTTTTTAAATGTCACCCAAACAAATTTCTAAAATCTTATATAAGTATAATAGTATTATGACTTTCTGGAGCCTTTTAGAACTTTCTGGAACCTTCTTGAACTTCCTGGACCCATCTAGAACTTTATGGAACCTACTATAAATTGATTTGTTTATTGGTAAGTTTGTATGTTATGCTATATCTATAAATTGCGTTAAAAATACATAAGTACCTATTAAATTACATCAATAACAAAAAAAAAACCATAACTCTGCTAAACACAGAGTTAAAGATTTTGGCCAAGATCCTGACGGAGCGTTAACAGTTAGCCGAGAGTTTGTTGGGACCCGATCCGACTTATGCTGTGAAGGACCAAACAATTCAGAGCAACTTACATCTGATCCGCACAATCCTAGAGGGTGTAAAAGACGACGAGCAAGCCGCGATGATCAATTTCGATTAGTCCAAGGCATTTGATAGGGTCGACCATTGGTATCTGGCTGCTGTCCTTCAGGCCGCCGGATTCAAACCTGACTTCTGCAAGTGGATTAGTCTCCTGTATTGCTCCCCCAGCTCTGTGGTACAGGTGAACGGAAAGTGGTCGCGCTCTTTTGCGCTGTCTCGGTCGGTTTATTTTATCCTTCCCATTCCGTTAGAGAGTTAGCTTCTTGATTCTGTCTAACGAGAAAATACAGCGGCAACTTTTATTTTTGTCGGGTGGACGGGTCTGTTATTTTCTGTTTTACATTTGTTATATTTTGTTTGTATTAGGTTGGTGCAAAAAATAATGACGTAATAATGTCGTTTTTTGACGTTAAAAAATACGTCAAAAAACGACATTATTACGTCATTATTTTTGCACCAACCTAATAATTGCGATTCGGACCACTGCCCCTCATTTCATTTGTACACAAGAAATTTTTAAATCATGGGTTTTATTTTGTAGGTTCCCTTTGTGTACGGGGTATTGTGATATTTGAAAAAGTAAAAGGCGAAGGATATTTTCTTTTGGTATATGTGTTATTTTTAATGAATGAATGGGTCGTGAATCGGATTAGCTAGGTAGAGAATAGTTAATGATCGCCCCACTCTCCACTTTTTGGGCCGCAGTTATTGTATTTTACAATAATAAATATTTACATCTTTAGCAAATTGAAAAATACAGCTTCTGAAATATTTAGCTTTTTTTA
>OZ010578.1:85990790-86010790 GCA_963932145.1 Acanthosepion lycidas
GACAGTTTCTGAAGAATTTGACAGGATCTATTCATGTAGAAATATAAAATATTTTCTGCGTTCATAGAAATTACTTCTAAAGTCTTAACAAGAAAAAAATGGAAGTACATGGTGGTAAGCGGAAATAGGAAATTGAATTATGGGAGCCATTTAGATAATTTCCCCAACAATATATACACATAGTGAAATTCAGTAAATTACGTAAAATAAGCACTGTCAATACTCACAAAATGTGTCAAAAAATCAAATTCAGCTTGGTATCCAATTAAGGATCGTAATATTGTTCAAGACAATCAAAATAATGTCAGTAACCTCAGTTTAAATAACTGTTTTTAGGGGATAAATTCTTTTACTCGGAACTCATGACTAACTGATAGGAATAACTTTCGTTTTGTTTTAGCTACTATATTTTTTGTATAATCTGCATCATAAAAACAAGTTTCCTTTAGTGAAACTGCCATCTTGGTTAAACACGACAGACTAAGATTAGCAACAGTACTAGCTCTTAGATATGGACATGTTAGCAGCGCAAAGATTAGCGACACAGAAAGCGATATCAACAAATCAATTTCAAATTCTTTTGCGTGCGCTTTCCTTGGGAAAACACAAATCCGTCTTTTCTCCTCTCGCCCCCAACAATGGGTTAAATAGCTTTTATTGAGTTATTTAAAGCCGAAACATATTTTGGGTCGTAAGAATAACTCTTTATTTTTTTTTTTTTTTTTTTTTTTTTTTGCGAGTGCATATTGCATTAACAACTTTTTGAGAATAACAACGATTTTTTTCCAGATATAATTTTTACTTTTTAACCCATACCTGGGAAGAAGAGATGGAATCATACCTTTTCCCATGCGCGTAAGTGAATGTAATGTAAAGATCTAAGAGAAGGAAAAAATCTAAGAGAAGGCAAAATCGAAATTCCACACTCCCCAAAAAGGCAACGGGAAACCAAACACTATCTTTCTTGAGATATCGTTGAAATTCATAGATAATAAAGAAAAGGAATCCTCTAGAGAACCATGATGTACCAGGATATGCAGGGACATGACATTAATGTTAAATTGAAGCATAACTGATAATTTAGTATATTTGAATAGGAATTGTTTTTTTAAACATCTATTATTAACAGCAATTGAGACTCTAAAAAAATGATCGGTTCCTGGTACAACTCCAGAAAGTACCTGACTCCTTGTGTTCTAACTTTAAAGAGTCAAATAACACCAAAAATAGAATATTGCTGCCATGTTTAAGCTGCAGCTACACAATCTTCACTTTTCAGGCTTGACGGATCTCACAAGTGTTTACGCGGCTTTGTGGGTGATGAATTATTTTCCACCCAACAGACGAAACGTTACTAGCGTCTCACTACTCTATCACTAATCTTCATAGTAAATGTTTTGCCGAACTACATTCCTTTGTTCCACCAGTTCAGACCTTCACAGCTAGGACCTGCCAGGTCAATTTGACTTTCGATTTATCTCTATTCTCTTCACATTTCATTGGTAAGGAGAAAGTTGTACTCAGGCAGCTTCTTCCCCCAAAATTGCTACATTGTAGTACAGTCTCCCGAGAGTATATTTCCTTGATCACGACAATTTTAACCGCTTCAAGTCAAGCATCAACCTTTATCTATTCTACATATCCTCATAATACATACCTCTTGCTCTCTCTCCGTGTACAACAATCTAATTTAGTAACCTTGAGTGACGCTTGGGCTTTGTATTGAGCAAACAACGATAAAACAATTGTGTCTATTAACTTTAATGATCTTACAAGATAAACAGATTATAGCCTCGACACTGGCGAAGTGGTTGCTACTTAAAGGCAAATTTACAGAACAGTCCAACTTGCTACCGGAATAATTTGTTAAATTTGAGTCGTGAAATCAGAAAGATCAATACAAATGCAAAAGGAAGCATACCTATGTTTAATAGATTATGCAAAACTGTTTGATAAAGTGGGATGTTTTTAATGTGTCTAATATTGTCAACGGTATAATCGTTCGAAACTAAATGCTATGGGAACTTACCTATAATGATAATGGATTCTTCCTGACACTATAAATACTGCGCCTCTCAAAAGGTATAATGAATGAATGGTGTAACGAGCACCAGGTCATGACTGTTGAACTCTCTGCCTGTCTACCTCCCCGGACGAAACCTTGCCCTTCGGCAAAGCTTCGTCCGGGGAGGTAGACAGGCCCTGAACCCGTCTAGGCGGGTTAAAAGGGTATATTTTTGTCCGAGCCTACGGGCTCAGGAAAGCCACGTTAAACTCGACCTAGTGCCACATGCAACCCTCGTGGGGGGGGGGGCTAGATACCGAATGAATGGTATAACGAGTCGAGACAATATTAGTTCACTCTAAACCAGACGGACAGTCATTACTAACACCTTCAACTTCTACTATATTTCTGTTGTAATATATCTTTATTATTCTACTCTTGTGTTTGTGTTGTTCTTTATTGGTGCGAGGATATTGGACCATAACACTAAATAACTGAAACTTGCACAATTTAGTTTTAATAATTCTTTTCTGGGTCGGTTTTAACATATTTCAAATTCTATGTTGTATTAATAGGACTCGCCTGGATTATACCAACGGATTACTTCCTATATATATATATATATATATATATATATATATATGTTAATAAATACATATATATATCTACGTTTGGTGTGCGACTTAAGTTTCGTTGGTTACCCAACTCGTCGGGCACAAGATATAGCTTACTTTGGTATTAGTATATCAAACAATAAGCTATATCTTGTGCCCGAAGAGTTGGATAACCAACGAAACTTAAATCGCACACCAAACGTAGGTATATGCGTATTTATTAATATATATTTCTTAGGTCTGTCTAATCATATTGAGCACTATTATGTCTACACCTCTTGGCTAAATTTGGTAATTATTTATTTGCTTACCAACATATGCACGCCATCACGCCCGTATACTGTTGATAATATCTAGTTATTTCATTTACCTAACCCTATATCTCTCTCTATATGTGTGTGTGTAAGGATTTCTTTATATTCTACCTTATTTCTTATTACAATAAACATGATGTGACTTCCCTTTGCCTTTTCTACACATATTTGCATGGCATCAAGTCTGATGCGATTTTTCCTTTGTTGCCATGACTACTACATGAATTTAAGCATGCGACTAGATTGACAAATAGGTCTCATCATTTTACTGTTGGATTAGTTAGATGCAACCGCCACTTCTACCCTAATATTTTTCTTTTCTCGTACTTCCTACCCGTGGATCTTCTTTCAGATTTCTTGCTTCCCTGATAACTATTAGGTTGGTGCAAAAATAATGACGTAATAAGGTCGTTTTTTGACGTTAAAAAATACGTCAAAAAACGACATGATTACGTCATTATTTTTGCACCAACCTAATACAAAAACTGAAATGCAACGCCAATCGTCATCTTCTTTCTTCTTGAAACCCGTTCCATTTTTTATCCTTTCGTCGATCCTCCCCATTCTCAGTCTTCAGCTTCTCTTTCACATTCACTCCCTGTAACCTCCTGCGTTCTAATTGCATCATGGCCCTGATGGTGGGGATGAAACAATTAAAATAAATTAATTAATTAGAGAGATAAAGGTTATTTTTAGTGGGTACACATGTTTGAGTTGATATCCATGTTTTTATTTTGTTTTATTAAACAGAATAACAGTCAAACGATGTAAATCGGTTGTTAAATAAGGCGTCATCTTCCGTTCCAATGACAGCATTGCTAATGCCACACTTTTTAAAAGATTTCACAATTTCTGGTCTAATATTATCCCAAGCTTGCTTCACCAATTTGAAAACTTGTGCAATGATGGGTCTTTATATTCTTCCCGTAAGTGTAAGGTCGTGATCAGGCATTGTCATTCACCTGTTCCATTGTTTCTTCGTGTTTAAGTCTAAGCTAATAGAAATTGCCAGGTAGCTACTTTCGGCCGACTGTCGCGAATTGTAAACCTACATATGTCATATAAGACGCAGGGGAATTTTAAAAGATATTTTTAGTCAAAAAAAAAAGTGCGTTTTATTTGACATCAAATATCTTTTAAAATTCCCCTGCGTTTATATGTCATATGTAGGTTTAAAATTCAGGATTTGGGATAATATTAAACCAGAAATTGTGAAATCTTTTAAAAAGTGTGGCATTAGCAATGCTGTCATTGGAACGGAAGATGACGCATTACTTTACGACCATGATAGTAGTATTGAAAATGAGTATCAGACTTTTGATAACAAAGACGTCGAATTTTATGGATTTGAAGATGAATAAAATTTTAATGGTAACTGTACTATTTTGTTCAATAGTAATAATTGATTGATTTTTATCTTGTTTTCTTACTTTTGGATATAATAAAGTATTTATAGGCTCGTATTCTTTTTGTCCTATTATTGTTCGTTTAATTTAAATCATGGCTTGCTTAACCAAAATAATACCTCATAAATATAGCCTAGGCTGTACTATCATACTTATTATAAAACCCAGGTTGTGTGTGTGTGTGTGTGTGTGTGTGTGTGTGTGTGTCTGTTTCGTTTATATATTGGATCGGATTTCCAACATTTTTCAACCGATTTCAACAAAACTTTACAGGACTACGTAAAATTACCTTGCGGTGGTTTTGACAGCGCCAATAATTGGAAAAACATAATTATTTTTGCACGAAATCAATTAAGTGGCATCACTATCGAGAATGAAAAGGGGACAACTCATATCGAGCTATGCTTATTATAAAACCCAGGTTAGTTGTGTGTGTGTGTGTGTGTGTGTGTGTGTGTGTGTGTGTGTGTGTGTGTGTGTGTGTTCGTTTATATCTGGGATCGGATTTCCTACATTTTTCAACCGATTTCAACAAAACTTCACTTTTTTTTGGCTGGTAGTATTTCTTATTGCCTTGCACACTTTTTTCTTTATTTTTACATTCAGAATGCTTTAAAAATTCCATTTACAAGACAATTGTTTAAATAAAATTCTATTCAATCGGTAGACTCATAACGATTGAAAATAATGTTTTTGTTTGAGTTTGGGTTTGACCAATTCGTAAAAAACAAACAAACAAAAAACAAAAAATAAAAATAATTAAGACATGCGTGTCTGTCAACCTTAGACAATAATCTTTGTCAATTTTATTTTTCAGTCTTTATGATGGTCGATACTTGATCTATCTCTTACTGTTACATCCCCGGGCAATGCCGGGCTCTACTGCTAGTTTACTAATAATTTTATTATTGCTATTTTTTTCTTGTTTTTCTCTGCTAAAATTGGGGTGCGTCTTATATGCCGTCAGATATGGTAATTGTTTTAGGGTACATGGCGTCTGTGAATGGATGCAAATACATACGCAGTGGTACATCATATATATCACTGGTCAATAAAATGTTTAGCTACAGCAGTGGTTCCTAATGGATACCACGTTAGCCAACTCAATATTCAACCAACACCAGCCTGCATAGTTCTTGTTGACAACTCTGATCTATGACCTGATGAGGATTTACATCAGAACGCTATCGCGTACCCCAAATAACTGAAACCGTGACTCACTGCACCATCCCAATTGTTGACATCCCACAAGCAACGTCACGATCTCATATCAGTCAATGTGGCTGACATCGTGGTATTAACAGGAGCACCCTGGTGGATCTTCTGCTCTCATATCTCATGGAAGTTGAAGAATACTTGAACTGACCTGTTGGATATACGGCTGGTACTTCCTGCATTGAATGTGGATGTGATTTGAGACTGTGCCGATTGACTATTACAAAAAGTACTTCTTGTCAGACGCTTGTGGTCGGGATCATTAAAGACCCGTGGTCGGCCACTACACTGTTCTTGGTAGGCACTAATGCTTTCTATCAGATAATCTCTGTACATACACAACACTAGATTGAGGTACGTCAAATATTCTCTCTATTTCAGAAAATTTAATGTCCTATTCGTCTGGCATCTGCTATCATGCGCCCTGTTTGAACTCCTATAATTCACGTCGCCTTGCTATGAACAGCCCAGACAGTGTTGACACTAACTTGCCGGATGTCAGGTCATGTTTTTATCTGGGTGTTACTATGATATGAAATTACGATTGTATCACCTATCATTACCTTTACATACTAGTAACCGATGGTTTTTAGCACGTCAGCGTATAGAGATATTAATCACTATGTATGTCAGGGAAAGTCTTGGTTTTACAGTGGACTAAGAAAAAAGCTGACATAATTAAATTAGGTGTGTGTGTGCGTGTGCGTGTGTGCGCGCGCGTAAATAAAAAAAGGAACTTTGTGTGCGTGCAATCGTGTTTAATATTTACGCCACCTTTTTTTTCCCAAAAGAAAGGAATAACATTGTTACTTCTACATGAAGGACACACATAGATAGGCAGCCCCACCCATTGTCAGTCATGTGTAGATGTTGTGGAGTTGCATGTGACCATGTCATTGTGCGCAAAATCAAATGCGCTTTACAGCATAAAAATATCTACAATTCCTTAAAATTTAGTGTGCTTGTTTTTTTTATCCTTTCTTTCGTTCTTTCTTTCTTTTTTTCTTTCTTTTTTTTTCTTTCTTTCCGCCATATTGTAAAAAGTCGATAACCCTAATCGCAGTCAAGAGTATTGCAAGCACCAAATAATTTCATTTCCTTTCCACTTTATGTTCGCAAACAACTCGACAAAAAAGAGTTCTACTCATGTCATTCCCCACAACAATGGATGTATTTGCGCATGCATCACTGGAAATAGTTATGAGACGTCCTCTTTCATATTGTTGTCAAATCAGTAGAATTTTATTAATACGAGCAGATGCAGAATTAACATTTTATACAGTCGTGAAAAAAAAAACGTATTTTCAGTTCTGGCTGGTAAAGTATAAAAAGCGACACGAAAAAAGCAATGAGTGAATAAAGTTACATTAGACATATTTATTCCATGTTTTGCATTTGGGGAAAGAGGCGGGAAAAAAACCTGTTTCTTTTTTTTTCTCCTTGCGTTAGATATTTTAGATTTTGAATTAGTATTATTCAAAATATAAACTGGATTCTACTAAGTCTATCTAGTGTGACACACAAGCGCATAATTGTAGAGCATTCACTTTGAATTGAACTGTAAGACACAGCAGGGTTTCTCAACTAAGGATAGAATTCCTCACCTGGAGGGTAGATTTTAGAGTTTCATTGTGGGAAACGAGAATGAGGACCATGGCAGATTCTAACTGTGAGAATATTGATCTTTCAGCAAGACACAATTATATACATTGAACCTTTTTTTGAAAGTGGGGACGACAGATTGCAATATAGCGGAAAAAAGGTGCATAGGAAAAACACGTTGACAATGACGAAGATAGATATTTCAAATTTTAAAAGTACATGAACGTACTGGCGATAATAACGGTAAGTTGTGTTGCTTTGAGCCTATACTTGATATTATCTCTTGTGCCATATCCCCCCGGAACGTAGGCGATCATGGCTCTCCACAGGTTCTTTTTCTGCATTATCTGTTAATTGCCATGACTTCTTAGAAAAATAGTGGAGTGGTTTCCCATTGTCCTTCTTTTTATACTATTATTATATTTCTATTATGTTATTATTTTATTTTATTATACTATTATTTTATTATCTATATATAAAATTCTATGACTTCCGTCCGTCCGTCACTCCCTCTAAAATAGCCATACATTGACTGATTCAAAGCAAATTTTGGGGAGAAGTGCAAACAGCTAAGGGAGCACAAGGCACAACTGGTTTTACTTGGGTGAGTAAAAGCCGCGAAGTAGGGGTTTTGTCAAAGTAACCACCTACATTGAGCAGATATGACTCACAATGCCACCTTAACGACCTTCTAACCTTAATACAGAACCGTCTGGGACACATAATGATGAAGGAGGGCCTGGAGAATCTGATACTCACGGGTCGAATAGAGAGAAAGAGAGACAAGGGAAAACAACGTATGACATAGCTGGCGGGCTTGATCAATTGTTTGACAGAACGTGGTCTGGGGGAGGTAGCAGAGGGGAGGAGCTTGTTGAGAGCTGCAAGGGATAGAGGGAAGTGGTGAGCCATGATCACCTACGTCCTGAAAGGACATGGCACATAAAAAGAAAAGATGAGTGGCGTAACAGACTCATGAATGTCCAAGATAACTCGACCGAATAAAACCAAACGTACATGTTAAAGAACTTAGAAAGGGACAAAGAAAATTATAAGATTATGTCATATTATTATGAAACTAGCAAGATTTTGATTCAAAATATCATAATAAAAGTTAATTTATTCATTATTTTAGGTGAAGCAATGTTATCGTTATAGTTTTTATCACCATTAACTGTTGAACTGATCTCAGAAAGTGGAGTCGACCTATACACGAAGCATACTGTATATAGAAGATTAGATTGAAGCTTCCAGTAGTGATGCAATCTGTCAATTTTGATTGAGCGGAGGTGTTAGTGTCCCCAGCTTTGGCGCCTTTAAAACCTGGCTTTTTGCCCATACATCAAACAGAGTTAAATGGCATAAACGCACTTGCCACAGATTTGATCTCCTTTACTTAAGGCAACGACCGGTCGCCATATTGACGGCCTGGTTTATACCACGTGTCACCCGAGTGAGCAATCATCTTGTCTTCTCCCAACACCATACTAACAACTTCTGCTGGTCCAAAATGAAGAGTTCAATTGGTAGTGAAAATGAAGTGTCGCTTCACTCGGTTTAATTGTGACGTTACCAAAAAGTTCAGAAATTCTGACTATAAAAAATAAGTTGTCCTAATATCTAAATTAAAGCATTAATTTTGAATTGCACTAGCCTCAAATTGACAGTAGAGAATAACTGAAGCCACAGACAACATACATTCACAAACACACACACACACACACACATATATATATATATATATATATATGTGTGTGTGTGTGTGTGTGTGTGTGTTAAAATATATAGAAAATAGGAAAGAACTCGTTAGGTAAATAATCCAAAGTTCTTTAGTATTTTTACTCTTATGTAGCGTTGGAACACATTTTTAAATAAATAATTATATATATATATATATATATATATATATATATATATATATATATATATATATATATATATATTCATGAATTATTCATACATAAAACAAATACAAATGTTAATGATTAAATGGCGAGAAATCCATCTTCGCGAACAATTCAATAATATACAAAAACCCCGAATCTGTTTATGAATGAAAACAAGAACACAATCTATTTCATACCTGAGGATGTCTGTAGGAACAGACGAAAGCTTGTAAAATAAAAAGATCTAATGCAACGGAAATTTATAAAACAGGATCTTTTCATTCATAAACAGGTTCGGGTTTTTTGTATATTATTGAATTGTTCGCGAAGATGGATTTCTCGCCATTTAATCATTAACCTTTGTATTTGTTTTATGTATGAATAATTCATGAATATGTAAATTAATTGCACCTTTATTGAAATATATATATATATATATATATATATATATATATATATATATATATATATATATATATATATATATTACTTTATGAAATGGACAAAGTCCGACAATTATTTTAAGACATTTTTATGTTTATACATTCTTTTCATAGATACATATATATAATATATAATGTTGTTTAATACTGTTTATTATAAACAGAGCATTTACTTAAATATTTGTATCTATAAAAAGAATGTATAAACATAAAAATGTCTTAAAATAATTGTCGGGCGTTGTCCATTTCATAATGTGTGACGTCATTTGTTTACATTTGATACGCCATGAGCAGATATGAATGCACGTGAGAGATTCATGGATGATTGAAGTTTAAAACCAGTAAATTCGACAGCGCTGACTGAACGGTTCTCTGTGGCCGAATCGGTTAAAAGGTACGTCGGGCTATATGACGGTTCCGTATAGGATACACGTTCGAATCCGGTTGAAGGACGAATATTGTCTACTAAAATTTCTCGGGCATTCCGGCCGGTATATGTTGTTTATTATAAACAGAGCATTTACTTAAATATTTGTTTCTATAAAAAGAATGTAGGAACAAAAAATGTCTTAAACTATATCACTTTTTATTTCACCACCCATTTTCCCTAAAAATTAAAAATTATATTACTCGAATTATTTTTCCCCTTGACAATGATTTATCCCAAAAAATAATACGAAGACTTAAAAAGATATCTAATATTCTAAACTTCACTTTAACTGTCTCTGACCACAAATTATTTTCACTTGAAGCATCGACCTAACCAACCTAGGAGACCGTTAAAGTTCATATTTTACGTCCTAACGGAATTCCATGGTCAGATTTATCTCTTCTTAGCGCTTATCTCCTCCTCCTCTTCCCATGACTTCTTTCTTCTTCTTTTCTGTTTTCTTTCCCCCACCCTTTTTTTTCTTTTCCTTTTCCTTTTCCCTTCTTTTTTTCGCCCACAATTACTAACGACTTAGATTTCCTTCCATCTCCACATGTAAATTCTAGAATACCTTTTATGAAAATTTCCAAAGGACGGAAGTGGGTGATATTTGCTTCGATAACTTCTGAATATTGAATATTGTATTTCTGAATAAAAGTTTTTAGTAACATCGTGATTACTCACCTTATAAGACGTTTTAAAAAAAGGTTTTCCTTTTTTTTTTTTTGACGTTGAAACAAAAATGTACAATTTTGTATGTGCATGTTCTAATGTAACACTGCATAAGAAATAAATACTTACGGCTCTACTTTTTTATGGAGCATTGTTTTTAAATTAATGTATTGAACGCGGTGATTTTACTGTTCGTTCTTCTACACACTAATATATATATATATATATATATATATATATATATATATATAAGAAAAACAAATAAACCAACTGACAACTTGCCTAAACGTAAAACTCTTATCTAAATACAGTCTCGAATAAAAACGACAATACTGAAAAAATTAAGGAAAAAGGCAAACTTACCTACTCATTGCCTAGCCCAAGCAAAAAAAAAAGCGCTTAACATAACGTTAAATCCTATGAAAGGATAGCTATAGCCGTAACCCAAGTTTCACGATAACACGATCTTCAGACGACTTAACTATATATATATATAATGTCATCCACAGACAGACTGTTTCGCTGTATCACAGCTCATCAGCTAGACATCCGGTTGCCTCTAGCTAGGATCGAAACCCGACTGAATTGGTATCAGGCGGATATTCTACCACTAAGCTGTCGGCGCACGGCAGGAAGCTGGTGGATTTTTAGCGTATTTATTTTTGGAAACACGCCTAGTGACCGACAGTGACTCAATTCGGCTTGCGAAGAGTCTCGCTATATATATAGCTATAATAGTCACTGTTTACAAACCCATACCTCAGCCCGAGAGTGCTCAACTGGAATTAAATTTAATTCAGGAGCTAATATATATATATATGTATATAACAGGATAAGGAACAAAAGCTTCAACGAAGAATGAATATGGGATCTATACAAGAATGATTATAGGATTTTTAATTTTTGTGTTTGTTTTTAATTGGTTAAGCAAACCACACATGAACATGTCTTGTCAAGTAGCGTCCATACGTATAATTCATGTCTGTATGTATATCGTAATTCTAGTTTGTCTACGCGGGATTCAGATGATGATGTATATTCGTGTGAGTGTACCGCTATCTGAAATTTTTATCAATGTTTGGTTATTGTCCGCATGTTGATTTGGAGACGCGTGTTGTGTGAGATTGAAAGAACTTAAGTTACAGCAGTTGTGGTAGCAGGTAGACATATCCTAGATTATTTAAGTATGGATTTTATAAAAGTTGGTGATATAATAGAGTGTGTTTGATATGTATTTAGAAATGGTAAGTTATTTAACAGAATTCCCTCGAAGTATTTCTTGCGTAAAACTTATCTTCTTTTCTAATTAGGGTAGTTATGGCCTGTTTTGTTTCTCTCTATTACGAGCGGGTTTAAAGGGTTGTCCCAACGTAGGACTCGCTTAAGTTCGTAGATACGGGCTTTTAGATGTTTCGCCAACTCCTCGTACATTGCAGGAATTCTATTTGATAAATCCAGGAATCTGATCTGGTTTGGATATATTTTTCTTCCTGACAATATCTCCAAACGTTTCCTATTTGTTCTTTATCCAGTCATTCTACCGGATTCCAATCCATATTTGATTTATATTTGATCCCAATTCACACACATACACACACACACACACACACACAAACATATATATATATATATATATATATAAGACAATTTGGAAAAACATGCTGACATGTTCCGATGGTCAATATTTGATCATCGAAACTTGACAGCATAATTATATATATATATATATATATATATATATATATATATATATATATATATAAGAATATAATATATAACACCTAATTCTGGTGTTAAAACAGTGCTCGATGTAATATAACAGAGTTATTAAGTATATATTAATAAATATACATATTATTCCTCACTGGTAGCACGGCTCGGAGTTTCATGCATAACGCAATGTTCAGGTGCTGGCTATAGACTGACCGTTACGTAATTTATATCTGGTCAACGCAATGTTGGTACAGTCTATATATTATATGGGGATTACAGGGTTTTTGTAAGTATAATTTGCATTTAAAATAGTAGGGATTTTTTTTTATTTTATATATATGCAAAAAGAAATTGTTAATATTAATTTTATATTAAGCAAAAATGGAGATTACTGGAAGGGGGTAATTTTTTTTTTTTTAATTTCTTTTTAACTTTTGTAAAATTTTGTTAAAAAACACAAGAAAAAAACGAACAAACCTCAAAAAGAGAATGTTTATAATTTACGTTGAAAATTAATCTGGATCAACGTATTTCGACAGGAATTTATTTTTATACCTACACGTAACCATCAATTCATTTCTCTTGTTTAATAATGTATTGTGATTTGAGTGTTTTAAGATAATTTTTCTACAAGGCATAAATTACATCTATCGCCTTTCCCATTATAAAATTTGGATTTTGCTATAATTTCCCGCCTAATAAATGGTGTATTAACATCACTCTTTAATTGCCAGAAATGTTTGGAGAGAGAAGTACCTTGAGGAGGTAGTGCCACCCTGCGTCAGGAGTGTGGCTGCTGGAAGACACTATGTCTGGCAACAGGGCTCTGCATCATGCCACACAATCAGGGGATCCTAGTAATGGCTGTCAGACAATTTCTGCAACCACATAACCCCTTAAATCTGGCCACCTAACTCCCCAGACTGCAACCCCCTTGATTATTATGTGTGCGGCATAGATGAACGAAACTCCTTGTAACACCAAAGATGAACTGAAGGCAAGGCTTATGGCAGCATTCAGCAACTTAAACAAGGACACTATCCAGAAGAGTTGCAGGAGATTCCGAAGCTATCTGGTGGCAGCGATTGAAAGCAATGGCGATTTTATTGAATAAATTTACTTTAGTATTTCAAGTTATTTTTGTGCAATCTTGGTAAATATATCTGTTAAAATGAGATGTCAGCGTTATTTTCATTATTGCGGGATTTAGACGACAATTTATCCATCGCACCTTGTACATGTGGTTTGGGGTGGTTTTGTTTTTAATTGTTTTTGTTTAATATTTATATACATTTGAATCAGAACACGTACAAGTAAATAAAACTTGTTTGATTGGCAGAAAAAAGAAATGCATAATCCAGATTGTGAGCCAATCAAATTGACTGTTTTGTCCGTGTCAGTATCTGATTATGGTTTCAAATTAAATTTGTTCTTTGCCTTTGGATAAATCGGATACATGAGATGGATGAATCTCTCCATATATCTGTGTGGGTGAAATGATTTCATGCACAGATTTACATAATTTTCAACGAATCTTTTATCAGTAGCTCGGTGGGTGATCAAATGACAAAAGATTTTCTCAATATTTGCCTCAGTATATTGCAGTACTTTCCTCGGTATTCGTAACAATTTTAGTAATATTAGAGGTTTAAATGGGATACTGTTTTTACATATTTTTTTTCGTTTTGGCTTTTTCTTTAATCGGAATGCTGAGCACTTTTCTATGCAATCTATTAGGAAACATGTTAAAGCTAAGCAAGATATTAAAAAACAGGAAAAATTTCGTTCGTCACCAGAAAAAAAAATTGTGTAAAGTCAGCCGTCCTATTTGGCAGTGAATACTAGAATTTAGCTCACTTGTGGAAACGGTAGTGAAAGAATGTTTGAGATTTGTCACAGGATTAGATAACCAACTCCAGATAATATTAGGTTGGTGCAAAAATAATGACGTAATAATGTCGTTTTTTGACGTTAAAAATACGTCAAAAAACGACAGTGTTACGTCATTATTTTTGCACCAACCTAATAATAAAATAAGCAAAATAAATAAATAAATTAAGTAAACAATAAACAAATTAACAAACTACGAATAGACACAAGTAAATGTAATTATAAAAAATAATAATAATCAACAACAAATAAGTAATCAATAATAAATTTAGTTTGGTTTGGTTTCTGTCTATATTTTTGAAATGAAGTATTATGTACACTATTTACATTTTTCGGACACATGGCACAGTGGATAAAGGCGTTGGTTACATCCAGTGACAGGAACAAAGAGAGTGAGTTCAATACCCGGTTAAAGCAGTGGAGAACTTGGAGAGGGGGATTAACAGGAGGTAACTGATGACATCCATTAAACATGGCACGTGAAACTAGAACAGTCTACCCCAGTGAGCGAAATAAAGGGTTCAGTTCGACATTCCAACCACCGGAAGAAGGCCGGAGCGTACAACGGCCTAAACGTTGTGAAAAATATGGCAACAAAGATGAGGACAATAGTCCGAATAATGTAAATAGTGTACATAATGCTTCATCTCAGAAATATAAACAGATAATGAAAAAGAATGCTGTTTTGGTCAAAATATAAGAACATCAAGTTTCATTTTAGTTATATCACAGAATTGTAATAAATATTGGTTTAGTTTGTTTTACGGCATATCAACCATAATGGGTTATTTAATGCTGACAATTTTTATTGGTGGTAATATTATTTTCCTACAAAAATAATGTATAGCTGGTAATAAATTTTTTACGAAGTATTTCTGATATTAAAACTATTTTTAAATTTTCATTGTGTTTTGACCTCAGTTTGGGGGTCAACTATTTGCCCATAGCTGGAACATTAACAGGTACTACCACCCCGGGTCAGGGTGAACCTGAGGACACCTGCAACTAAGTGGTGGTTCCACGCTCCTCAAAACCTCCTGATCAGAGGCCTTGCTGCTGGACGTAGTTTATCGTCTTACCCAGGATGCGGATGAAGTTTATAGTCATACCCAGGACGACAATAATAAATAATAAATAAAAATATTAACAAACAACACTATAAAATAGCTACTAATAACTGCATTCGTATACACAATGATCCCTACTCAATAGCCTCTAGAATAATTTGAAACATAAGAGTTACCAGCGACCCAATAACCACTAGGATAATTCAATATGTCTCCCTACCCATAATGCACCACTGACAAGAAGATATAAATAGGCGAGACAAAACACAGTGCACATGACCCTATCAAAAATAAATATATATATACCTGAAGATTGCAAGAAACACCGAGTCGGGCTGGATATTATGTATATTCGCTAAATCGTAATTAATTTATCAAGTCTAGAAGAATCCCCAATAGAAAGCACTGGAAAACCGTTTCAGCTTTTTTGGGGGGGTGGGGGAACTCATCAGTACCAGTGCGCATCCTCTAACGAGGATCGAACCGGGAACATTACGATATGACGCAAGCGTGTCTCGGTGATGGATTGGTAACAAACCAAACTTGATATAGCGCCAGCTCTTCACATATTCAGTCGTGTGACTCATCCGACAATCATTTTGACATTTTTATGTTTATACATTCTTTTTATAGATGGTATTTATCAATCCACCCACGGGGATCGAATGTGGCAAAGGCCTTTTTAATATGGGTATCTCCGAGCCCGTAGGCCCAGCCAAAAATAAATAACCATCCAAACCCGCCGAGGCGGGCCAGTTCCGTCAACCTCCCCCAACAAAACCCTACCCTTTGGCGGAGCTTCGTCCGGGTTCCTCTCTGCAAGCAGAGAGTTCGACAGACACCCGACCTGGCAGCTCACAAAACGCAGATACTACACTTTGATCCTAGCCACCGGGCCGAGTGGGTATTCTTTTCATAGATGATATTTATCAATCCAACCACGGGGATCGAATGTGGCACAAATCCATTTTAATGTGGGTATCTCCGAGCCCGTAGGTACCCACATTAAAAAGGCCTTGTGCCACATTCGATCCCCGTGGGTGGATTGATAAATACCATCTATAAAAAGAGTACCCGATACAAATATTTAAGTAAATGCTCTGTTTATAATAAACATTTACCGGCCTGAACGTCCTAGAAATTTTCACAGAAAATATTCGTCCTCCGAATATATATATATACATATATATATAACGTCATCCACAGACAGACTGTTTCGCAGCACATCAGTGTGGCTAGACATCCGGTTGCCTCTAGCTCAGATCGAAACCCGACTGAATTGGTATCAGCGGGAGATTCTACCACTAAGCCGTCGGCGCACGGCAGGTAAGCAGGTGGATTTTTAGCGTATTTATTTTTAGAAACACGCCCAGTGACTGACAGTGACTCAATTCGCTATACGAAGAGTCCCGCTATATATAAGCTATAATAGTCACTGTTTACAAACCTAAACCTACTCCCTAGAGAGCTCAACTGAAATTAATATTTTTTTCAGGAGCCAATATATATATATATATATATATATATATATATATATATATATATATATATATATATATATATATATATATATATATATCACAATGCTGATTATTATACATGTATATATTAGGTTGGTGCCAAAATAATGACGTAATAATGTCGTTTTTTGACGTATTTTTAACGTCAAAAAACGACATTATGACGTCATTATTTTTGCACCAACCTAATATATATGTGTGTGTATGTGTGTGTTGACATTCTTAGAGGATACCTGAAATCGTAGACAATATTAAATCGTATTTACATTTTTTTATATACATGCATATCTATGATAAAGTTTAATTTATAAATTTGAAACAATAAAAGGTTAACAGCAATAACTAATAATAAAATAGAACCCTTCTAATAATATACTGTAATAAAATTTATGACGGTTAGATTTGCTTTTACTGTAATAAGACTGTATCGTTTCCTGGGTTTGCTAAGACATCAGAACCGGAAAACAATTCCTTCTTATTGCAGCCGAGAACTTTCACCTTTTCACTTAAAGGAAGCCCTTTGACGACTTCTTTTTGGTAATTTCACATTGCCAGCATGATTTCTCCTGCGTTTTTGAATCATTATTAAGTTAGAATTTATCAAACAGACTACTCCTCCTTCGCCTGAAGTTTTCCACTGATCTGAAGTGGAGAAGACTACATCGAATCCATAGCTGTATCTACTGAAAGGAAAGTTTGGTCACTGTGTTGTGCCAGAAAATGTTTCTTGTAAGAAACCATCAAGCACAATTACAATTCGTCCGTGCATTGAATACTGTTGCTATATCTGGTCTGGTGCTTCTACTGTACATCTAGAGATTATTGACAAAATCCAAAGAAGGATCTGCAGTGTAATCGATCCTGACCAGGCATCTCGACTTGTCACTTCCGCATCGACGTGACGCCGCTTCCCTTTGTCTTTTCTACAAACATTTTCATGGCTGTTGTTCTGATGAACTTTTTTCATTGGTGCTTCAACTGCATCAATTTAAGTGTGATACTAGATTAGCAAATAGGTCCCACCCTTTTACTGTTGAAACAGCTAAATGCAGCCACCTCTTTTACGTCAACAGTTTCTTTTCTCGCACTTCACACCTGTGGAACTCTCTTCCTTTTCCTCGCTTCCCTGATAACTACAATCTTCAAAAATGGAAATGCAACGTCAATCGCCATCTTATGTGTCCTTGAAGCCCGTTTATCCTTTCTCCTGTCTTCAGTCGTCCCTGTTTCTTCTCTTTCACTCTCTGTAACCCCCACCCCTGCGTATTATTACTGTAATCCCCTACATACTAGTGGCATTACCGCTTTGCTTGGGGTGAAATGATAAAAAATAATGTTTATTTCAGTGGTTGGCCGCGGATAACTCGAACTTCCAAATGAGAAACCGTCGATAAGAGGGAAACATTGTAGAGAGATGGAGAAAAAAAAGGGAGAGAAAATTGGAGTAATCTGGTACAAAGCCCCAGTAGGAAACTCCTTCACGAATGAAATTTAATAGCTATATCTGCGTGACGAGTGTTTTAAACAACAGAAGCCCGGATGTTCATACAAGTACATAAAATCACGTATGCGAACGTGACTTTACGCGAACGTGCGTACAGTTGTTGACCTTTTGTAAGGGCTTTTAGAAGAGCGTGGTTTTCCGCTTTTGTACGAAATGACGCGATTATTGTTTTCGTCACGCTGCGTCTTGGTTTGTCTCTATAGGTTTCAACAAACGAGAAATCCCTTCTCAAACATTCCGGATGAAACTATTGTGGGGGCGAGCTTCGTTCGGCTCCACCCAAACAGACATATACACACAAACACAAAACAATAGTCGATGCATGTAGAGAGAGAGGGAAATTCAAAAATAAAATTAAACAAACTAAAAGAAAACATTGGTACACAGACAGAGATTGGTAAGTGTCCGCAACTTACTTGTGGAAAATACAAACATAATAGATTCATCTGCATGCAAAAACGGTTAAAAATAATGGAAGGGTTATAATAAAAAAGAGAAGTCAACTTTCGATAATATCAATTATGAACACGATCACGGACGTGTTCGGGATTAAAAAAAAACAATATCATCTCTATATACATATAAAAAAATTACATTATCAGTTAAACCAAAGTATCCTTTATAATGGCTAATAAATTAGACGAAAGAGCTCGGATCTACAGATCATTTGGACAGTTTTTAGACATGTTTTTCTATGTTCAGAAAAAACATCGGCTGTACGAATGCAACAAAATTAATTAAAAACTTAACTGCAGTAGCATATGAAGCGTTTTTAATGAAACTTGTATAAAAGAGAGATTGCTTCCTAAATACAAACACACATACAATATATATATATATATATATATATATATATATATATATATATATATATATATACATTAAGAAAGTCCGACAATTTATTTATTAAAGACATTTTTATGTTTAACGTTCTTTTTATAGATACAAGTATTTAAGTAAATGCTCTGTTTATAATAAACAGTATTAAATAACAGTTACCCGCCTGAATGTCCGAGGAAATTTCATAGAAAATATTCGTCCTTTGACAGTTCCGTATAGGATGCAGGTTCGAAAAAAGAACGTTAAACATAAAAATGTCTTTAATAAAAAAAAAATATATATATATATATTTGGAGAATGTCGGGACCGGCGAAGTCTCTTATATCCGGGTTTATTTTATATCCGAGTTTGGTCTAATTTATATACATTAACACAGGCTCTAATTTGGGACCAGAGAAAATCTCTCTTATATCCGTGTTTCTCTTATATCCGGGTTACACTGTATATATATATATATATATATATATATATATATATATATATATATATATATTAATAATAATAATAATAAATTAAAAAACATAAAAGATCATTTTCACATAGTTTGAAATGTTTATGAAGTGCCATCAATTTCACACTGGCTCTTTCATTATCTTCAGTAATGTTCGCTTACTTTTACATTTATGTCCGGTACAAACAGTCCTCCCTCTGTAAACAGAGTGGGTGTCTGTTAGGACTTGACGTTAATTTAGTCTATATTGTTCTTCCTTTAAGAATGCACATTATATTTTATATTGTGATATTTATTCCCTCGTTTCGAGCTCTGCTGAGTGAGGGCGAAACCGATCGGCTAGTTGGTTTTTAGAGGTTTTTTTTTTTTATCATGGAGGGTAAAATTGGTCTTACTGTATTTATTTCCATAATAAAGTTCTGTACCCC
>OZ010578.1:86015790-86108290 GCA_963932145.1 Acanthosepion lycidas
GCCTTTCATTTCCTTGCTTCCCTGCTAATTACAATCTTCAAAAACTTAAATGCAATGTCGATCGCCATCTTCTGTCTTCTTGAACCCAATGGGTGCGCCTAAAAATTCTATATAAGCAGAACATGGAAGCTGATCTCTTCCCTGAATTAGCTTAATGGCGGAATAAGTTGCTTGTAAGGTTCCATAACTCAAATAAAATAGCTAAATGCAACCACCACTTCTACTCCAACAGTTTCTTTTCTCACACTTCCCACCTGTGGAAGTGCTTTCTGTTTCCTTGCTTCCCTGGTAACTAGAATCTTCAGAAATTTAAATGCAAACCTGTTCATCTTTTGTCCATTCCTATCCTCCCTATTCTAAATCTTCTCTATCACTTATACTCTCTGTAATCCCCTACGTACTAGTGGCATTACCGCCTTGCTTGGGGTGAAATGATTAAAAAAATACTACCCAAAGAAATTTACTAATAGAAAACAGCGTTCTTACTTCCGTCTCGATGTCAATGTCCTAATGACGAGGGCGTCTATGCCTGATAACATAGGCAGTCATAGTTGGTATAAGAATGATCTTGAACAAAAACAAAATGAATATCCTCTAGCAAGTGTTCCAAAAAACAGAATTCACCGTCTCTTTTACTCCAATAGCTTCATGTCTCGCACTTCCCGTCTGTGGAACTCCCTTCCTCTTACCTGCTTCCCTGATGGCTATAATCGCCAACTATTCAAATGCAATGTCAATCGACATCTCCAGATGCTTTGATCTAATTCCCCGTCCTTCTCTTCATCCTTTCCTCTATCATGCTTCTTTACTCTTGCTCCCACTCGCTGTAACCCCTTGCGTGCTAGTGGCACTCCCGCCTTGCTTGGCGTGAAATGCTTAAAATAAAAAGCCATAAACATTTCCAAAACAGAAATTACAACCTGGATTTGGAATGAGGTGATTATAGCACCTAGCCTGAATCCATCATAAAAGACAAAGGTGTGAAATTAGTAACTACTAAACAATTCAAATACAATGGTGTATGGGTCAGTTATAGCAAATTCATTATAAGAGATTAGGGAATTCAAAGTAAAATAGGCTGTGTTGGGGGTAGTTTCGCCAAACACCGCAAAGGGCTACAAAATCAACACATTAACCTAAGAACTTGAGACATCTGCTTAAATCGAGACTTTCATATGGATGTCGGGCATGACGCCAAACTCGTTCCGAAATATATATAATCTATCAGCAGTATGCAAACGCTCTCTAAGATCAATGATTTCAAAATGGCTTTCAACGAATGAAGTCAGTAGGGCTTAACGAGGACCAGTCTTCTTCGAATCTCGTGGACTGGCGCTACAGAATCACAAACAAAGAACTGTACCAAATAACAGAAACATCATTTGAGGAGTTTCAACAACACTGTTTTCCTGAAAAGTTGTCAATAAATTTAAAAGATTTTATAAATTTCAACCGAAAGGTGCACCAACTGCTTGGACAATGAATGCTGAATGTTTCCTTATAAGGCTACCATTAACATATAGTAAAAAAAGATATATAAGAAAATACGAGTTGAATCTTTTTTAAGAAAAATAACGCAATGTTTATGTTGATGTGCTTTAAGTTAATACAACTATATCTCTTGCCTAGCTCATTTCAAGAGGTAGGCAGTCATGGCTCCCGACAATATCCTTATATCCATAGTATCTGCAAAATGTTTACTAGAAAGATAGCTATTTAGATAGCCATTTAGTTATAATACGGGTTTATATTTAATGTTTTACTTTTCCAAAACTAGCTGATAACTAACTGCAGAGAGTGCAGCTTACCCTACTATTTAACCCATACCTGGGGGATGGAGAGAAATAAGTGATCAATGATATTTTATTAAACTGGTTTACAAACAAAACTAGACAACCCAGTCTATGCTTCTATTTAATCCATAGCTGGGAGATAGAAAGGTATGAATGATCTATACTATTTTATAAAACTGGTTGACAAACAAGGCTAGAGAATCTAATCTTTTAGACAGGGAAAAGAGAGTGATCCCTACATTTTCTTAAACTGGTTGATAACTGCACTAAAGAGTCCGGTTCACCCATAACTTGAGGATAGAAAATTAGAGGGAGCTGTACCTTTTTCAAGAGCATTAAATTCACTGCATCTTATGTTAAAACATTAAAATATCTTAAAGATTTTTTTTATTGGCCTCATTTTTCGATTACACTATTTTTATTTATTCTCTGACCTGTTTTTTTGGGGGAGGGGTATATTTGTTATCACTGCTTGATTTATAGAGAATTCATTTTTTTTTTCTCATGAGCTGCCTTTTTTGAGTATAAATCTCCACAGCTGTAGTAATTCTATTAGAAAACTTTAACAACATTTTGACAGAACTGAGAATCTAAACAACTACTGTGTCCTAGGTATGATGATGAACTACATCTGACAGCAAGTACTCTGATTGGGAGGTTTTGAAGAACGTGGAACCACCTCTTAGTTGCTGTAGCTCCCAGGTCCAACCATACCTGGGGTGGTAGCACCTGTTAGGGTCTCAGGTATGCGCAAATATTTAACTTCCAAACTGTGCTCAAAATTATAAAAATAGATTTTTATAGTAGAAATACAAGCAATGCATTTTTGCAAAAAAAAAAAAAATATATTATCAGCAATACATTTTTGAAAAAAATATGGCCAGCAATACATTTTTTTAAAAAGTTTTTTTCAGAAATATTAGGTTGGTGCAAAAGTAATGTCGTTTTTCGACGTATTTTTTAACGTCAAAAAACGACATTATTCTTGCACCAACCTAATACATTTTTTAAAAAAAAATGTTACCAATAATATATTTTTGTAAACAAAAATATACCAGCAATAGATTTTCGAAAAAAAATATTACCAGAAATACAATTTAAAAACAAACAAAAAAATATTATTAACAATACATTTTTTGTATAAAAAAAAAGAAAAAAAAAAAGAAGAATATTACCAACAATACATTTTTGAGAAAAGAAAATATTACCATCAATACATTAGACTCTTGACAAAAACCCTCTTTACAAAAATACGTCTATGGAAACTCATCTACAAACTGATGTATATTCTCTTCATACGATCCTAAAAACTTATTGGCATTAAATAACCCATTGATGTTGATATGCCGTAAAACAAAATAAATCAAACCAAATAAATACAGCCTGTTACAAGACAATGTAAAATTCATTGTCAACTTCAAATACTAAAGAAAATAAAGCAATGTTTACGCACTGATTTGCTCAGTCAAATGCCTTAAACTTTGTTTTTATAGCGCCAGCATTTCAACTGCTGTACTCTCCGGTCTTGATTAGGTACTTGTCCGCCATAAAATCCATCGGGTAGATTGTTCTCATCATTCTGTCCATGCTAGAGAATAAAAGATAAGAAGCGATGGCCAGCTATGATCAGCCACACTCAATAAAATATCGATTATCTCATCCACTGTAATCTGTATTGCAAAATGTCATACTTTCATTACAGACCCAGAAATTGAATTTAGGTTGGTTGGTTGGTTGGTTGGTTGTTTTTGTTTAGCGGCATATCAACACCTCTGGGGGTTATTTAATGCCAAAATCCAAATATTCTGTACGTAATTTTAATTTAATTATTCTATTTTTTTTTTTTTTTTTTACATAACGGTTTTAGTGATACAATATTTACTAATTAACCTATAGCATGAGGGAGAAGAGTTGGATTCATGCCTTTCCCAAGTTTATTTGCGCTTATATGAATATAACGAGCCTGACTTGAATTGAAACTCGGTTCCAAGCCATTATCCTTGAGATATTTATGCTTACAGCACCTGGTATTCCCAAGCAGTCACCTATCTAGGGACTGATCAGGCTCGACGTTGCTTAACTTTTGTGACCGCGCGGAAACCGATGTTTCAACGTAATATGGCCGTAGGACTTTAAAATTCGGACCATTATGTAATTTAATTAGATTAACAAACGATAGGGTAAGCATCTTCTTCAGAGTGAATATGGGCGATCATGGCTCTCCAAAACTACCTTTCCTGATACAGGGATCCGTCTGGTGGTATCACGATTACGACTAGCCTGGACCGGCTCTGACCAGCTTGAACCAGCTATGACAAGCCGAGACCAGCTATGACTAGCTTAGACCAGCTCTGACCAGCTTGGACAAGATATGACCAGCTAAGACCAGCTTGAACCATCAGCCCGGGTCCCCACGTTAAAAACTGACCTTGTGTCATAACCTGACTCAGTGGGGGGGGGGGTCAAGTAAATTTGTAACTACCTTTCCTCTGTGAGCCCTTAGTAGTTTTTTTTCTCCCTTTGCTAAGGCTCGGTTGAAAGGATCTGGAGAGAAGGTACATCCTTGTCTTTGTCCCCTTTCTATTTTAATGTAGCTATTCAATTCCTTTTCTGTCATTATGCAGGTGGTTTGCTCCCAATATAAAGTCTAGATTTTTCTAGCAATAATTATTATTTCAGTTTGTCGTTTGTCTTCTTCTACAGTTGAAGGATATAGACTTTATTTTTACACTACCTGTAGTGTTAATAGGTGATGTAATTTATTTGGTCTATCAGAAGGGTATACTCAAAAGTGAGAGTCAGCCAGCCCTTAATTCACACACACGCACACACACACACACACACACACACACATATATATATATATATATATATATATATATATATATATATACTGTACGATTTTGACAGATACGCATTTATATATATATATATTTATATATATTTATATATATTTAAATTTATATATATATATATTTATATATATTTATATATATTTAAATTTATATATATATATATTTATATATATTTATATTTATATATTTATATATTTATATTTATATATATTTATATTTATATCTATATATACATATATATATCTATCTTTATACATATATATATATATATATATATATATATATATATATATATATATATATATATATATATATATATATATATATATATATATATATATATATATATATATATGTGGATTTACATTGAGCTCTCAGGATTTCATCCTTCTTGGGATTACCCATACGGATTACCAAGTTTTTCATAACTTATATATTAATATATATATATTAATATATATATATATATTATTCTCTAAATATATCTCTTTAAATGTCTGCCTCTGATTGTCTTTATATCACTCTTTAGGGGTCTCCGTGCCCTTGTCATCTAAAAAGGCTGTCTGTAAATTTCCGAATATCCGCTCCGCTGCAGATCTCCGTCTCTCTCTAACTTTCTCCATCTTTACATGTTAGATTTTAGGTTTCAGTTTCACTAGATATCATACCCCATTTAAAATCACTCTCTCCCTCTCTCTCTCTCTCTCTCTCACTCTCTCTCTCTCATACACACACACTTACGCACACACACTTACACACACACACACGCAATATTTATCTCTTTAGAAACTGTGCTGTCTTTTGTTTGAAAAATATCTTCCCTCTTTCCTCTCTTCACTTTAAGCCTGAGGCTCTTTTTCATTTAGTCACGTATGTATCTCTAAATGTATTCGTATGAGTCTGTCTGTCTGCCCCGCCGCTCTCTCTCTCTCTCTCTCTCTCTCTCTCCCTCTCTCTCCCTCTCTCTCCCTCCCTCTCTCTCTCTACCTCTCTCTCTCCTTCCCTCTCTCTCTCTCTCTCTTTAGAAGGGTATCCTATCTATATAAAGCTTCCCGCCAATTTCCCGCCACGTGACTAAAACGCTTGTTTGTTTGTTTTTTTTGTATTTTGTTTTTTTTTTTTGCATCTGCTCTTTTGTGTGAATGCGCGCATACACTTTAACGTCTCTTGAATTTAGTCTTCGCGTACAATAGAAGTTGCTATATTTAAAATAGCTCTCGTTTTTACACCGTCTATAAATAACAACTCTCTAATCATAATGAAAATAATTGGGCATAGTGAAGCCTGCGGATCTTGGCGAGGACCATCCTTCGGCGAACATTGTGGACTTGTGCGCTACAGGATCACAGACAAAGAACTGCCACAGAAAACAGAAATCACATCACTTGAGGACTCACAACAGCAGAAACAGTTAAAATGGATATCACGTTGTGGTAAACGCGCATTAATAAAGACACAAAAAAAATCCGGACATGTCAGTCAAAACCATCAGATACGAGTTTCGGCTTAAAGCGATTGATTCAGTACCTCCAATGATTTCTGAAGTAGACCACAAAGTGTACAAGGTGAGAGACCCTGTGTGGGTAAAGACCCCACACAACCGGCGTACAACAACTTTCAGAAAGTGACGTATTCCTGGATTTGTTAGTCTTGGTGGACGGAATGCCACACCATTTCAGGAACCTTCGTTCTTCTGAGCTCAAGTTCAGCAAGTAGTGAAGATGATATGTCAGAAAGTGAGAAGGAAATCATCGTGAGCGTGGGTAGGCCAGATGATCCAACGGAGGAAGAATCACAAAGGGACGACGTGGAGGAACACGAACCAGTCCCCCATCACAACCACCTTCAGAGAATCACTCGATGAAGAAACCTGTTCCAAGCTGTCGTATCTGCGTACAAGAGATCAGGGGGAGTATGGCGAACGCACCTTAGTACAGACGAAAAAGAGGCCCGGATCGCATGCGGCCATGTCTATCAAAACCATTTAGATCCGGGTCTTTCCCGTTAGCAGCGAAACAGCTTGGCATGTTCAGATATGGGCCTCTCTGCAAATTGTCTAGATCAGGGTTTCTGTCAGCTGTCTTCTGTCAATAAAAGCGACGGGAAAACCAGAAGTATGCAGTTGGCAAAACTCGGTGTCTTGTGAAGTCGGTCCCGTGGGCATTTTCTTCCTAAAGTTGCTGTGTCTTCTGAAAAAATGCCATTTTCTTACCTCCTGTCTCTTTCCTTTCTCTGCCTATTACACGGGTGGCGGTTGGGAGAGCTATCGGTTAGGTGTTTCCCCCAACCTCTACACACACTTGCCGTAATTTGCAAGACACGATTAACTCGAAGAGAAAACAATGGCATAATCAAGATGTCGACGTTCTACACTATTTTTGAAACAAGAAGTTAGGAAGGAAACTGGAAAGAAAAAATAACAGTTACTGGACTTTGATAAAAAGATTTTATAAATTTCTACAGACAGCAACACTACTGTTCGGTCAATGAATATCGATTATTTCCTTATAAAGAAACGGTTAATATTATCCTTACCATTATTATTAGAGAAGGACGCATTTCTATTACGTAAATAATAGGACAAACCTGTTCAGACAAGAAAATAAGCATTCCATATCAAAAATGCTTAGATAAACAGAAATTCTAGACCGCTGCATAAATATTACGTTTTAGATACAGGTTTATGGAACGTGAGATATATTCACATTCACTATCGAGAAAACACAAAGTACGGGATGTGACGATTTCATTCTTGGAATGACAAGATGAAAGAAGAGTTTACTGTTGACTGCTGTCTCCTTTAAAGTGTTCCCTTCTGAAGCTATGTACATCATGACATGATGGAGCATTTCACTATTGATTTCTTTCTCCTTCAAAGTGTTCCCTTCTGAAGCTATGTACATCATGAGACGATGGAGCCATTCGCTATTGACTGCTGTCACGTTCAAAGTGCTCACTTCTGAAGCAATATACTTTATGCGACCATTCATTATCGACTACTGTCACCTTGTAAAACTATATACATTATGTGACGATGCTGCCATTTTGAAAACGTTCTTGGATCTATTTCTCCGGAATATCTTTCGGTAATTCAAAAATGATATTCACGAACCAACACAAACTAGGTCATTGTACCAGCGGTGGCATAGTAACTGTGAGTTTGATAACTAGGCAGCTAGTACACGGCTATACTCAATGGAAACAACTAACAGTAGTAAAATTGGAAATACTCAATGGAAACAACTGAGCAGTAGTAAAATTGTACATGACACGAATATCACTAAAAATGTAAAGCGGAACGAGAACAACCTATCCCCGTAGATTAAATAAAGTGTTCAGTTACCCAAATCGACAGACACCTGAAGGAGATCCCGGGGTATAGCGGTGGCAACGTCGTCGTAATAATATGAAAGATGAGGGTATTAATCCGAATGAATTGAAAATATAGATTAAATCCGACAAAATGGTTAAATAGTTGAAAAATAATTCTTATGAAGCTAAAATAAAATAGAGAAACTATTCGAAAATTTCTATTTGCTCTTTATTTAATCATTAGTCTAAATAATAATAATGTAAATAATGATAATTCCTTATCTCAGAAATTTAGACAAAGTCTAAATTTCTACGATAAGGAATTATCATTATCCAGTCAAATATACATTTGTTCTAACAGCGATTACGCAATTTAATATAAATAACTTCATTAAAATAGATTCATGCATAATGATAGAATATAAGCGCAAATAATTTTATTTCTGTATAATTGTGTAAAGAATTCATATAAATAAAAGATTTCGTCAAGACATGTGCATAAAGTATTAACTATATTTGCAGTAATCGAATATCGAAGGTATGCCATAAATAAATCTCGTTCGCCATCTTGAAATCTCCCGTACAACATGTTGTTTCCTTACAAGCATAAAAGTATTTCTCTCCATTTTTTATGTCTTCGTCGTCTTAGAAAAGCTTCGTAGTTCTTCAATTTAATCGAAACTTACCCAAAAATGGAAGCGAGAGTGATGGAAGCGAGGGGGCGGCGAAGTAAGAAAGAAATTAAGGCCTGACTACTTTTCCCAGTAACATCCATCGGATATAGGCATAAGAATTAACAATAAAAGCTGTTTCCGTGTTCCCAAGAAAGATTATCCATCTTATATATATCTCGGCAATTCTTCCAGTATTTCTTTACGCTCAGGCAAAAGTGCGGCAGCTTAACTGCACGCGTCTGCATGAGTTACGTCTGGTGACTTTCCGTCCATGCAAGAGAGAGAGAGAGAGAGAGGGGGAGAGAGAGAAAAGCGAAAAGCAAAGCTAAAGACAGGTAAGAGACTGTGAGAAAGGTTTGAGGAAAACTGGTTAAAACGCGCATGCGTAAGTTTATCTCAGTTGTTCAATTTTGATTGTGTCACTTGTCTAGAGAAACGAGCACAACAGGTCAACTGCCGTACTTTTTCTATATGGTGATTTTCTAAACATAGCATATTGGCACAAGGCCGAAAGCATGGGAAACCCAGTGAGGTTCGAACTCACTAGTCACAAGCTTGCTAACCATTACACCACCTCGAGGTACCCGCACTTTATTATATGAATTTTCAATCGTTTGCGTTTTCAAGACTGAGACGCAGACTAGGTATTTATTCTCTTCCTGTACAAAGTTTTCTAATAAACAGCTGATTGCAAATGGATTCATACAGGCAAGTCTGTCTCTGTCTCTCTCTCTCTCTCTCCCTCCCTCCCTCCCCATATGTGTGTATGTGTGTGTGCGTGTTTGCGCGTGCATATGAAAGCAAGTAAAATTATTCATTCATAGAAGTATAGATAGAAAGATAAGGAGACAAAGTTTAATATTTGTATCTACAAAAATGAGTATGTCAAAAGATAAGTCTCTCTCTTATATATATATATATATATATATATATATATATATATATATATATATATATATTGTATGTGCGTATATGTGTGTACATACACATATGAAAGCAAGTGAAATTAATCATTCATTGAAGTATAAATAGATTGATAGATAGGTAGGCAAAGTCTGACATCTGTATCTGCAAAAAAGGGTGTGTCAAAAGGGCTCTCCACACACACACACACATATATTAGGTTGGTGCAAGAATAATGACGTAATAATGTCGTTTTTTGGCGTATTTTTACGTCAAAAACGACATTATTACGTCATTATTTTTGCACCAACCTAATATATATATATATAACCTAATATATATATATATATATATCAAGTAATGATATATATATATATATATATATATATATATATATATATATATATATATATATATATATATATATATATATATCATTACTTGATATCTACTTTTGAGCCCGGCAAGAGATTTGTATTTCGAATGTGATGCTTGTGAGTTTACATAAAATAAATTGGGTGGACGTAACTGTTCGGAAGCTGTCGATGATTATACTAGCACAAACCCGCAAGTCATCGTGACCGAGGGTTTCAGCGTGCTGGCCTTATTTAAAATTAAAAAAAAAAGCAACGAAACATGCCTCTAAGATCGGCATTGACTAACCGTCCTGGCAGATGATGTATACGGAAACGAGTAGTAAGCGATCAATATTAAATACATACGAGTGTTGGCTGAAATGTCATAAGCCGACCAAGATACTCTTATGGAATGTGACCAAAGGGTGTTTATTTTTCAGCACAATCCCTCTGGTTCTACATACATTCTTTTCCATAGCTTTCCATCCTGTTGGTAACAAAAAATGTCATCAACAGCAGATATGATGTCATCATCTCTACCATACTGGTTCCCAGTCAGGTGTTTTTTTAGGTTGGAGAACAGATTATAGTTAGATGATACCAAATCAGGAGAGTAGGTAGAGTGAACAACCAGTTGAAAGCTACAGTCACGAACCTGATGAAAAGACACCTTTCGTTAGTTTTCCTGGGCGTTTGGTTTTGATAGACTTTCGTAACTGCCTCAGCAAGTTGGCATAGTACTCTCCATTGATGGTGTGGCCCGTATGTGCTCCAGTCGAACCTCACTTCTTTCTACATGGCCTACGTGATCCTGAAATTGTTGGTCAAGACATATAACCCTTACTATGTGGCCTACTAGCTTCCCTGTTTTGTTTCCCTTGGACTACTACATCTCGGACGCTGTCGGGAGAGAAAACAGCAAAGGGACCCGAAATACCAAGGAATTTTTTAAAGACGCTATCGTTGAAGTCATTGCTATGAAGAAACACGAAATACCTGATTCGAACACGTAATCAATTCCGAAGACGCGTCTAGACTGTTGAAGAGGCTGAGAACGAGTTTCTTAAATAATTGATTTTCTTCTTTTTCTAAGTGGAATTTGAGTACAATTTAAAATTTAGATAGATAGATAGATAGATAGATAGATAGATAGATATGAACCGACGATAGATATGAACAGACGATAGATAGATATGAACAGACGATAGATAGATAGATAGATAGATAGATAGATAGATAGATAGATAGATATAGCTTGTAGAGAAAATCGTAAGAATAGATTGGAAGAGCTTTGAATAGATATAGACAGGAGAAGAGACAGACAAAACAAATAAATAAAATATGCACATAGATAGATACATATATACATACATACACACAGCATTTTATATTGAATGTCTTTGTTTTGCTTTATATTATAATTTATTTTCAATTAGCTGGCATATCATACAAATGTTTTATTCTTATAGCGGGCATCTACACGTAATGAGTAAATCTTATCCCAAACACTAATATGTCTGCGATGCCTTGCTGAAAACATCGCCCGACTCCCTTCCCTAAATCTAACTAAATATGATGGTGGTCGCATCCTTTCTTAGTCAGACCGAGAACTTTTCAGCAATCCTTATATATAAAAGACATGAACACACTTAATACTTAAATGAGATATGTATCCGTTCTTAAGATGCAAGTATAGATGTCAAATGTTTAATACCACACATCAAACACCAACTGCGCATTCCGTACGCCCCCTTTCATTCGAAATTGTAGATTTGCGACCCAAAAACTTTCCAACTCTCCAATAAAAACCTACATTTGTATACTTGTAAAATCTGTTATATTATAAAAACCAAAGTATTAACTTTGCATGATGTATCCGTGTGTGAATGAAAATGTGCAGTTTTCAACGCTTAACAAATATCGTCATGTGACGATATACGTTTCTATCGTCTGCTTCTTTTTTTTCTTCTTTTTTTTTCTCTTTTTTTTTTCTTTCGTTTCTATGGTTTTATCTTTTTTAACTTCTCCATTGTGTGATATGCGTTCTTACGAACATAATCTGGTTATTTTTCTTGTGCGTTTGTCAGTAATAGCAAAACGATTTATTTATGAATAAATGATTTATTTATATGGATGTTCAAGTTTTTCATTGTTGCTATTGGTGATTTTTTTTTCGAAGTTCGATGGGGAATGCTCGGTTTTGTGTTGAGCACAAGAGTTAAATGCAAGTATTCACCAATGAAAGCCATTCTTAATTCTCTTTAAGTCACTATTGTACTTCATTATTATTTGTTGCTTATTCGTATTTAATCTTTAGCAAAGGCTGTATACAAGCGCTTTTTTTTTCAAATCAATGATTAAAAAATGGCTTCGACAGAATAAACCGCGTACGTCTTTTGACTGACGCAACAGAATCACAAAGTACTTTAACGAATATCAGAAACCAAATCACTTGAAGGTTATGCGTAGCCTATGTGACTCGCAGAGAAAATAATGTCAATAAAAACATTTCTATATTTGTAAAAGCTGTTATATTATAAAAACCAAAGTATTAACTCTGCATGTTGTAACTGCATGTGAATGAAAATGTGCAGTTTTTCAAATATGGCCATGTGATGATATACATTTTCTATGAAGATGTTGAATTTCCACACTACTTCGAACAAAAGTTTAGGAAGGAAACCACCTCATCAATACTAAATAGAGCGATAACAGTTACTGGACTTGAGAAACCTATTTTCGGGAAAAATTACATTAATAGAAAGATTTTATAAATTTTAACGACTGTTCGGTCTAGAAATGCTGAATGAATCTACATAAGAAAACGGCTAATACTACCATTACCGTTGCTATATCAAAGAGGAACTCAAAGTTTCTGATAACCTTGTCTGAATGAGAGTGGGGTTGGCTGAACAGTCATCGGTGAGAAAGGTGTAAAATCATAACGACAATAAAAAATATTAACTACCTGTTCAACATAAAATTGTTTAGGTTACGTTGGTGTTCTTAATGATATTTAAACTCTTTTTGAGTTATAAAATCTCGGATTCATGTCTCACAGGACAAACATCACAACGGATTTTTTAAAAGATTGACATTTTTAACTAGAGTTAGAAATAGATCCAGTTTACACTAGAGTCAGAAAGGTAGATATGGGTTCGTTTTACGCTAAAGCAAAAATCGTAGAAATAGCTCTAGTTTACACTAGAGCCAAAAAACTAAGTCCATTTTACACGAGTCAAAAAGGTAAGCATGGGTCCTGTTTACACTGGAATCAGAACTGTAGACAGAGGTCATGTTTACAATTGAGCACAAAATGTAGAAAAAGGTCCACTAAAGCCAGAAAGAGAGACACAGGTCCGGTTTACACTAGATCCAAAAACGGAGACATAGGTGTTGGTTATCGGTTGAGGAAAGACCGTGAAGTTGCGTAGGTGTCCAAATGTTATATAACAGGTCCGATTCTTGATTCTTGAACAAAAACACAAGCTAGAGGTTCACTGGAAGGTTTGTCTCCGTCGATTTCTGTGAGCACAATCCTAACCTCTGTGATTCTCTCCCACTCGACCCGTTCACTACAACTCGAATAATAAAAATATATATTTTTCATATATAAGTGTTCGTCGCTTTATTTGAACTCAGCAGCAATAGGTCCGTTTTACACTAGAGCAAAAAGAGAGACGTAGGTCCGGTTTATACTAAAGCCAAAAAGGGAGACATAGGTTTATACTAGACCAAAAACGGTGGCATAGATCTGATTTACACTAGGGCCAAAAAAAAAAGAGAGAGATAGTCCCGGTTTACACTAGATCCAAAAACGGCGACATAGTCCCGGTTTACACTAGGTGCAAAAACGGAGACATGGGTCCGGTTTACACTAGATCCAAAAACGGAGACATTGGTCCGATTTATACTAGATCCAAAAACGGAGACATAGGTCCGGTTTATAGTAGACCAAAGAGGGAGACATAGGTCCGATTTACACTAGACCCATAAAGGTTTGGTTTATACTTAAGTCAAAATCTCTCTATGGCTTTTTTTCTATTTGTATGTATCTGTTTCTTTTTCCCTCCCTCTATCGGTTTTACTCTATTCTTCACATTCTCTTTCTCTCTCTATTTCACTTTCTGTGTCTCTATCTATCTGTCTCTTTTCCCCTATGCATCTACCTTTCTTTTTTTTCTCTTCTTCTGTCTCTTCCTCTTTCTCTCTCTATTCCTATTCCCTCCTCTCTCTCTCTCTCTCTTTCTCTCTCTCTCTCTTTCTCCTGCTAAACTATCATCACTGAGATTTCCATGACACGGGGATTAACCCTGGTAATAACGCTAGTACTCAAGGCTTCTTAGTCTAATACATTTAATAAAGGCTTTCAAACAAGGACAATTGATCTGTGATTCTCTTTGTTTTTATTCAGATTTCTCACCTTACGTCCTTATTGCTTATCAGTTTCAGTTGGTATTATTTAAGACATCCAGCTCTTGGTTCCGGGTTGGACTTTGCCAACCCGCCAGCCTTTCCAAAGAAACGTAGCCAATAATTTTGTTCTTTTCATTTATTTGATATTTTGTTACTTTGATTTAGTTTTTCTTATACAATTTCTCACACGATCTAATATTTTTTTTCTTTTCAGATGATAAATTATATAAAAACTGTCCGAATGTTCTTTTTTTTTTCGAGCGCATTCGGCTATACATTTAGCCATTTTAAAGGATGAAGTGTTTTAACTGTTAAATAAGAAATAGTCTCTTGCATGTATGTATTTATATAATGTTTTCATTTTTCAAAACACGGTCAAGATGTTGTGTCCGTGTTCCTAGTTGATATTATTGAGTGTTGTTTTTTTTTTGTTTTTATTAATAAGGCTTTCATTATTTTTAACCTTTTTTTTTTGCATGTAGATGATGCTATTATATTTGTGTGTTGTTAACAAACCGTATAGCCGAAAGCGCTTTCTTTCTTATTTTCTCTTTCTTTCTCTCTTTCTCTCTTTCCTTTCTTGTTTTTCTCTTTCTCACTCTCTCTCTCTTTCTTCTTCTCTTTCTCTATCCCTATTTCCTGTTTTTTCTCTTTCTCGTCCTCTCACCGCCTCTCTCTTTTCTCTACTAATCACTGTTTTTTATATCTTCTTTGTTCACATTTATGTCACATCATTCGTTTTCTCAATCCTATTATTTATTTACTCTCTCTCTCTCTTTCCTTTTCTTTCTCACGCTCTCTTTCTCTCTTTGTGCCTTTTTCTTGCTCACTCTCTTTCTTTACTAATCGTTCTTTTTCTCAATCCTTATATATATCTACTTTCTCTTTCCAACTATTTTTCTCTTTATTTATTTCTCTTTCTTTCTCTCTCTCTCTCTCTCTCTCTCTCTCTCTTTATTTTCCCTCTTCCTATTGTTGCATGCATCCGATTTATTTATTGGAAGGTAATTATTCGATCTCTCATCTCCCCTCTTTCTTCTATCTCAAAGTTCTTATTCGACCATTTCTCCATTCATTCTTTATCTCTTCCCACCCTCTATCTCTCTCTTTCTGTCTGTCTCTCTCTCACTCTCTCATTATGTATGTACGTATGTGTGTTGTCACTCGTTCACCGGTGTGGCTTGGTCTATCTCGCATCTCTCTCTCTCTCTCTCTCTCTCTCTCTCTCTATATATATATATATATATATATATATATATATATATATATATATATATATATATATATATATATATATATATAGAGAGAGAGAGAGAGAGAGAGAGAGAGAGAGAGATAGAGATAGGATCCCTGACTGATCTCAAATCGGTCAGGTTTCGATCCCGACTTGAAGCAATCGGACATCTAGCCACACTGAAGAGGTGCGATGATAGAGCGAAACAGTCTGTCTGTGGATGACAATATATATATATATATATATATATATATATATATATATATATATTTGGTTTACAGGTTTGAAGATTTGAAGCCGTTTTGATCGAATTCAATTAAATAAATATCAGCTATGTTTTTTTTTTGTTTTTCATATATATATAATATATATATATATATATATATATATATATATATATATATATATATATAGATAGATAGATATAGATATAGATATAGATATATATGTCACTCATCCGCCAGTCTGGTTTAATATGTATCTATTTATCTATCCTGGTATGGTTTGTTTTCTCTCTCTCTCTCTCTCTGTATATATATACAGTGTAACCCGGATATAAGAGACCCGGATATGAGAAACCCGGATATAAGAGAGATTTTCTCTGGTCCCAAATTAGAGCCTGTGTTAATGTATATAAATTAGACCAAACCCGGATATAAGAGAAAACCTGATATAAGAGACTTCTTCTCCGGTCCCGACAACTCTCTTATATCCGGGTTACACTACATATATATATATATATATATATATATATATATATATATGTCACGTCCGCCGGTCTAATTTGGTCTCTCTCTATCTATATACCTATCTACCCTGTTTTTCTCACTGATCTTTCTCACGCTTCCTTCTCCTTCTCCTTCTCCTTCTCTTCCCTCTCCTTCTCTCCTCCCATCGCTTCTTTCTTTTTCTCCTCCTTATGAAATGCTTCTTTACACAATCTCAATGGAATACAAACTGTGTACACAAAAAAAGATGGAAAAGCAAAAATCTGTAACATTTTTAAAACACGTTGCGTCAGACAATCATTGATTACGTGTGAAGATTTCTATTTTCAGCCTGGCTGTCTACAAGGTACAGAGAGAGAAAGGAAAGACGTCGAGAATTCGATTACCTGGACGTCTGTTCTGACTAGCTTTATATATCTAAGTATGTATCACGAATTTTAAAAGTGGCAAACCGATAACAATGAAAAAAAGAATTATTTTGCTCTCTTTCTTTTTTTTTACGCTGGTATGGTGGTGAAATCGGAGAGCCGAGTTCGAATTCCAGTTGGGTTCGTTACATTCACTTAAGCGCAAAAGCTCTTGAAACAGTTTTGAATTCATCTCTTCTCTCCAAGCTATGGGTTAAATAACAGGACAGAATGGCTCCTATAGCCTTGGTTGGCAGCCAGTCTACCGCAAAAAGAAACGGCTGCCTACTGCGGGAAAATCTTCTGTCTACTCAGTCATGAGAATCGAAAGAAACATGATCGTCGAAGCGTGTATCACTCGTGGCATTTAACTGGCCGATGGTGGAGCATTACCAAAACGACAAAGAAGAGACATAAACAAACAAGAATTATTTAAAGCAACAAAAAAGATCAGAAGATGTAGAGAACTGTGATCATACACGTCCTGAATCTACATAGAGGGAAACGTAAGAGAGAGAGAGAATGAGTCTTATCAACCAAGTGTTAAAAATCGTTGTGGCCAAGTAGTTAGAAAAAACATGGGACCCGTATTCAAATATCACGATGGTCGCTTTAACAAAGAGGTGGTTTCGGGAATATTGCCCTGCGTGCGTGGAATGCGAGTGAAATTGATCAAACAGAACTGTTTGGAATCCGTCGACGGCTGCACTGGTACGAAGTTGTAAATCATCGTGACGGAGGGCATTAAGCTACTGGTTTTGCTCAACTAATGGCCATGCCGGATTGTGAGCTCTCTCCCAGAAACTTTAACTAAGGCTCGCTGAACATAGTTATCGGTGGGCTCTGTAGGTGTTGAATAAACACAAGTGTGCTTGAGCAGGTGCCCGCAACATGGATTAGATAGACATCCTGACAGATAAGCATACTCAGATGTGAGCAGTCATCCATTTACAAAAATAATAAAACATCAAAAATTGGAGAGTTAACAAAAAAAAAAATCACGCTCCCTCATGAAAGGAGTTATACTGGAAGTCTATTTGCGCTCTGGTATAGTAATTCTCCAATATTGCAAATTTACAGTTTCGGTTACCAATGCAGGGAGGGGGATGACTAGAGTAATGAAGAAATTTGAGGTGTACACTTAATCGAAACCTGACGAAAATAAAACTTGATTTTAAAAAAATTATAGTCAAAACTAGCAGCATGGCCTGGCGTTGCCCGTGCTTGATTCAAAAATCGTACGACTCATGCAGCAATCGCTATCACTTGACTTAAAATATTTTTGCCCTTCCTTGCCTTTAAAGGAGTGTCCTTTGCCGTGCTGATGTTGCTACATGCCTTACTTCTTGCCTATCTCACACTGCGAATTTTTTCTAAGCTCTATACTAAACATTAAATCTATTACGAAAAAAGAACTAAACAAAATGAACACAAAACGATCAGCTTTTAAAAAAAAAGGACTCGTAACTGGAAAAACCAAATGAAAATGAATGTTAACAACAAATACATTTTCACACCCAACCCAGTTCTGTGGAATCAGAATCAACGTTGCGTTTAAGCAAGCGAATGAGCCAATTGGAGTAAAGTGCAATGCAGATTTAAATTTTTCCCACTTGTGACGAATGCAGCTATCGATTTTTTTTGCATGCTAGCATGCTAGTTAACATTCGTGTCATTCAGCTGTTGGCTCTCACGCTGGCCAATAGAATCTTCCTGCCTATTTGTGGCAGCCAGCTATAGGCTCTCACTCTGGCCAGTAGAAAATGGCCGCAAACTACATGAAAACTGCCGTAGAAGCATGAAAAATCGATTATTTCCACTATCGATGGGAGTTGGGAAATGCAATGTCGGTCTTGGCCTTCTCGCTAACTTGGAGCATGTGCAAATCCGTCGAAAATTGCGGCCGTGCATTCGTTACACACACACACACACACATCCTGCCTTTTATAGATAGAGATTTTTGCACAATAAGAATGAAAACTGATGAAAATTATCAGATCATCGCAAATGTTCGTAACCGATTTTCATTGTTGATATAAAATGACCGCAACTTAACACAGGTTTGTGGTTTGGCAGCGATCTCTAGTGTGTTCTAAATTGAAACCTTGTATAGTTCAGTTGCGAGTCAGACGTTTTGTCCACAACCCTACACGCAAGCTATCAATCTGCTACTGGGTGGCATGTCACTAGCATTTTACCGTGTTCTGCTAGCGATCCACCGGTGACCCGCCGATAGCTGTCACGAGAGGGCCTCTGGCATTACTATCGGCGACCCGCCAGCGGCTTGCGTGTAGGGAAATGAATGTCCTAAAGATGCAGGATGAAAAGTTTCATTTTCGCCATATAATGCTCTATGAATTTCGGAAAGAAGTAAGCGTCGTAAGTGAGACAAAAAAAAAACACACTCAGGAGGTTTATTTGGATCGTGCTCCAGCTCTTCGGATGGTCAAAAAGTGGTTTGGCAGATTTCGTCAGAGTGAATTTCACCTAAACGGTCAACCAGGCTCCGACCGATCTTCCCACGTCGATGAAAACGCTCTGCTTGCCATCGTGGAGAATAAAACGAAGATTTCGACGGAAGAGATTACTAACAGTTTAGAAATCGACATCTCAACTGCCTTTCGCCACCTGAAGAGATTTGGGTTCAAGATTTTGTCATATAGAAAAGTGTCATTTTCCACCTACGAGACCGCATGTTGCGAAACAGACTTTGCAGAGTTGAAATGGGAAACCCTCTAGCACCCACCGTTTTCTCCTGACTGTGACTCCTTCGGATTTTCAATTGTTCCGGTTTGTACAGAACATTTGAACTGGCATAAATTGACACTGTACAGTCAATCGAAAACTATCCCACAATCTTCTTCAGACAAAAAAAAAAACGAAGTTTCTACGAAAATGGCATCAACAACGTTGTAGAAGAATAGAACACCGTTGTTAAAACCAATGGAAACTATGTACTTGACTAATAAATATTTTTCTCTGGGTATGTAAAATTTTTCTTTCTTATTTTCTAATCGCTCATAATGATCTAATGATAGATAAAAGTGTGTGCGTTTAATACAGCAAGTGATAAATGTCACTTAACATTTTTTTCTTCCTTCCTTCCTTGGTTCTACTCATTCTCATTACTGACGATCGGGGACCATGGACAATTACAACAATGTGCTCCATTATCACCTTTCCCTCGCGACAACAGTGAACTCCGCCGGCGTTCTCCCTGTTCAATCTCTGATGTCATCAGTCCAGCGTCGCTTTGTTCTCCCCTTTGATCTCGATGCATCTCTCTAAGGTGTGGGTGTAGAGGTTCTGTACCCTGGTGACATGAATACATTTCAATTTTACTCTCATTTCCCACCAAGTAAGCGACCATCTTGAGGCACTGTAGACAAACCTGGACAATTATTGCTCATCCCAGGTAAACCCTGACCAGGCAGATATTCACAATACAAAAATCCTGCCTGAAGGATAATTTGGTCAAGTGAAATTGGAAGCACTTAGCTGGAAGGAATTCAAGATGCAGGAATTGGAAGGATTTGGGCTCCCAATGGGGATGATATGTACACTAAATTAGTACAAAGGACTGTGAATGTTCTACACATATTTCCTCCGCCAACAGGGAGCAGGGTTTACAATAATATATCACAAGAAGGAGAAATATCGAACTCGTTTCAAAATGGCTGCCCCAGATTTGATACTTGCACTGTTAAAAACAAATTCTTTTTTGAGAATAAAGGTGCCAAATATATTTTCTCGCTTCTCATTAATTTTCTTGCTAACTCGTTTTTAATCAGTGCTCTAATTGATAATTGCCATGAAACTAAAGAATCTATGCAGTATAATAGATTAGTGAATTTAATATAGTTATTAAATCTTTCGGAAAATAATGTCCGATTTTAGAATAAAACTGCTGTGTCATAATATAATGACAATTGCGCAAAAATATATTCAGTCAGTTTTGTGCTATGCGCAATACACACTTAGGCGATCATGTATATTTTGATACATGACTGACGAGGTTTTCTTTTCCCTGCAGTAGGTTGCTATTTCTTTCTGCGGTAGACTAGTTGCCATCCAAAGCTGTCTGTCTGTCCTGCTATTTATCCATAGCTGGGGGGGGAAGAAGAGGATTCATACCTTTCCGAAGGGTATTAGCACGAAAGTGAATGTAATGGATTCGACTGGAATTCGAACTCGGCTCTCCGATTCTTCAATCTGAGCCGCTATCGTTTACTCTACTGTGCCTATTACTTATTCATAATGATCAAAGTGTCCTCTTTGTTAATTTTATATCATTCACTTAAATTATTTAATTTCACAATGTCTAGTTTCGTTACTTTTCAATACTGCTCAGTTACTGCTAGTCCCGTTTCCATTACATCAGAGTTTGTACTACCATGACCATGGATTGAACTCACAATTATTAAGTTGTTCAGAAAATAATGTCCGATTTTAGAATAAATCTTTTGTGTTCTAATATATTATTTTAACAGTTGCACAAAAATATATTAAGCATTCCTAATGATTAAAGTGCCCTCTTTCTTAAGTTTTAACAATCTCTTTCAGAATTTAATTTAAAATATTATATACATCTCATTTTAAACATAAAAAAGAAAAGATGCGTTTACTTTTTTTGCATGAGATTAAGCTTGGTCATAATTCTTCTCAAACTTCTGCCAACATCAATAGAGCATGGAACAGAGTGAAGAGTTCAGTTGTGATCAGACAGTACGGCCCTGGTTTCTGAAATTCCGCAGTGGATATACGAATCTTGGAAATCAAGCTGGTAGAGGACATCCATATGCAATTGACACTCAACATCTGAATACACTAGTCGAATAAAACCCACCTCTAAATGCTAGAGAAAAGTCTCGGTTAATGACTATCAGGATTTCAACAATATCAAACCCTATCTCAAGAAAGATGTCAAGGTGAGGAAATTCAATAAATGGGTTGCACATGAGCTCAACGAAAGACCAAGATTTCGACGTTTTGAAGTGTGTTCGATACTGCGTTTGCGAAACTTGAATGCTCCATTTCTTGGTCGATTAGCGACTTGTGATGAGAAATGGATTCTTTATGACAATCGTAAACAACCGGCTCAATGGCTTGATCATGATCAGGACGCAAACACTTTCTAAATCCGAAATTGCACCAACAAAAGATTATTGTGACTGTTTGGTGTTTACTGCCAACAACTGGATGAAATGCACATTCAGTTAAGTGAAATGCCACCAGCACTGGCGAATCGAAGAGGTCCAATTCGGCTTCATGACATGTTGCCAGGATGACATTGCGGAAGCTCACCGATTTGGGATACGAGATATTACCCCATCTGCCATATTCCCCTGGTCTCACGACCACTGACTACGACTTTTTCAAGCATCTTGATAATTCTTTATGCTAAAATTCATTCTGTTGAAAAAGATGCAGAAAATGCATTCAAAGATTTCTTGGCGTCCAAACTTTTAAAGTTTAATTTCAAAGGCATAAATAAACTTGTAACTGTAGAATGCCAGAAATCTATAGATGGTCATGGTTCCTATTTTGGCCTATTTAAATATTGTTTAAATACAGTAATTCAGGAATAAAAGTTGATTCTAAAATCGAACATTATTAAAAACTAACACTTTATGTAAACGGGATAATCATTAAAAGGTTAGAAAATTTTACGGTTGTGGAATAAAAAAAAAAGGTGTGAGAACAACTGCTCTTATTCTTCTCCGTGTCGTGTTGCTTCATTACGTAAGTGATCATAACCCTCCACAACTTCCTATCTCTTGTAGCTCTTATTAGTATTTGTTTTTGCCATCCCTCCCCTCCTTCCGCTATGTCTTGCGAGTGTCAAATTCCCCAAGCCCACCTTTCTGGTTGTGTCCAAGAAATTTCACCTGTCTCTTTCTGATTCTAAGTGTCCTTTTCGTCTCTATTTTCCTTAATTCCTCGTTGCTTAGATGCTCTGTTTATATTCCCAGCATCCTTCTACGTTGCCTCCATTTTTCTCTTCATCTGTGTGGAGATTGTAAAGTATTAACTGCCATATAGGAGGATTGATATTAGTAGTTCAGCGCTGTTTTGTTTGTAACAAAATTTCCCTGTTTCTTTGTACTTTACTCAGCTTTTGGAAAGCATCTTTTCCTACCCCAATGCAGCTTCGGATCTCGGTGTCACATTTTCCATCCTCTGTTAAAAAACTACTGAGAGACGCAAACGTCGGTACTTGTTTGATCCTGCTATATAAAAAGACCCTCATATTCGGTCTGCAAGATGAGGTCTTTCGTTATCAGCTAGCGGCTGGCGACCTCGGCACAATCTTTGGTTGCACGTCTCACGTGAAAAAAAAAAACAGTCCCTTTAATGACTTTTGGGGGTTTGACCCCAGGGACATCAGTGTGTTTTTCATGGAACGACAAATTTTGCGCGAACACTTGTTCAAAACGAAGACCGATACTATTTTCTTTTTGAACCTCTGTAATTCTTGGGGTCTTCCAAAAGCCCATCTTCTTTTATGAGATGTTCATAGTTTTTGGCGCTTTCCAAAAATGACGTGATGTTAATACTACAACTGTGGGGGGGACTTCCAACATGAGGGCGATTCCCGGTCTGTCGTAATTTTCGATACCTCACTTGAATTGGGCACAATCTTGCTGTTTTCCTTGTCTTTATTACTTTTAAGCTCCTTATTTTTTATGTCTTTACTTTGGGTGGGGGTCGACTTTTGGGTGGACTCTATCCGCGAGTTTCATTTTAATTTTCTTTTATCGGGTGGCTCTGTCTTAGAAGCAGACCCGAAAATGTCCTTTCTCGCCAAGTGACTTTTGTCGGCCATATTGTTAATTATAATCTCCAATCAATGACAAGCAGGAAGAATTTTCATGAAATTATTTTTTAAAGTGGATTGGGGATGGGGAGAAAACTCCAACAAAAATAAAACTTAAAATCCAAAAATAATTTCTTCTTCAAAGAGAAGTTAACAAAAATTCAAATCAAATAAACAACACAAAAATAAAGATGAAAAAAAAATTAAGGTAAAATAAAGTATATACTATAATAAAGAAAACACTTCGACTTAAATTGAAAAAAGATCAATAAACTTTGTTAATTTACAATAAATTCAAAAAAAATAAAACAATGAAATAAAATGATGTGAAATAAAATTGGCCTAAAGACGAAAGAAAAAATAAAATTCGACGAAAGATGAAAAAAAAAATCAAATTTCGCCAAAACAAAAACTCCGGCGAACAAACAAAAATGAAAATTCACCCAAAAGACGAGAAAAAAGAACTTAAACTAAAAACAATAAACTTTAAGAAAATAGAAAAAAATAAAAATAAATAGAAGTCTGGGAAAATTAGAAGTTAACAGAGAAATAAAATAAATGTCGGTTGAAACCGAAGACGGAAAACTGAAAAGATTTAATTGCTAACAAGAAAATTAACTATTAGAAACATCATGGATTTCTGTTCAAAAAATCCCGTAAGTTTATATATATATATATATATATATATATATATATATATATATATATATATATATAATTATAATATTTATATAAAACCGTGGTCGATTTGTTAGGAAGGAGACTTCCTGATATTATCGGACTGGAGGAGTCGATTCCAGCGTGCGGCACCTTTGGAAAGTGCCTGGAAATCATACCACGGTTTGACCCAAGCCTTGTGAGTGAAATTGGGTAGACGGAACCCTTGGGTGCCGTCGATAGATGTGCTCTAGCACGAAGTCACAAGTCATCGTCGCTGAGCGCTTGAGCGTGCTGGTCTTCAAATTGTTGATCACGCTAGCTAACACGCTCTTTCCTGAAAACTGTAACTAAGGTTTGTTCAGCATAGTTGCAGTATAAACCACAGGTGGGTTCTGTGGGTGTTGAATAAACACAGATGTGTCTGAGCGAGCGTCTGAAATAGGGATTGGTTAGCCGCCCTAGTAGACGGGTATCCTCGAATACGAGTGGACAGCTATTCATACATACATATATATAATATAAATGTTTGACGTAATATATATATATATATATATATATATAATAGTAAATAGATAAATAAAAGTTATAATCATATAAAAAATAGTATTATATTATTATAAATATTTATATTATGACTGTTTATCTAATATAAATAAAAGTTTTATTCTTCTAGTAATGTATGCATTAATTTTTCACAAATGACAATTCTTTTCCCAATTTACTATACATTTCTACAGTAAAATTATCTACATTGCATAAGTATAGTAAATATATACCGACTGGAATTATGTAATATATTAACTGTATTCTACCAGTATTAATTTGTATTCATTCTTGACCACTGAAAGTCCGTTGCTTTCCTTCTAACAGCAGAAGAATTTAAATTTCTTTTTATAATTAATACTTAAAAATGTAATTGATATATTCTATCAACAATTTTTGTATTAATTTACGACCATTGAAAATCCCTTTCCTCTCAATTTCCAATGCATTTCAATAGTAACATCATTTACAGGGCATTATTATGCAACAAGGTAACTTGTTTGTTAGGCAAGTGTATTTTATAGTTCTGGTTTCTGGTAGTGGTGAGTTTGAACAGAAAAAAATTATAAGTTTGAATCTTTGGGTAAAATCAAATTTTCCCAGTAAATTTGATTGTGAAAAACATCTGCTGTTCAAAGAACTGCAGATTTTGACAGATGATAACACTATTTTGTCTATGTTTACCTAGAAGCTTATCAGACGAATATGTAAAGGTTGTTATTTTGAAATAGATGGCCTTGAAGGTTGGCGATATTTAAAGTCTGAATAAGTTAAAAACAAACCAGAGGAAATGACCTTTTTTGATCCCTGTTGTGATCGAGGGATTGTCAGAATACCCGTGGGTGGATGGTCGCTCATATATACAGCATTTTGGTGAACGAGAGCAGAGACAGTCGGGAGAATCGAGAGAAAATATACATCGAAGTTTGGCTGATCAACACACACGCAATTCACACCCGCTTGAAATTAACTCGACGTTCGATTTTCTGATAAAAGTTTGAGAATACATACTTTGGTTCCAAGCCACTACCCCTTCCAGAGGTGTTAAGCTATATCAAACATTTGTGAACATTCTATGTTTTTTTACTATTATTAAAACTATCACTTTCAACCAAGATCAGCTCTTCTTCTTCCGACAAGAGTACGACTTTCTTTTTCTTCAGCTCAGTCATCAAGAAAGCTCCACTTCTTACTAAATGAAGAGGAAGTGCAACCACCCTTTTCTTATCAATAAAAAAAGACAACACTTACCAGCAACTCTATACGATCGACAACCTAACTGGCACCAACTCCTTGGCCAGTTTAAACCTGTATATGACCAACTTGACCCCCTAGCCATCCCAAGAAAGATAGGGTCCAAACTGCCTAGTTCGAATTCCAGTTGAATCAGTTACATTCACTTACGTGCTTTCTCAAGGGTATTACCCTTGAGAAAGCTTCTTCTTCCCACCCAGCTATGGGTAAATAGCAGCACAGACCGGGTTCTATAGCCTTGGATGGTAACCGGTCTACCGCAGAAAGAAATGGCAACCTACTGCGGGAAAAAATCAGTTATGTATCTTTCGATACATGATCGCCTAAGCGTGTATGGTACATAACTGACTGAATGATATTCTATCAGTATTATTTATATTCATTCCTGCTCACTTACAATCCTATAGTAAAGTCATTTATATTTCATTTGTATTGTAAATGTTACCTATTAGAATTAGTTTGTATTAATTCTTGACCACTGACAAACCCTTTCTTCCCAATTTTCTATATATTTCTATAGTAAAAATCATTTTCAGTGTATCTCCATCTATAAAAGGCAGGATGTGTGTGTGTGTGTGTGTGTGTGTGTGTGTGTGTAACGAATGCACGGCCGCAATTTTCGACGGATTTGCACCAAAATTTACATGCACATGCTCCAAGTAAGTAAAAAGGCCAAGATCGACTTTGCATTTCCCAACTCCCATCGATAGTGGAAATAATCGATTTTTTCATGCTTCTACGACAGTTTTCATGTAGTTTGCGGCCATTTTCTACTGGTCAGAGTGAGAGCCTATAGCTGGCTGCCACAAATAGGCAGGAAGATTCTATTGGCCAGCGTGAGAGCCAACAGCTGACTGACACGAATGTTAACTAGCATGCTAGCATGCAAAAAAAATCGATAGCTGCATTCGTCACAAGTGGGAAAAATTTAAATCTGCATGGCACTTTACTTCAATTGGCTCATTCGCTTGCTTAAACTCAACGTTGATTCTGATTCCGCAGAACTGGGTTGGGTGTGAAAAAGTATTTGTTGTTAACATTGTTTTTTCATTCGGTTTTTCCAGTTACGAGTCCTTTTTTAAAGCTGATTGTTTTCTATTCATTTTGTTTAGTTCTTTTTTCGTAACAGATTTAATGTTTAGTATAGAGCTTAGAAAAAATTCGCAGTGTGAGATAGGCAAGAAGTAAGGCATGTACCAGCATCAGCACGGAAAAGGGCACTCCTTTAAAGGCAAGGAAGGGCAAAAATATTTTAAGTCAAGTGATAGCGATTGCTGTATGAGTCGTACGATTTTTGAATCAAGCACGGGCAACGCCGGGCCATGCTGCTAGTTTGTGCAATAAATGCTTGCCTATTAGAAATATTATACTAATACTCTATCAGCAACGTTTGTATTAATTCCTGATCACTGACAATTACCTTTTCCCGATATGCAAAGATAATAAATACAAATACAACGGAAGCTGAAGTACAGCTATGATTAAGTTTGTGGCTACATTATGTTGAAATACAGGTTCCCGTACGGCCAACGAAGTTAAGCAACGTCGAAACTGGTCAGTACCTAGATGGGTGACCGCTTGTGGAAGACTGAGTGCTGCACGCTTGGATGTGCTGGGATGGTGTAATGGATAATGGCGCGAAGTTGGAAATTGGAGAGCCTAGTTTCAATTTCAGTTGGGCTCATTATATTCACTTATGCGCAAATACACTTGCGAAAAGTATGAATCTACTTCTTCTCCACCCAGCTATGGGTTAATTAGTAAGACTTGTATCACTAAATTATTATTATCAACAACAACAACAATAAAAAAGAATTCTTACAATCTAAAAATACTTTCTGGCTTTAAATAACCTGAAAAGAGTGATAAGCCGTAAAAACACGAATCAATCAATCAGTTAATCATATTATTAGGTTGGTGCAAAAATAATGACGTAATGGTGTCGTTTTTTTGGTGTATTTTTAACGTCAAAAAACGACATTATTACGTCATTATTTTTGCACCAACCTAATAAAAGCAAGACGAAAGCGGCGAATAACCTATCTAACGACCTTGTGTAAATGAATTGCAGAACAGAGACTGTGAGGGATTATATGGATACAAAGAGCTACACATGATAGGGGAGCCGTCATAATCAATGTCCTGAAGAGATATGTCGCATGAATTTAACCCTTTGACACTGGCCACCTCTTTACCTGTGGTAGAGAAAAATGACGTAAGGCCCAGCCACAGGTTAAACAAAGATAACTATTTTTATAATGTAACTATTTTTTTAATGTGAAATATTACATACCAATTATTTGTGAATTTTGACTCAGAAGCTCAGGTTAAAAGGGCTAAAATTGTTCAGGAATTCAGGGATCAAAGTGGCTTTTTATTCATCTTATTGTTACCCTTTATCACCTCTTGAACATATTCAAGTTGAACATATTCACATTTTGAACATATTCAAGTTGAACACATTCAATTTGAACATATTCAAACTCTTAGTTTTGGCATGGAGTCGAAACAAAGAAGTAGCCTCTAAGAAAACATAAATTCGCTACTCTTATCATAAAAGATGGTATTTTGCCGGCGAGACAATGCCTTAGCCGATTCTGTCATGGACGCCTTTGCAAGACAAATTTCCAATCCTTTTGCATTCTTTTTCTATTAATCTCAACGTTAAGCCATTTTTTGTGTGCTTTTTACTAACTTTTACTAAATTTAAACTACAAAATACACTCCCAAAGTTTGGGGGTTTTTTTCAGAAAAGATATTAAGTTTTTCAAAACAATGCAAAATTCCCCCAAAGTAGGATCCTCCGAATTCAATATACTTGTTGTAGCGTTCCAAACACTTCCTGAAACCTCTCTCATACTCCTCCAAAGTGAATCTGTCCAGGGTACCGATCAGAGTTTCATTTCTCTTCTTCATGTCTTCAAAACGGCAGATCCTGGTCAATTTTAATTATTTCATAGTTTTCGGCAATGTTTACTGAGGTTAACACAACGAGCCTCCAACTTGTCCTCACGTCCCAGCTGCACTGGATTCATATTCTTAACCTTCCTATTGAGATTTGTGTCACAGAGGCATTGATGCTTTTGTACCTTCTCGCAAATATCAGGTGAAATCACAATCTTCTTTTGGTTTACACCGACCTGTTCAACTGCTATAGCCCATAGGAATCATTTTTTCCGGCTGTATCAGCGTGATAATTCCGACGCCTATTTGTGACTGCTCGAAACAATTGTAAGCGTGTCCTCTGAAAAGTTTAGTTCACTGCGGCCTCTCTCCGTCTCTTCTACAAATATTTTCACGGCAACTGTTCCGACGAACTACTTTTGCCGGTTCCCGGACTACATGAAGTTAAACGAGCTACCAGGCTGGCATCTCGGTCCCACCCTTTCACTGTCAAAACGTTTAAATGTAATCTTCTCAAACAGCTTCTTCTCCCGCACCCCGCGTCTGTGGAACACCCTTCCTCTTACTTGCTTCCTCGATGACTATAATCTTCAAATATTCAAGTGTAATGTCAATCGACATCTGACTCCCTGAGCTTGTTCCCCGTGTTTCGCTGTATCCTTTCCTTAAACACGCCTCTTTATTATGGTTCTCAACCCTCTGTACCCACTTGCGTGCTAGTGGCAATTCTGCCTTGCTTGGAGTGAATTGCCTTAAAAGAAATAAAACAAAAACATGACTACCAGCGACGCTGCATTAGTGTGTTAAATAAAAGGAAATCTTCTAACTCTCCTCTCTTCACACAATTTGAAGTGTTCTTCTGATAAATTCTCTTTAAATTCTTCTCTTGACTCATCTGTAATATCTTTGTCTGACTTTCCATTGAGAACTGAGTCTCTATTGAGTGATATGCATATAACTCCGTCCATGGTTTCTGCTATCATTTCTAAAGTGTATCCTCAAAAAAAGAACGTGGACTTGATCGTATCCCGGCAATATTCCTTAAGAAATATGCTCCTGTTCTCTGTAAACTTTACAATAAATCCCTTGCTTCTTCTTGCTTTCCTGCTTCTGTAGTTCCATTCTTTAAGAACTCAGGAGAACCATCTGATCCTTTTAACTATCAGCTTATACTTTCTGGCAAAGTACTAGAATCTCTAATTAACTCTGAATTGGTTAAGTATCTAACATCGTAGGGTCTTCTTTCAGAAAAGCAATATGGCATTCGCTTATCTAGACCGACTGCTGATGTGTTAACGAATATTGCTGAAAGAGTCTATCAAGCTTTAAATCAGAATGGTAAAGCTCGGACTGTTACTTTGGATATCTCGAAGGAACTTCACAGGGTTTGGCATGCTGTATATACTTAATATACTCGACGGTTTTGGAATGCTATTCTTTTTCACATGTTTAAAGGTTATGGTATTTCTGGACGAATTTTTAAACTGATTCATTCTTTCTTATCAAATCGTGAAATGAAAGTTATCCTGAACGACCACTCCTCTAGATCTTTTTGCATAAATGCAAGTGGTCCCCAGGGATCTATTCTTGGGCCTACGTTATTTCTAATTTTCATAAATGACCTTCTCGATGTCCTCATCTCTCAGCTCGGTATCTATGCTGATAAGACAATTATTTACTCCTGTCTTAATAGTAAGTGTGATAGGTTCGATAGGGTCAAATTGGCAGCTGATCTCAAAAATGACCTGCAATCTGTTGTTAAATCGGGCAAGGAGTGGCTTGTTAATTTTAACGCCTTAAAATGAAACTGCTCTCTTTCAATCATACGAGAGAACCTTTTTAATATTCCATCAGCATGGCTGTTGCTAACCCGCAGGAGAGTGATCATTACGCGTTCTAGGACCAACGTTTTCAGTTGACATGAAGTGGAAAGAGTATATTGCCTCAATTACTAAGTCTACAGCTAAGAATATTGGTTCACTATGTCGTGATAGACAGTTTTTTCTCGCCAGAATCTGTCTCGCATATTTATAAATCTGTCATTCCTTCTTGCTTAGAATATTGCTGCCAAATCCGGTCTGGTGCTCCTGCTATATATTTAGGGATTCTTGATAAAATGCAAAGAAGAATCTGTAATGTTACTGATCCTGACCTGGCATCTCGGATTCATTCACTTTTTCACCGTCGTAAAGTAGTATCCCTGTGCCTTTTCTATAAATATTCCCTTTTGTAATTGTTTTGATGAACTTTACCCTATGGTACATTGACTTTATAGTACCTTGACTTTTTAGTACCTTGACTTTATGAAAGCACAGTAATAGATTGGCGCCAAGACCTCATCCTTTTGCAGTCGAAATGGTTCGATGTAACCGTAAGTTCTATGGTAACTGTTTCACACTTCTCTCATGTGGAACACACTTCGAACCTCTTGCTTCCCAGTCAACTTTGCTCTTCAAAAATTTAAATGTAATGTCAATCGTTATGTACTGTCTTCTTAATTCTTGTTCTTTTATTACCGTCTCTCCTAGTAGTTGCTCTCATATTCTCTAATACGCGGTAACCCCCTGCGTCCTACTGACGTTATTGCTTTGCTTTTGATGAAATGTTTTTAAAAAATTGTCAATTGTGTAGCAGGTAGTGTTAAGTGTGTTGTACTGGCCTGACCTTTCAAGCTGGAAACGCGATTTGGCAGGTTAGCTTATTACAACTACAGTAAATTGCAACGTACAAAAGTCGAGTTTTCAAGCCTAACAAATCATTCCAAAACTAGGGGTCGACTTATATGGTGGGTACAAAATGCAAATCTCTAACACCGTGTTGTAAACAAGTCGGACAGTACTTCTAACAATTACTATACACCACTTACCGTACCTCGAGCAATCTGTCACAAATATATCCCACTAAAATTTGTGTTTGGTGAACATATTTGGCATATCAACACAGGAATTAATATAAAATAATAGAATACTAACACAAATTCAGTATTGTATTAACGCTACAACGCACACTGGTGACCTACTGTATGTTTGGAAGTCGACCTATACGATAGGTATCGACCTAACTCAGAATTTTGAGCTCAAACTCTTGAGCTCGACTTGTATGCCAGGTCAACTTCTACGCCGGGTGGACTTGTACGTCCGGTCGACTTGTACGCCGTAATTTACTGTATTCAAGTGACAATTATCTAGGACAATTAAGAGTACCAATTTTCAAACTTCTGGAGTATACTTTGCATTTTGAATTCAAAGATATAGTATATATTAATTATCGACTAGTCTTTTTACCTTATTTTTGGTGAATTTTGTTTTTAAATACAAACTTTGAGACTGAATACCGCCCAACCGCTAAAGTAAAAGTAGCATTCTCTCGATTTGTTAACAGGAATGTTAAAAATATTCATTCTATTTCTGATAGAAAAAAAAATAACGAAAAAATAATAGCGTGAATGTTAAAGACAAAAGATCAAATGCCGAGGCTCGTTTCAAATTGCGTGTCATTGAATCTGATGACGTGAACGGGAATCCTAGTGCTTCCAAAAAGGTTCTTTTGTTTTGTTTTGTTTTTTTGGTTTTTGGTTGATTATTTTTTCTTTTTTTTTTTTCTTTTTTGGTTTTTGGTTGATTTATTTTTTTATTAGCGAGTGTCTGACGTAAACAGAGGGAATGAATGTACTCAACGATAAACTGTCTTTCCGTACGAGAAATTTGAGAAAGACTTATAGATCCTGGAATGTGAATCACGTGCGAATGAGCCTGTTTTTATCCACATGGATATTTTAACAAAAAACGCGGCAAGTCTCTACGCTTACAAGTAAATATAATATTACTCAAAGGTTTCACGCTTCAGATGGGTGGCGTGCAACATTCATGAATTGAAATGTGTTTTTTTTTGTTTTTTTGTTTTTTTTATCAGCGAACAGATATTGCGCAAAAGTGACCAAATGATGTGGATATTAAAATACAGCAATTCCGTAAATTATTAATCACTGAACGTAAACATGATGGACACGAAATGTCAACGACAGACAACATCTCGGTCGTAAATCCATGATCGAGTGAAAAAGGTATGTTAGCGTTCCCGACCATTACAGCAGGGTTCGAAACTCATCATGGTCGATTTCTCAAGGAGGTTTCATCATGATAATATCAGTTTAGAAAAATGATCCCATTGGTGTGGTACCGTTGGGAAGTATCTGAAGATCATACTACGTGTTGACCCACATTTTATGCTTGAAATTTGGCAAACGAACCATTCGGAAGCTTTTGCCAGCAGGAAGTCGCAAGCGATTATGGCCGAAGGGTTAAAGCTTACACGCCGGATTGTGTGTATCTCCCAGAAACTCTCTCTCTCTCTCTCTCTCTCTCTCTCTATCTATCTATCTATCTATATATATATATATATATATATATCATCGAGAGAACGGTGAATAAGTTTAAAAAAGAGGGAATCAGGAGCTCACAACAGGAAGAGGGATCATCATTTTAACTTAGAGCTGAAGAAATCAATTAGAAAAGATACAACTCAATCCATAAGACGTTTGGCACGTAAGAGATGATTTTCAGCGAGCAGTGCAAAAAAGACTTGAAAATGAAATCGTGCATGAAACCTATGAGGCATCCTGTTACTCCAGGATATAAAGTTAGAAGGTTAGAGAGGGCGAAGATCAACTTGAATAAGTTGGAAAATGATCCTGGAATTATATATATATATATATATATATATATATATATATATATATATATATATGAACTTTATTTCAATCTTTCATGAGCTTCCGATCCTTAACTATAATTAATTAATGATGAACATGTGATTTTCGTTTAAGATCCATTTCATCACGATTCTTCTGTTAAGCTTGGAGAATAATTGTACATTCATATTGCTCAAAGTAGAGTCCAATATTGTTACAAAAACCTCGGAGAATTCCAGTAAGATATCTTTAATCATTTCTAAGATACAACGCTCCAAAGCTTAATCTAGCAATTGGACGATTTTGCTGTTACACAATTTGAACAATTTTGGTGTTACATCCGATATAGGTACAAGTGTCTTCTTTTCTGGGCCTCTTTTTCTTCTATGTGCCGAATACCTTCAGACATTAGCGATAATAGCTCTCCACAATTTCCTGTTATTTTTAGCTCTTTTTTTTTATTTCTCCTAAACCTTGTTCCGCCATCCATTTAATCAAGCTCACAGAATAGGTTATGGGTTTTCCCCCTGCCTTCATTTTATCCTATGCGTTTAAATTTTTCTAAACCCTCTTTCCTCATTATGTACCCTAGAAATTTAAACTATAAATGTCCTTTTCATTTCCATTTTCTTTAAAATTTCTTTGTTGTTCAGATGTTCGGTCCATGGTATTCTCAGCATCCTTCTGTAGAACCAATTTTTTTTTTTTGCTTCAAGTCTCTTCTTCATCTGTGATGAAATTGTTCAGCATTCGCTAAGACTGATATTACATAACATTTCAACAATCTTTCCTTTGTTTCTAATGAAATCTTTCTGTTTCTTAATACTTTGCTTAGCTTTTGAAAGGCATTTTTTGCTCTCTCAATGTGCCTTCAGATTTCAGTGTCACACTTATCGTCCTTTGGAGATTCCGATCTAGTCTCCTAAGTTCACTTATGCACTAATGCCCTTGGGAATAGCATGAATCCATCTCTCCTCCCCAGCTATGAGTTAGATAACAAATAGGCTAGAATGGCAATCAGCCTAGACGAAGATCAACTATAAATTCTGAACCATGAAGAAGACAACCAGAACACACTTCACCATATTTCCTAACAATTCACAGTTAAAAAAAGAAAAGAAGCCTGTAGAAAGCCATGATAGTCTAGGTCCTGAAGCAATTTGGCACTTAAAAATAATACGAAAAAGACGTTTGGTACACATTTCTCGGTTATTTTTATGGTGAAGTCGATCGAATGAAATAATATATCCCAAAAGCTTAATTCTGAATCCATGCCTCAAAAGTACGTACCAAATAACCTAATAATTAACAACAAATTAATTTGTAGAAAAATTGATAACAACGAGCGATAAAAAGATCTGATTTGATATATCGTAACACTTTCGATTGGATATCAATAGATATTAAATGTTTTGTAATAATCGTTTAATTTTCATATATATGATCGGCGGCCATATTGGTGCTAACTTTGAAATAACAAACACCAGCTACAGAATTGTTATCAACTGCCACCTATAAAAGGACTTCTTTGTTGAATTCCGTCACGTCTGTGGTCCTCTGTCGCTGCCATTGTCATCCTAGAAAAAAAAAACACTACAAAAGGCGTTGATACGAAGTATTTTGATAAGTAGCAGCCGTTTTAAAATAGATGTCGGACAACAGACGGACGCAGCGTTATTTTTAACACATCACTCGTGACGGGATATTTCATAGATACGTATGAATATTTGATAAGAATACGAATGTGTCCAGTCCCGTCTGTTAATATGGAGGATAGCTCTAGTGTTGTCTCCCTCTTTACAACAGACTACAGAACGCCAAAGGAGATTGTTGTCGAAGAAAAAACAATGAGAAAAGCAATCAGAGAAAGACGAATATATCGTGCTTCAAAAATATCAAGAAGATTAGTCAAGAAGCAAAAGATACAGACACGATTATGAAACGATTACTATTAATAAAAATCAATAGGTCTTCATTCGAGTAAAAAGCTCATACATTTTTGGAATGAATTGCGAAGTCTGTCCGGAAAGTATGCAACCATTTAAGCTTAACCAAGAAAATGGCATACCTAGGGAATTGGCGCTATAGTTCACCCCAAGTTAATTCTCTTGGAAGCTCACAAAATTACCTAAGCCTCCATTCCATTTTTCAAAATAGTCTGAAAGTCTTCTATCAAAATCGCCATCAGCTGTTTTATTGCGTTTCCCTTAATCTCTTCCATAACGAGATTGGTTTTGGGAAAAGTCAGAAGTCACAGGGACCCATATCTGTATTGACCAAAGGAGGATAAAATACCTATATGAAAATTGGCCTCCTTTGTTGATTTCCTTTATAACTGTGGTAGTTTTTGTCTCCTGTTTCTTGTCGTATTGGAACAAGACCATTACAAAAGGCGTTGTGATATTGGTTTTAGGATACCAGAAGTTGTAAAGTGCCATATCTACACAGAAGTAAGTAGGATAAAATACCTATGTAATAACAGTCATTCTCTGTTGATTTCTGTTTCGATATTCGTATAATCCGGGGTAGGTATAATAAGATAAATGTTATTTAAGATAGTGTTCTCAATTTCTTGGAGAAGCGATCATTCGCGACCGGAAGTTGTGATACAGTCCTCCGACGGAAACACCTTAATTAATCTCGCTTTTATTTTTGTTTAATATCTCCATCTTATTTTTATAAGCCATCCTCTGTCTCCCTTGAATCCTCTTCTTTTGTCACCCTTTCTGTTGCTTTAACTGTCAGTAGCCCCCTTGCATTCTAGTGGTTTTAATCGCCTTGTTTAGAGTGAAATGATTTTTAAGCCAGTTTCGGACGTGCCACTCATCGCTTTTTGCCCGATCGATGGGGGCTAAGAAAACGCTAAATGAATCTCCAGTAAAAAAAAAGGTTTTACCCACTCTACCAGCAAAAGAGGCAACCTTCTGAGTAGATATTGGCTATAAACTGAATTTAGATCTAAATTTATGACTCCTGTTCTAACAGAAACTTTCATTGTGATTTTTGTCCCGTGAGATTTATATTCGACTAAATAACGCAACAAGAGCGGAAATGCCGTTAAACTTAATAAACTAACCTAACTACACATTTTTTAGTATATGTATTTTGCCATTAAACGATTCACGCAATGTCCAACGATAATTAGTTGTTGATCGTCTTAAACTGGCGTAATAAACAGAAAACAAAAGAGAAGAATGACATCACAGGAGTCTTCCACAGGTTATCGTGTTTCTGGACGAATTCTTGATCTGATTAAATCTTTCTTACCAGATCGTCAAATGAAAGTTGTCTTGAACGGCTACTCTTCTAGATCTTTTCAAATTAAGGCGGTTGTCTCCCAGAGCTTTATCATTAGACCTACGTTTTTCTTCGTAGAATGCTTAAAATGGTGTCCTTTAGCTTCCAGACATTTGTTAGTACGACTAACTACTGCTAGGGCAATGTTAGCCAAAGTGTTTAGTGGGATTGCTGCAGATGCATTTTCAATCCCTTGATAAGGGCAGCCAATATAGTCAGTTTTCTGCAATACACAATATTCTTTAGGGTCTCCTATAGGTAAAAGTCTAAAAACTACGAAAGAAGTTTTTTACTTTCCTGAAGTGTATATAAATTGTTGGTGGATTCTGTATATATATATATATATATATATATATATATATATATATATATATATTAATCATTTCAACTCATGTACGTTAATAAAGTCACTGAGACACAGGGAGTTACTGAGTGTGAAATAATATAAGACAAAGAAAGTCATTATTCAGGGACGAGTATAATAAAAGAACAAGAACTAAGTAGACAAAATAACGATTGACATTACATTTAAATTTTTGAAGATCAAACTTGACTGAAAAGTAAGAAGCCTGAAAATAGTTCCACAAGCGAGAAGTGTGAAAAATGAAACTGATAACATAGAATTTACGGTTACATCTAGCCATTTCAACTGTAGAATGATGCAGCTAATCTAGTACTGCGCTTAAATTCATGAAGTCTAGGTACCATAGGGATAAGTTCACCAGAATAATTACTAGGAAACTATTTATAGAAAAGTCACAGGAAGCTACATTACGACTGTGAGAAAGTGACTAAAGCCAAGATGCCATGTCAGGATCAATAACATTGCAGATTCTTTGGATTTTATCAAGGATCTCTAAATATATATCAAAGGCGCCAGACCATATCTGGCAGCAATATTCAACCATGGACCAATGATGAGAAACAGGTCAGATAGATTCTGGAGAGAAAAATTTCACAAACATTAGCTTATCTGTCTATATTTCTGAGATGAGGTATTATGTACACTATTTACATTGTTCCAACTATTGTCCTCATCTTTGTTGCCACATTTATCACAACGTTTCGACCGATGTACGCTCCGGCCTTCTTCAGGTGGTTGGAATGTCGAAGTGAACCTTTATTGCACTCGCTGGGATAGACTGTTCTAGTTCCACGTGCCATGTCTAATGGATGTCAGTTATCAGTTATCTCCTGTTAATTCCCCTCTGCAAGTTCTCCACTGCCATAACCAGGTATTGAACTCACAAATCTTTGGATCTAACCAACTGCTTTATCCATTGCGCTTAAGGACGCATGGCACAGTGGATAAATTGGGAGCCACAGGGAAGCCACATCCCAACGGTGGGAAAGTGACTGAAGCCAAGATGTCAGGTCAGGTTCAATAACATTGTAGATTCTTTGGATTTTATCAAGGATCTCTAAATATATATCAAAGGCGCCAGACCATATATGGCAGCAATATTCAACCATGGACCAATGATAGACAAAATAGATCAGATAGGTCATGGAGAGAAAGATTTAACAAATATTATCTTAATCGTACACAGAGTTACAATTAGGAGCATGCAATGAAGATGAAATACGTTACACTATCAATAGTCTTCGGGATTAGCTCTATACTAGGCGCTCCGATATCGGAAAAATTAACAGTAATGGAGGGGGTATCTTTATGGCGGTAAATGTTCAGTTTTATTGTTTCTGTACCATATCGTTTTCTGTAAAATAGGAAATCGAAAAGCCGTAAGACTTTTTCAACCTACAAAGCGAGGTGATTCCGAAAGAATTAGAAATCCTACCAGGATTCACTATTGGTGATCACAGTGATAAGATATGCAGATGACCCAGTGTTCATAGCAGATAAGGAAAGACAACTACAAAATCTCCATACAAAAGCTAATGAAAGAAAGCAACAAGAAAGGATTAAAAATCAACTGCAAAAAAAAAAAAAAAAAAAACAGAATGCACGGTTGTTAGCAAAAGGATGAGCCCAAAGTGTGAATTGCAAATCGGAGATACCAAAATCAAACAAGTACAAAAATTTAAATATTTAAGAAATGTTTTAACAGAGGACGAGAAGTGTGACACTGAAGTCCAAAGAAGTATTGGGGCAGCCAAAGATGCTTTCCCAAAGCTAAGCAGAATACTATGAAATAGAAAAACTTCGCTAGTAACAAGGAAAAAAGTACTATACTGTTACGTGTTATCTGTTCTCCTGTATGGCAGTGAGTGCTGGACAATCTTAATCAAAGATCAAGAAGAGACTTGAAGCAACGGAAATGTGGTTCTACAGAAGGAAGCTGAGGATACTATGGACCGAAAATGCGAGCAACGACGAAGTTTTAGATGAAATAGAAACAAAAAAGAGACAGTTGAAATTTCTTGGGCACATAATAAAGAAGTGGGGCTTGAGGCGTAGAGAAAACAAAGCATAACATTCCGAGTGGACTTAAGTAAATAGATGGCGGAACAGTGATTAAGAGAAATAACAGAAAGAAATTTTCTTAAAAGCTAGAAACGGCAGGAAGTTGCAGAGGGACATGATCGCCAATTTCCTGAGGGAACACGACACATAAAGAAGAAAAAGTTATCATGGAAAACATAAATCAGAAGGAAGTTCCAAAGGTGGGATGTTCGAGAAAAGAAACTGTTAGAGCAGAAGTAGCTGTTGCATCTAGCTAGTTCAACAATAAAACTGTGAGACCTAGTTGCCACTCGAGTAGCACGATTAAATTCATGTAGTTGGGATACCAGGGAAGAAAGCTCATCAGAATTGTTTGCCATGAAAATATTTGTAAAAAAGACAAAAGGAGGCATCGTCACGTCGGTGAGTAAGTGACCGAAGTCGAGATGCCAGGTCGGGATCGATTTGATGTTTTGTTTGTTTGTTTGGGTTTTATGGCATATCAACCACTGTGGGTTATTTAATGCCAAATCCAGTTTATATGAATTTTAAATGCCTATTTTGTATGGAATAAAAAATGTATAGCTGGCAACATTATTGTTTAAAAAAAACGTATAGCTGGCAACATTATTCCTTTACAAAAAAACGTATAGCTGGCAACTTATAGCTGGCAACATTACTTTTTTACAAAAAAACCGTATAGCTGGCAACATTACTCTTTTACAAAAAAAAACGTATAGCTGGCAACATTACTCTTTTACAAAAAAAACTTAGAGCTGGCAACATTATTGTTTCAAAAACATAGAGCTGGCAACATTATTGTTTCAAAAACTTACAGCTGGCAACATTATTTTTCTGAAAACATTATGTGAGACCTTGCTGTTGAATGCAGTTTATCGCCGTACCCAGGACGTGGATGTAGTTTACCGTCATACCCAGGACGCGGATGTAGTTTACCGTCATACCCAGGACATAGATCGATTTGAGCAAACACTCTGGCTTCTAATAACAGTAATAGTTAGGTTTCCTTTTCGTTTAACTTTACTATCTTTTGTGAGAGTTCCTTCAGTTTTCTATCTGCATCTAACATCTACACAGTCTAATCTGCATCACTTAAGTTGTTAAGTGAGTCAGTTGTCTTTAAGATTGTCGATAAAAGTTTCGCAACTAGGTATGTTAAGTCAGTATAAATTACTCTTTTGAGGTAATTTCACGTTTACTTATCATCTCTCAGTTACGTCTCTGTCTTTGGGTAGATGGCGCTCAAAGAACAGAGGGGCGACTGAGAAAATTATACTGAGTGATGCCCAGCCCTTGGGAACAGCTGCCCGAGGGCGCGCCCTCCCATTGCACCAGAGGGATGGATCGGTGCTCGCACCGAGGCCCGCCCAACCGACGGTTGCGGGGGCTGAAGGGAATTTTTGTTCCTGTCCCGGGCGTACGCGCTCGGGTCTCCATCTAAAAATAGACCTTGTGTCACATCTCGTTGAAGTGGGGGGGGGCAGAGTAAATACCGTATGTTAAATCAGTTATGTGCCGTGCATGATAAATGCTTAGGTGATCATGTATCTTCTGATACATGACTGACGAGGCAGATTTTTTTTCCCGCAGTAGGTTGCCATTTCTTTCTGCGGTAGACCAGTTGCCATCCAAGGTTATGGAACCCGGTCTGTCCTGAAATTTACCCATAGCTGGGGTGGGGGAAAAGAAGAGGATTCATATCTTTCCTAAGGGTATTAGCACGTAATTGAATGTAATGGATTCCACTAGAATTCGAACTGGGCTCTCCGATTTCTCAATCCGAGCCGCTATCCATTAATCTGCGTATGTTAAAACGATCGTTTAAAGATAAATTTAAATTTCATATGTACAAGATGACTGTTTTTATGGATACTATAATCATTATTTTTATTATAATACTTTGAAAGGAATTCTATTTATAATGTTAGTTTTCTTACCGCAATTCCTAGTGGAAATGCTAAAATATTGTCTGGCACGAATTTTTGGTGAAAACTAATATTGGAAACCTGACCTTTGTATGAATTCCAATTTTGACAGCATTTTACTGATTCAGACAATTGCCAGGATTTCGTGACTGTAAAATCGAAAATTACTTGCCTAAGAGCAAAGATTTCTTGCATCTGTTTATAAAATAGTTTAACAGACACAGAAAGAGTATTGAAGACATTTTTATAAGATTATTTTTAGTCATTGGATGTGCAGGTGGCGTAATGGTTAACAGCCACGAACGAAATATCGGCGAGTCGTCCACCCGACCACTGCTTTCGCCACAGACGAAACAATGCAAGCCACTCGCTACTCTATCGCTATTTCCATGGCAAATGTTCTGACGAGCTACATCCCTTAGTTCTACCAATTCTAACCCTCACAACTAAAACCCGCCATGACACGTACACTGAGACGACCCATCACCATTCCTCTCGTAGTAAAAGGAAGCTCTACTTATACAGCTTCTACCCACGAATCTCGACTTTGTGGAACCGACGCTCGAGAGGTTACAATCTTAGCCCCTTCAAGTTTAGAGTCAGCCGTTATCTTTCCCACATATCCCCACAAATTACACCTCTTACCTCTTACTGCTCAAACAACAACCACCTTCAATAACCCTCTATATTGAAGGGCTCTTGAGCGTTATATAAGGGGAACATGAGTAAAATAAAAAATAACATTCACTTTCGTTAAATACTCTTGGGAAAGATATCAATCCCTCTCTTCTTCCATCTCAGCTACAGCTTAAATAGCAGGGCAGACTGTGTTGTCTAGCTGTGCTTAGCAACCAGTCTAGAAGGAAACCGTATATGGCTCTGGTGGAGCACATTCTATAAAGACATTTGCAAGACAATGACTATAATGTCGACTGTGCCCGACCTACAATCTTAGTGAGGACAAAAGGGCACGATTATGGAGCATTCCGTAACCTATAATTGACTTACTGGAACAGACTAGAATCCAGCAAGCTATTAAAATTAGTCCATTTTTTCACAAAACTCCAAGAGGTAAGCAAAAAGTGAGGCTTGATCATAGTAACAATAGCCTACGAGATTGTCATATTAACCAACGTTCGATAAAATTTTACCTTTACACATTTACTGACCTTAGCAGAGTCACGAATATGCCCACAGTAGTGCATACCTTATTGAGGATTGAACTCACTATCAATGATCTACAAAACTAACCATTGATTTGAAACAGTTGACTCTGAGATACCATGTGTCACCAGAGCTGCATACGTTTTTGTTTTTTGTTGGGTGTTTTTTTTTTTGTTTTTTTTTTTGTTTTTTTTGTTTTTTGTTTTTTTTTGTTTGTTTTTTTTATTATTCATAGCTGTCCTTTCCATAGACTCATGAATCCAGAATTGTCTTTAATTTACAACCAAAGATGAAAAACCCAGTCTTCTCGGCTATTTAACCTATAGGTGGTTGGACAAAAGATGGATTTGTATATTCCCCTAGTGTATTTGTTACTTCGCACGTACCATCAGTATTTTCGGTGTGTCTATTTATTGTTAAAAGATTTTAAAATTTCGAAAAACATTTAAGAAAAACCTTCCAGAAGATCGATCACAGTCCAGATAAGAGAGACATTTATTTTCGTTAGATGCATAGTAGAGAGTGCCCCAGAATTAATTATTTCAGTGAAATCGGACAAACAAAAAAAAACAACTTTTATTTCTGTTCGTCATGTTTAATGTGTATAAATTTCTAATTTATTTAATAACATTATAATTTTTATAATTGTTTTTTTAATTTTATTTTCATTCCATTTCAGAACCGTATTATTAGGTTGGTGCAAAAATAATATCGTTTTTTGACGTTAAAAAATACGTCAAAAAATAATGAAAACACAAGAACGCATCTGTTTTGTAAGACCCCCCCGTGTCAAAGGAGTGCAATGTAATGAAATAAGAGAAAAAAATTACACGAAAAAGCGATTCGTGAACTTGTGAAAAGAACTGGATCTGTACACAACGAAATGAGAAGCGAGCGCTCAAGGACAGCACGTAAAAGTACTGAACACATACGATAATTGTTCGATGAACCAGTTCGGACGGAAGCCAGTCGATAACTCAACATATCCAAGACAACAGTTCATAGAATCTCGCGTTCGACACTGATGGAGAAAGGTTTATCAAATTCAATTACTGAATGCCCTAAATGAAGAGAATTATCGAAATGGTAAAGCGAGGTGTTCAGAAATTGAGGATCAAATCGAAAATGAAAGTTTAATGGATAACATCTTATTCAGTGATCAGGCAACTTACGACACGTGGGGTGAAGTCACTCGACACAACTGCCGTGTGCGGTCCAATGAAAAACCATCTGAAGACACAGAATGGCAAAGAGCCTCTCCAAAATTTAACGTATGGCTTGGAATGACTAAATGAAAAATTTATGGCCCATTCTTTAGGAAAGCATTTGTAACAGGTACCATCCGCCTTGATATGCTTCAGCAGTTTCTCGACCCATATCTTGGTGATGACATTCTTGATGACGTTGTGCTTCAACAAGACAGAGCACCATGTCTCTAATTGTTCGAGAGTACCTCAACAGACGCTTTCCAAATCGATGGATTGGACGTGTAGGATCTCGAGCATGGCCTCCACGTTCTCCTGATTTGAACCCCTTGCATGGGGTTTCATAAAAACCAAAGCTTAAGATGAATAATTTAGCTGAGGTTTTAGTTAGCAGTGAAAGAGGTGATTCCTGACATGCTTCAAAATGTGCTTCGCAACGCTAAAATTTACAGGGATGCAGACGGGGCAATTGTCGAAAATTTTCAATGAAGTTTTGACATCAGATTTATAAATCTATTTGTTTTGTATCACAATTAAATAGTAAACATAAAATTGTGCCAATTTAATTTGATTGAAATAGTTGACTCTGGGACACCTGAGCTGCATACGTTTTTTTTTTTTTTTTTTTATTTAGAGCTGTCCTTCCCGTAGACCCATGAATCCAGATTTGTCTTTAATTTACAACCAAAGATGAAGAACCCAGTCTTCTCGGTTATTTAACCCATTGGTGGATGGACAAAAGATGTATTAGTATATTTCTCTAGTGTATTTGCGCGAAAGTGAATGCATCGAAATTCGACTCGACGTTTTATCAAGCAGAGCCACTATCCAATTACACCAGCCGCATAGATTTCCAGAAATGACGTGTCATTCCTTTTCTTTTTATCTCTGTTTTTACTATTGCTTTGATAGCTTAAACATTTTGTTTTCATCATAAAATAGCGATCTTCTTATCCATACAACCCATTTTAGCACGAAATTTTATGACATTACGATATAAACGATGGTTTTGTCATGCTGGTCTTCTATCATGCCAAAAGGTTATGGTGTTTCTGAACGAACTTTTGATCTGATTAAATCTTTCTTACCAGATCGTGAAATGAAAGTTGTCTTGAACGGCTACTCTTCTAGATCTTTTCAAATTAAGGTGGTTGACCCCCAGAGCTTTATCATTAGACCTATGTTTTTTTTCGTTTCCATCAAAGAGCTTCTCGGGTTAGAGTCTTCCCCTGACATGAAGTGGAAAGATTGAATCAATTGCTAGGCCTGCTGCTAAGAATGTTGTTTCACTGTATCGTGCTAGACAATTTTTCTCTCCAGAATCTAGTCTACATATTTATAAGTCTACTATTCGTCTATGCTTCAAATACTGGTCAGATATGGTCCGGTGCTCTTGCTGTATATTTAGAGATTCTTGATAAAACCCAAAGAAGTATCTATAATGTTATCTGTCCTGACCTGGCATCTCGGTTTCAGTCAATTTCCCACCACCGTAAAGTAGCTTCCCTGTGCCTTTTCTATAAATATTTTAATAGTAATTGTTCTAATGAGCTCGACTCTTTTGTACCTAGAGTTTACGAATTTAAGTACAGTACGAGATTGGTGGCAAGGTTTCATCATTTTCAAGTTAAAATGGTTGGATGTAACCGTAAGTTCTATGCTAACAGTTTCTTCTTTCACACTTCTCGCTTGTAGTATTCTCTTCCATTTTCTTACTTTCCAGTCAAATTTGATTGTCCAAAATTTAAATGTAATGTCAATCGTTATCTTCTTAATTCTTGTTCTTTTATCGTTCTTTCTCGTTAATAATGTTTTTTTTTCTCATACTTCACATTCAGTTCCCCCACCCCCTTTATATTTTAGTGGCTTTATTGCCTTGCTTGGTGCGAAATGATTAAAATAAAATTATGGCGCTGATGTGAATATATCGAGTAATGGTCTAAAAAAAGCAGAATCCTGACTCACTTAGGAAGCGGAAAGTAAACTACAAATCTTGTGGAATTTCCAAGGAATATGACATTTCCTGATTGTTCTACATGGTCGCACCATCAATGCTGAACTACATTGCACGCATCTAGACGGTGCGTACTACAAACTAAAGAAGGAGTATCTTGCTTTGGTCAATCGAGATCGGGCTTTGTTTCAGCAGGACAATGCGAAGCCACACACTGCCAGAATAGTTCAGACAGATGAACGGTGTTGAGACTCTTCCACATCCACCATTCAGTTCCGATGCTACTCCGCCTATTCCGCTCAATGGCACACTCCCTTCGCGACCAGCGATTCAACAATTTTGATGAAATGAAAGAAGTTTGCTTACAGATTTTTTATTAAAATCCCGCGGACGGGTATCTGGGACAGACTCGGATGCTGACTGATCACTTGTAGAAGATTGCAGAGAATGATGGGACTTTATTTTGAAGAATAAATGTTGGTGTTGCTCCATAAAATTCTGTTCTTTCTTTCGGCTTCCTAAATGAGTCATGATTTTATGGCCAACCTAATAAATGAATAGATTTTTCTAAAGTCTCCTTTTTTCTGCATGAAGATTTAGTAAATGATTTTATCAGTTCCACCAATTCCTTATATATAAATAAATGCATATTTCTTTTTTTATTATTATTCAAATATTAGATTGGTGCAAAAATAATGTCGTTTTCTCACATATGTTACTATGTGAGAAAACGACATTATTATTGCACCAACCTAGTAGAATCCTGAATATATGTCGCCATACGCACTCGTGTAAAATACATTTGTCAGATTTTTCGTTCAATATAAAACTTGAAAAGCTGAAAAACAGTATCACAAAATATCTACCCTTGGATGCTGATGTTACTGAATTAGCAGACATTCAGGGAAAACGTACAAATTTGAAATAAATTATTGTCCCTTTTAGTCTTTACAATCTAGTCATTTTATGCACGCTAGACGACACGAGTGGAATTTATAACACAAAAGACACGAAAGTACCTCTTATGTTGTTCTAGCACTGTTACGCATGAAAAATTTATATTTCCTTCGTTAGTCAAGATATATAGCTGTTCTTCCGATGGTTCGTAAGCTTTTGTACGGTTGGCATTAATTTGAGGCTTCAAAATCTTTCTGGCGCTCCTTGGTCTTGAGTCATTAAAAATTAAATTCATTTTTAAAAAGTGTAACAAAGTGTTAAAAGATAATCCTATCTCGGGTATAACGATAAACTCCACCCAGCAGCAAGGCCTCTGGTCAGGAGGTTTTGAGGATCGTGGAACCACCTCTTAATTACTGATATTCCAATTCACTATAACCCCGGGGTAGTAGAACCTGTTAGGGTCCCAACTGTAAACGAATAGTTAACCCCTAAACTCGGGTCAAGACTATGAAAGTATAAAAAATATTTTTTATAGTAAAAATACTAGCAATACATGTTGATAGTAAAAAAAATTACCTGAAATACATTTTTGTAAATTAAATTGCTAATTCTCCTTAGAAAATTTGAACATTAAATGACGCATAAGTTGATATTCTATTAAACAAACAAAAATTGATCAAATATCAGATTTAAAAGATTGTATCAAGACAGGACAGTGTTTAAGAGAGATAAGAAAAAGACAAAATTTATTTAAAGCTACAAAGAGCAGGAAATTGTGGAGGACCATAAATGCCAGCATCCTGAAGGGACACAGCACATAAAAGAAGAAGAAGAAGAAGATTAAATCAAGTTCATATTCTGGATATATTGTTGTAACCTAGAAAAGGTTACTGAATGAGGAATAACCAAAACGGAGATTGGAAATGAAATGGTAATCTTTATAACATCAACAAAATACAATACTCGCCAGCGTCGTGAAGTAGGTAAACCACTGTTAGTGGTGGACTATTTAGACAGCATATTACCCCCACTTACAATAGTGTATGTCTACTTTTTGCTTGATTCAAGTACCTTTTGGTCATTTGACTAAATATATCATCCTACTGATTCTTTTGACGATAATTCCAACTTCCCAATATCTCATCCTCATCTCCAAGATGTTGTAACCTAGAAAAGGTTACTGAATGAGGAATAACCAAAATGAAGGTTGGAAATGAAATGGTAATCTTTATAACATCAACAAAATACAATCCTCGCCAGCGTCGTGAAGTAGGTAAACCACTGCTAGTGGTGGACTATTTAGACAGCATATTACCCCCACTTACAATAGTGTATGTCTACTTTTTGCTTGATTCAAGTGCCTTTTGGTCATTTGACTAAATATATCATTCTTTTGACGATAGTCCCAACTTCCCAATATCTCATCCTCATAGCTGGGACCCTAACAGGTGCTACCACCCCGGGCCAGAGTGGACCTGGGAACACCAACAATTAAGAGGTGGTTTCACGCTCCTGAAAACCTCCTGAGCTGAGGCCTTGTTGTTGGACGTAGTTCATCATCCTACCGAGGGCGCGGATGTAGTTTATCGTCATACCTAGGACGGCCAGGTCAAGACCGATAATATGGCAGATTCTTTGGAATTTTCAAAAATCTATAGATGCATATTAGAAGCACCAGACCAGATATGGCAGCAATATTCGATGCAGGGGTAGACATAGAAAGGGGCAAGATAGATTCTGGTTAGAAAAATGGTCTTGCACGACACAGTTAAACAACTTCCATTGCAGACTTAACAATTGATTCGATATGATCCTTCCACTTCATGTCTGAAGAAAGTGTTAGACATTTCCCGCTTCTTAATAACATTAGCAGATTTTAAAGATTTAGTTTTCAAAGCATTGAATTTATTAGATCTGCTCTCTTCTCTTGAGGAATAGTCAAGTTCACAATAACAAGATAAAGCAGATCTTTTGTAGAATGACTTGTATAATTTTTTTTAACATTTTTCATATTTCACGATTCAAAATGGCCTCTGTACGTTCACTAAGATTCACGTCATGAACCTACCTTGATCAGAAGATTTTTTTTTTTTTTTTGCATCTGCTATTTTTGGGCGTCTCTTTCTTTAAGGTATGGAGTTGTACCTTACACAAAAATGTGTGCTGATTTTATTCAAATAACACGTTGTGAATAATGATAAATGTTGCTCCTGTAGAATCGATATCTATTTTTTCAAATTCACATTCCTCACGCTCTCCAGAAGCTTTAGACAACCAAACTATTCTCTGTATAATGACCGAAAATTCGTTTTTTTCTGCAGGCGGCAGGCAGTTGCAACAAAAACAATTCTCCCTAGATCCACGCAGTGCAGAAATTCGGCACATTTGAAAAGATAACAGTGTGTCAAAACCCTGAGTCTGTGCGCCATCTTGATTTCCACCTTTCGTATTTCTTCCATACTCATCTGGTTAAATATTGGCTCTTTTTTTCTGAATGCTATGTCATATAAGCCCATTAAATGAATATACCGTACTACCGTTATTGAGCTGATTCCAACGAATTTAGCCATCTCTGCTACGTTGCACTAAATATCCTTCCCCACGCCTTTAATGACATAACGACAATTTTCTGGTGGCCAGGGTTGAACAGAATGAGACGCGGTAGTTTCCTTGCCTTAATGAATTATTTCTAGCTGAAAACTTAGTTCCTCATTTTGACGCTATAAAATCCTACTTTCTAGTTACATGTAATGCGTCTCTTTTTCTTCGAAAGGTACCATACCCATATTTCTGGAGTAGGAGGCATTGTGAAGTAATTAGGTAGTTATCTCCCTTACGTGCTTATAGTAAAAAAATATTTTTCATAAGTATAAGCTTATTACATAGCAGCACTAAGTAAAATAATCTCCTAAGCAAAAGAAATAGCTTTCTTCACTTGTACTCCGGTTTACACGTTGAAGCACCGATTCTCGTCCTATTACTAGTTGCTATAAGCTTGGATGCGCGGGTGGGTAATCGCTCAGAATGAGAAGATGGAGATCAGAGTTCGAATTCCGGTTGGATTCCTTATATTCACTTAGACGCAAATACCCTTTGGAATGGTATGAATCCACCTCTTTCCACCAGATATAGCTTATAAATAAGTAAAACTTATATATGAAAATCATATGTGGGGTGAGCGATTAGCGAAGGTTTTAAGTTGCAATAATTTTAGGTTTCAATAGAATTATACATCCTAACTTTTCTATTACATTCTAAATAGTTACTATAAATTTGATACTTCTCAGTCTGTGAGGAATGCCATGATTTGTCGCGTTTTCATTCTGAAGTAGGCTATTCAGTGGGTAAAATTGAGGATAGTGGGGAGAGCAAAGATAAAAACTTTCTTTTTCAAATTTCTCCCTACAGAATTTGTGGTGGAGGCGCATAATACACCGGAGCGTCTCATAACGAGCGAAAAACGGTAGATTTTTCTCATTCTGTTTTTCATGCTTAGGGGACATTCAGTATGGGTTTTATTTCGCTTCTCCGTTTCTTCCACTTAACATATAGCATATGACCTTTCTGCACTATCCCATCCACAGAATGAACAATCTTCTGCCAGGAAACTAGATCCGCTTGAACCCACTAGGCAACGTATCTCTTATATAATCCAATGTTTCTTTATCAGAGGCTCTCAGATGGTGCTTATCTCTATGCTAGGTCAACTGATGATGTCAGAATCAAAACTGCGCACTGATTCTTTCAGTCGTCTTACGTCCAGTGTCGTTTTCTGTCTGTTATCATGACTTTTTCCACAGGGGTTTGAGGATCACACTTTTCCTTGAATACGAGATTACGAATGCCTGTTTTCTCCCAGACTACAGCTTTTCATAGATATTCAAGTTCCTGAGTGATGACTGGTCTCGCCATTGTATTTCTTGCCACAACTGCATAGAATGAAATATATACAGTTCTTCGTCATGTTCTCTTCCTACTGGGGTTTGGTTCGGGAGAGATATCTCCGAAGGATTGTTATGCTTTTGAATACAGTCTTGACAGTAGATCTTTTTTTCAGAGGGGCCCTTTATACATGGTAGACAAACCGTGGCAGGGATTTTTTCCTTGATATTCTCGAACTTTCTGTCCCTTTGTGTGGAAGCGGGTGATATGCTTGCAGAAAAGTTGTTACCTTGAAGAATGTTTCTAATGATGATCATCATTTTGCCGCTGATATGCGTTTGATCCGATGTTGTACACCACAAACAATTCCTTTTATGACGTGCAAAGAATGGTCGGAATTAAAGTTCGAAAAATCAACCACCTGACTACAGAAATTAAGGTCTAAAGTTTCAAAATCCAATTAAATGTCCAGTTGTGAGATCAATCCTTCAGCCGAGGAGTTCGAAAATGGGATATACCCCGTTTCGGTGGAAGAAGCGACACAATGGCGAATAGACAAGAGAAAATCAAGAGAATTGGGGTGGGAGATTTTCACAGAACAGATACATATTACACTGATTCTCGGCAGAAACGAAACTTTGGCAGAAGGCAGACCCGATAAATAATACTAGCCTTAACAGAACTGCCGATATACACGTAAGTTTCTACTAGTGTTGTGCTAGTAAAAAGAACAAGACTTAACACATCCATGTCCATCTCCTTCTTAGTTGTTTAATTATATAGCACTTGCCAGAAAAAGAGCAACATCTAACGATTGTTTCTTCTAAAATGGACGGTTGAACATGCATCTTCGTCAAATACGCCCCATTATACATTTTTCTAACAAATTACATGCAAACATCTTTAGCAGATAAACGATAATGCCCAGCATGCAATCAAACGATATTGATTTTAACGTGGTTACTAAAACAGAAATATCTGCCCGATATCTGCTTTCTTTCTTCATTCTACAGACGTGAAAGAACGTCTGCGCACATATTGTCCACGACACGTATATAACGTATAATTAAGTCATATTCTTGAAGTGCTAAGCCCCAACATAATGGCCTTCTATTTCTATTTTTCATTTCTACTAGGAAAGTAAGGGTGTTATGATCTGTGTAAAACTAGAATAAGTTGCTGAGATGAGGATACGTAGAATTCAAAATGTTGTAAGCTCAATAAGAGAGCTGTATCTTTTTCTACAATTGAGTATTTTTTTTCTTATGGGTATTGAATTTTCTGGAAAAATAGCTAACAGGATGTTCGATACTATTTCGATCCGCCTGCAATAGGACTGCGCAAATTCGTGGTCGCTGACGTCCACAGCTAAGCTAAACGGACTTTTAAAGTCAGGAGATTTTAATACATAATAAAAACATAGCAAAGGTTTGATTTGGTCGAAAGCTTGCTGACAGTTTAGAGGGCACTCAAACTTGCGTCGCTTCTTAAGGGGTTTAGTAAGACGGGTGGATATATCAGAAAAGTTTTCGCAAAATCTTCTGTAGTATCCAGCCATAATCTTCTCAGTGTTTTCACGTTTGTTGGGGCTGAGTACTCGACAATTGTTTGGTTTTAGGCATCTACTAGAGTTATTCCACAATATCTTACTACATGTCCAAATGTCTTTGGTTCGGCAAAATTCGCTCTTGGACAGATTTACAGTGAGATTAGTTTTCCTCAACCTGGTGAATACTTCTTGAAATGTTCTTAAATGTTCTTCCCAGGAATTATCGTACACAACAATGTCGTCTATCTAAGTACCTACATTTGACTGGTCTCCCAAGCAACGGTTTATCATCCGTTGGAAGGTAACTTGTGAGTTCTTCATTCCGAACGGTATGACACAATATTGGTAGAGGCCATCTGAGGTCACAACGGCTGAGATTTCCTTTGCGCGATCGGCTAAAGGTACGCACATCTAACCATTTAAGTGACCTAACTTCGAGATGAAAGTAGATCCTTCGATCTTACCAATGCAATCGTCCATCCAGGGGATAGTATAAGAGTTTGTTTAATAATGGCCTTTACCTTTCGGTAGTCAGAAACAGAAATCTTCTTAACCCATCTGGTTTGTCGACCACTACACATGGTGATGACCAGTCACTCAGATTTGGTTCTATCATGCTATTTTTAAGCACTTAAGATGTCAGCTTTCTTAGGGTTTACTCGATACGGATGTTGTCTGATGGGGTCTGAGTTTCCTACTTCTACATCCTGGGAAATTAAGTTAGTTTGTCGAGGGACGTCAAGGAATAAGTCTTGGAAATTTTCTATAAGGGTGGTCAAAGATTCCCTTCCCTCCTATCTTGCATGTGCCAACTTCAACGTCCAAATCGGTTAGTATTTCTCAATTGAACAATACAATGGGATGTTTATCTATCATTTCAGTTTCTTCAGGAGATCTACTTAACTTATACTGAGATTTGGGTGTATTAATTACAAGTACTGAGCCATCTTTATTTTGGTCGTAATATGGCTTTAACATATATATATATATATATATATATATATATATATATATATATATGACATAACTGCGTCGGCTTTCGACCGTCAGGCGTTTGTACGACGTTGTTGACATCACCTACTTTATCCATTATTTTGTAAGGGCCATGGAATTCGGCTTTAAGGAAGTTTCCTTTCCGGATACTGGTAAGAACACTAAGACTTGGCCACCACTGTCAAAGCTTCGTTTGACTTCATTCTGATCATACCTTTGTTTCATTTTGCACTAGGAGGATCTAAGTTTTTTCCAAGCTAATTCACAGGATTTTGATTATCTCGTACCGAAACGAATAACGTATTCTGATGAGCTTTCGATGGTTGAATTTTCTTGAATCCCGTCTTCCCTTAATATTTTCAATGGGTCGCGGACCGAATGTCCAAACAAATGTTCGAACGGACTTAATCCAGGCGACTCCTGCACGACCTCTCTAGCAGCGAACATTAAAAACGATACACCCTCGTCCTAGTCTTTTTGATTTTCTAAATAAAAGTTCGAATCATAATTTTGAGCGTGAAGTGAAATTGCACCAGCGCCCCATGGGACTGTGGATGGTACGCGCTCGAGTGAACGGATTTGATGTCGGGGGTTTCCAATAACTGTTTAAATAACTCGGATGTAAAATTGGTTGCCTGGTCAGTTTGTATTATTCGTGTTGTGGTGTCCTCACTCTAATGAGTCTACTGTGGACTCTTCCACTTACTACAGAAATAGTAGGATAGGGGAACAGTAGTACAGATTGAACGCTGGTCAACCGACACACACTCCCAAGTCGTGTAATACTCTTCTGTTCAATACACAATTTATCTGCAACCTCTTATTCGGTTATTTCTTAACCATTTATTTGGTTACAACATTCCGGGGTAATCCAACCATGGTGAAGAACTGAATTAAAGATTTAGCCACTTTCTTAGCCAAAATGGCCCTGGTGTGTATAGTTTCCGGGAATCTTGTGGAAACACAAATCATGGCTGCTAAATATTGATTCCTTTTTGTTGTTTTAGACATCGGTTCTACATAATCTACTAGGACTTGATGGAATGGTTCACCAAATATGTGGTATAATGGGTCTACAGGAATTTTTCACTACTTGGCAAGGGTTACATGTTTGGTAATATTTGACCACATCATATTTGATTCATGGGCAATGAAAGTACCTGCTAATTTTGTTATAGGTTTTGGCGACACCTAGATGGCCGCCTAAAAGGATCTCTTTGAGCACTTCAGCCCTATACGGTCTTGGTAAGACTAGTTGCCGATTTGTCGATTTGTCGACCATTCCTCGGATGCAGGAATCTGAGGAGGTCGCCATTTCCTCATTGGATTTTATCTAGTTCCTACTTGGGTAATGCATAATTGTTTAAAGTATTTATTTCAGGATCTAGTCTCTGCTCTCTGGCGAGAGACTTCCCACTCACTGAGATATCTTTTGTAAAATTTATTTCTCTGTTTTCAACTGTATTTATAACTCCTGGGGAATTATCTGGTGTATCCCTCTCAGAGTTTAAAAATGTCTTCCATTTCTACTTCCTTTTCTTCGCGACTATGTCGCATAAATGTCTCGGATAGGTCTAGGTTTTTGTTAATAGATTCACTAGTATATTTTTCCTTATTTCCCTTGTGTGTGTGTGTGTGTGTGTGTGTGTGTGTCTGTGTGTGTGTGTGTGTGTGTGTGTTTTCTAGCTTGTGTACAATAACATACAATATGGTAAGTGAATGTTCAAAGTCATATAAAGGAAAGAAATCCCGGGCGAGTGCCGCTCTCTTATACTGTTATGGTAGTAGTGGGAGGCACAATAACATACAATATAGAATCACGAATTCTTTTACCCAATGGTCCTTTCCTGATTAATCAAACATGGCCGAGCTAAATGGAAACAATTAACGAACAAACACGGTAGGTGACAAACAACAGAAGGCAAAGATATAGGGATAACAAATAACCATTTTATTACTAAAATATAGAAAGGGGGATTAAATATGTTGGGGTATATTAAAAGATGAAAAATGGGGCAAAACGAAACAATGCGAGAAAAAAAAATATTACAGGATAAAACAATGAGGAGAAAAGTTTTTTTTTTCAAAAAGGTAATTATTATAGTGACAAACGACATTGTGCAAAACTTGCATGAAATTACAAATGACAAAAATGCAAAATGAGCAAAGATAAAACAGTCAATAGAAAAAAAGGACATCTTTTTCTTTTTCTCTTCCTTTTATTTTAGTGTCTGATATGTTTCTCTTTTGTTTTATATTTATTATTAATTTTATCTCTTCTCCTTGCTGATTGGAAAGTTTATCTGTGAAATGGATTTCTTTTTGGTTTCTTTTTCTTTTTCGTTTTGTCCAGGGGTTGAGTGAAGAATTAAGCTGAATATTCCTTTTCCTTGGCTCTCTGGATAATGTATCTTTCTTTGTTTCGTTGTATCCGCTTCTTTTAGTACGCCGGAGTTTGATTTCTTTGAATAAACACTTTACTGAATCTTATCAGCTCAGAAACTTTAATAGATTTCTATCAATTCCGCACATCCAAATGTATAGAGGATCATACCAAGTTTAGCTGGACGTCTATTCAGTTTAAATTCTCAAGAGGGACTGACTTGGTGGCAGTCTTTATTGTCACGCCTCGATTTTGGCACGTGACCTATGATTTCTAAATATGGATTTGGATATATATATATATATATATATATATATATATATATATATATATATATATATATACACACACATATATATATAGATGAGGTAGTACATTCGTAAGCTATAGATTCTGTGAGACATTTATTATTCAATGGACAATTTATAGGATTCTTAGAGTTACATAATTTTTCTTTACCATTATTTATTTTTATTTCTAGTTTCTTTTTATTCTAGTTTAAGTATTTATTTAAAATTTTATTATTGTGTTTTTTTATAATTTTCTCTAAATTATCAGTACAACTATAACCTAATTTTAGGGTATTTTTATTAAACACACACACACACACACACACACACACACACACATATATATATATATATATATATATATATATATTGTGTGTGTGAGAGTGTGTGTGAGAGAGAGAATGGTGGCGAGAGAGATATTCATTAAACAGATACATATTACACTGATATTACCAAACGAAATTTTGGCAGAAGACAAAGCTCACAGATAATACAAGCCTTAACAGAACTGCCAATATACACGTAAGTTTCTACGAGTGTTGTGCTAGTATATTTAACAAATGAGGCACAAAAGAACTAGCTTTAACACATCCATGTCCATCCCCTCATAGTTATTTAATTAGATAGCACTGGCCAGAAAAAGCGCAACATCTAACTTTCAAACCAACTATTGTTTCTGCTAAAATGGACAGTTGAATATGCATCTTCGTTATATACGACCCAGTATCCATGTTTATAACAAATTACATGCAAACATCTTTAGCAGATAAACGATAATGCCCAGCATGCAATCAAACGATATTGATTTTAACGTGGTTACTAAAACAGAAATATCTGCCCGATAAACCACAGCATCCAACCATGTTTTTTTGTTTTGTTTTGTTTTTTTATTGTTTTTTTTTAATGATTGCTAGATTTAGCAAAAAAAAAGAACCAAAGATAAAATTTAAAACAAGAAAAAAATGTTATCGAACCAAACCTCTTTATTACAAAAAAGTGTATCATACAAAATTAGAGAACAAAATTGTATATACCATTGTAAATTAAATTAGCAACATTCTTCCCCTTCTTTGCACCGCAGGATGTTGGCGATCAAGGCCCTCCGCAATTTCTGCTCCTATCTAGCGTTAAATAATAGTTTGGCAGACTGTTATATTTTAGAGTAAGTGTATCTCAGCTCCGACTTCCAGAGATTGACCTTCGGGGTCAGATGTAAGAAATAATAAGGAAGTCGATTTTTGATTGGCTCAGCTAGCGTGCGAATGATAGATAGAGAAAGGTTTTTCAGCTGTTAAACGTGTTCTGATTCGTGTTTGAAACGGTTCCCCAGTGAGAGGAACAACCGCCACGGGAGAGTTAGTACATGTCGACATTAATAAAATAAAAGCATCTAGCGATCACCGGCCGAGAGAGAAGATGCAACACTAGCCCTTAAAAATTTGGTCTTTCTGTTATCTCCCCTAAGGCCTGCCATGTCATTCATTAAACAACCTCGATGGGTTTGATATGCGTTGTTTTCCTCGCTTTCAATCTATCCTGTGAGTATCATTTTTTCAAAGCCCTCTTTCCCTAGCAAATGCCATAGAAGTTTCAACTGTCTCTTTCTGATGTTAAGCATAAGTATCCTTTTTGTCTCCATTTTCTCTAAAGCTTTGTCGTTGCTCCCATGTTAGGCCCATGGTAGTCTCAGCAACCTTCTGTAGAACAACATTTCTTTCGCTTTACGTCGCTTCTTCATCTGTAAGGAGATTGTCCAGCATTCACTGCCATATAGAAGAACTACTAAAGTAAAACTATACATGATTCGGAATATTAATAAGATGTATACAAACTTTTAATAACCGCTGCACACCTACGACCTGATGACTTCAATGATTTGTTAACATCATTCAAACGTGATTGTCCAATTCCTCCAGTTTCTGTCGCAAATGAGTCACTGTATGCAATTTCCTTCCCATGATTCTCAATTAAAATGAGATATAGACTTTGGACGGGCTATGCCATAACCTCGAAATCTTATGCTTCGAAAAATTGTTTTACCGTTTTGTTTTTTGTTGTTGTTTTTTTAGTTTTCTTTTGTTTTGGTTTGGGTTTTTTTTTTTTTTCAGTATAGCTTTGGGTATTGTCTTGCATAAAGACAGATCAAGTGATAGGAGATGCTCTCTAGTAATACACGTGCTGTTCAATCATATATCTTATACACTTCAACATATAACTAAATGTGTGGGTTTACCCTATCAACAGAGAACATCCGCCAGTCTAATACGCTGCCACCTCCAAATATAACAAATTTTCTTATAGATTTAGGAAGCAATCACTCACCTTTACGCCGTCTGACAGAGTACTTGGCGTCAGAGTCAAGCAAGTCAAACTTTTTTACACTGTTTACATTCTGTCTATTGTCCTCGTCTTTGTTGTTGCTATCACAATGTTTCGACCGTTTTACCCATCGGCCTTCGTCAGATGTATTTCGATGTGCTTAACCTACAGGTAATTCTGAACTGAACCCTTTATAATGCGATGGTAGATTGTTCACGTGCCACCGCCCACGTCTAGAGATATATCGTCTAATTCTTATTTTTAGCCCGTTTCCTCTGAGTTCAACTATACACTATCTGATCCAGGGGCGTTTTTTAATCGTTTCACCCCAAGGAAAGCGATAATGCCACTAAGACGCAGGGTGGGGTTACAGGGAGTGAAAGTGAAAGAGAATGAGAAGACTGAAAATGAAGAATATTGAGAAAAGGACAAAAAAAGAAACATACTTCAAGAAGACAGAAGATGGCTACTGACGTTGCAGAAAATTCATTATCCGAATTCTGATGAATAGAGCACGCAGCAGAATCAGACCGGAGATAGGACAAGAACAGTGCGGGTTCGTCAAAGACACTGGAACAAGGAACACAATATTTATGCTCAGAATATTATCAGAAAGAGTAATACAAATGCAGAAGGACGTGTACCTGTACTCAAGTTCTATCCGTATGCAGGAGGTTTTTGGACAGTATAGGTTCCTGATTATTCTAATATCTTTCATGAATAAGTCAAAATTGTTGAGCAGTTCCAACAGATCTTTGTGGCGTACTTTATCGAACGCCTTTGCGTAATTTATAAAAGTTTTGACATATTCATGAAAGATATTAAAATAATCAGGAACCTATACTGTCCCAAAACCTCCTGCATACGGATAAAAATTGAGTTCAGCATATACAGAAAAATAGAATGGGGTGTAAGACAAGGATGTGTCTTCTCACCGGATTCATTGAACCTATATAGCGAGGCAATTTTATGAGAATTAGATATTCTGCCAGGATTTAATACTGGCGGCCACAATCTTAACAACATAGGATATACAGATAACACAGTGTTGACAGCGGACACAGAAAGCTCCTACATAAGGTAGTGACTGAAAGCGAAAAGAAAGGGCTAAACATCAATTACAAGAAGACATAATGCATAATTGTCAGCAAAAGAATGAGCCCAAAGTTTGAATTGCAAATCGTAGATACCAAACACAAGCAAGTCAAACAATTTATCTAGGAAGTGTTCTAACAGAGGATGGAAAGTGCGACACTGAAATCCGAAGACACGTGTGGATAGCCAAAAGATGCATTCCAAAAGCTAAGAAGAGTATTAAGTGACAGAAAAAAAAAGAGTACTGAATATCTGTCCTCCTATACGGCTGGGAATGCGGGACAGTCCTCCTTAAAGATAAAGAGACTTTAAACAACAGAAGTATTGTCCCTCCTTGGTGCAAACTGCTAGCGGAGCGGCCACATTTTCACTGTAACAGCAACAAGAAAACTAGCTTCCGATCACGTGACCACAATTTTACCAACTATATGCATGCATAAACAGAAGGTAACGTAACAAACCTACAGATATATTGTGACGACAGGGCGAATAATTTTTTCTTTATCCTCGAATGTTGCTTTTGAGTCGAGTTGAAGACGTTGTAAGTGACAGTTGATAGAAGGCAGGCAAAACGGTTCAAGTAAACACTTTTATTTTGTTACAGTATCAATCAGATACACATACGTACACGGAAGGCACACTTGGAACAGTTCATTACAATCTTTGCTATATGAGGGTGTTTCAATAAATTGGACCGATTTTAAATGTGAATTAAGTTTAAGCGTCTAATGTATTTTTTGTTTTTTTGTTTTGTTTTGTTTTGTTTTTCTTTCACATTTAACAACTTAAGTCTTTGGAAATTTCAACCATGGAAAGATTAACAATCAAACAACATGTTAAAGTTATCGAAGCCTATCACGAAAATGGACGTTCAAACAGAATTTGAATGAGAAGTTCCCAGGTCGCATCATCTCTCAAAACAGGGAATCGTGTGACTTGAGGCCTTTAGATTTCTTTCTTTGGGGTCATCTCAAAAGTAAGGACAAGCCAACAACAATTCAACAGCTGAAGGATGAAATAATAATGCATACTGGTGAGGTCGAGAAGCAACTATGCAGAGACGTCATAAAAAAATTTTGACCATCGAGTGGAGGTGTGTTGCGGACCCGATAGCAATGCAGTGCCGGCCTACGAAAAGGTGGCCTTGTGCCAGACACTACTTACGACTACCGAATCCGCTAACAAAGTAAAAAAAAGAAAAGAAAATTATAAAGCGTGTTCTTTCACTGTAAAATTATCACAATTTCCTCAGTGAGAAAAAAGGAAAGGGTCGTTAATCTCGACTGTATTCAACACGTGCATAAAAGATGAAAAATAAGTAGACAGGAAAAACGACTAAAGTAAGTCTGATAAAAGCACAAATATGGAATTTTATTATATATAATTTTTTAACAAGTAATTGGTCTCGTCAGTGGAGACATTCAGTAAAGTTACTGTATCTATGTAATAAATGAAAAGGTCGTGACAAGTAGTCACTAAAGGAATGTTAGTGTTCCGCGCCAAAACAAAATTCAAGATGGCTAAGGCGGGAAAAAGTTTCTTCAGGAAGAAGGTTCCAGAACAGTCAACTTGAGCAAAAATGTATGCGAGTACAAGGAATAAATACTCACTGCGAAGTTTGATAGTGTGAGTGTAATGTAATATTTTTAAGGAACTGGTTCAAAAAGGTTAGAAAAGTTCATCAATCGGCCGTGTCGATAAACTCTACGTTCGCTAGTAGCAACGGAGGAAAGTTCGAAAAGGTTGTTGGCTTCAAGACGAAAAATAGGTCTTGGAAAAGTATGATGACGACATTATAGCTGTCTCGACATTTTCCAGCGGTTCAACATGTTCACATTAGGACGAGAAATTAGTCTTGGAAAAGTGTGTTGACGACCGTGTTGTAGTCTCTGGAGGAAGGTACGAATAAGTTGTTCGCTTCAAGACGAGAAAAGTCCAATGTAAAAGTGTGGTAGCAACGGTGTTGCTAAACTCGACGTCTTCTAGTGGAAGAACGGAGGCAAGTTCGAAACGCTGTTCGTCCGTGACGTCAGAAAAACGCGCGGGAAAAATTCAAATTCCGATTCTAGCTGGAATCAGCAGTAGCAGCTAGCAACCTTCCTACCGACGGTTGAATTGTTTACTGCTATAACTAAACGATTGTGGAAGAAAGGGGGGGCACGTAAAATGTAAGTGGAAATACTGTGTTATTCCACAGGTGTGCTGTCGAAGCCTTGGTAGACATTTGGGCGATATTATTTTTCACGCATAATTGTTATGACTTAAATAACATGATTCAATAGAGAAATAAATAAATTTTCACCAATAACACTGATTTATTTACTGCTGACTTTGATCCGTCTTAATGAAATACGCTTATATATAATCCATCTTAATGAAACACCCTTATATATAATCCCTCTTAATGAAACACTCTATATAAAACAATTGGCGACTAAAAGAAATAATAGGACACATGTATAACACAAGCCAACTATGTTTATATCATGGTAAAAGGTATCTTTACCTAGTCACCAATTTTATGTTTTGAACCATGTCCTTAAATAAATTCGTCAAATCTCGACTCTCATATGGATGTCATACATGACGTGGAACTCATTCAGAAATGTTTAAAACTATATACAACCGGTTTCTCAGACAAATGATTAAAAATGAATTCAAGTAAATGAATCCAATAGGTCTAATAGAAGATTAACCTTCATCGGGTCTCATAGATTGGCGCTACAGAATCACAAAAAGAAACTTTACTAAATAACAGAAACCCTGTCAACTAAATAATTTCAACAACAGCAACAACTAAAATGGATAGCACGTTACTCGATGAGAAAATAATGACGTATTAAAGATCTTGATATTCCACAGTACCTTAAACAAATGATTAAGACTGAAACCCCTGTCGATTAGTGGGTTACACGGTACTTGCAGATTTGCCCTTCCACAATGTCTTAGACAACATGTTAGGAAGGAAAGTACAATCAATACAATAAGAAGTGATAACAGGTAGTGGACTTGAGAAACCTATTACCCTTAAAAGCTGTTTAAAAGAAATATTTTATAAATTTCAAACGACATTATCACTAACTGTTCGATCTATAAGTGTCAAATGTTTTCTTATAAGGTAACGGCTTATCTCAGCATTACCGTTATTATTCTAATAAATCTAGTGAATCTATATCCGCCTGGCATCAGTTTAAACTAACACCGTCTCTTTTCCATATATTGGGACAATTTTGTTCATATTTTTTTGGATTTCAGGTCAAAACTTGTAAAATTTCCAACATGTTTCAATTAAATTTCCACCTTACAAAATTACGTATAGTTTCTAATTATAGTTTAGATATATGGAACAAAATGGAAACGTTAGTTTAAACTGACGTCTGCTTTCATTTTTTTATTTATATTGTGCCACTTTGGGTCGTATTTTTCTTGATTTCAGGTGAAAACTTGGAAAATTGCCAATTTATTCCAGCGAAATTTTCTCTTTACAAAATTATAGCTTCTAATTATAGTTTAGATATATGGAACACAATGAAGGTGTCAATTTAAAAACCAACGCCTTACTTTTTTATTTATATTTTGACCATCTTGTTCGTTTTTAGTTTGTTTGTTTTTTTTGTTTTTTGTTCTTTTGTTTTTTGCGTTTTTTTTTTTTTTTTTTTTTTTTGTCTTTTGATTTCAGGTGAATATTTCTCTTTACAAAATGATAGCTTCTAATTATAGTCTAGATATATGGAACAAAATGAAGACTTCAGTTTAGACTGACGCCAAGAGAATATGGATTAAAGAAACAACATTTTAACATATGTGCCAACCAAAACGTAACTAACAAAAATACGTTTAGCAAACACGATAAGATAAATTCTAACTTTCGTAGAATAAAAACTGCCAGAAAAAAAAAATCACCGTCTTCGGCATGAGTTATTATGTCTACAGTTGTAGAGAAATTCTAAATTCTTCTCCTTTTCCTCCTTCTTCTTCTTCTTCTTCTCCTCCTCCTCCTCCTCTTCCTTCCCCTTCTTCCGCATGAGCTATATGTACAGTTGTAAACAAATTTTGGCTTCTTTTTTCTTCTTTTCCTCTTCCTTCTGTTGTCATTATTCTCCTCCTCCTTCCATTCCTTCTCCTCCACCTCCTCCTCCTCATCATTCTTCTCCTACTTCATGTGCTATTTTATTTACAGTTGTAAACAAATTTTGGCTTCTTTTTCTTCTTTTCCGCTTCCTTCTGCTCTCACTATCTTCCTCCTCCTCCTTCCATTTCTTCTCCCCACCTCCTCCTCCTCATTCTTCTTCTACTTCTTCTTCATGAGCTATTTTATTTACAGTTGTAAACAAATTTTGAATTTTTCTTCTTTTTCTTCTCCTCCTCCTTCTTCCGCTTCTTCCTTTTCTTCTCCTCACCTCCTACTCCTCCTTATTATTCTTCTTTTCCTCCTTCTCCTCCTCCTCCTTCTTCTTCTTCTTCACCTACTCTTCATTCTTCTTCTTTTTCTTCTCCTCCTCCTCCTCCTCCTCATTATTGTTGTTATTATTGTTGCCGTTGTTATTTTCTTGTTGTTCTTGTTGTTCTCCTTCTTTTCCTTCTCTCTCTTCTTCTTCCTATTCTCCTCCTCTTCCTCCTATGTTTCTCCTTTTTCCTCTCCTCTTTCACCTAATCTCCATTCTTCTTCATCTTCTCCTTCTCCTCCTCCTCCGGCTTCTCCCTCTTATTATTCTTCTCCTCCTCCTCATACTTCTTCTGCCCGAGCTATTATATCTATAGATGTAGACAAATCTTGACTTCTCCTCCTCCTCCTCCTCCTCCTTCGTCTTCTAAATCATTTTCTTATTTTGAAATCGTCGTCTTCTATATTATGTCATTATTTATTTTAAGCGGACGCGGACGAAATCTCTTTATATGCTTTGTATGGGCAATGAATAGCGATAATGTTAATATCTCGGCCAGATAAAGATCTATAATGCAATTTATAAGAAAAAGGAAACATTCATAGAAGCTGGAGAGGTTCCTCTACGCTTCTTACCTTGCCAAATTGCCCGTCCGTACGTTCGATGATATCGGCAGCAAGAAGCAATTTTAATCAAAAAGAAAGAAACGCAGCCAATTCCTGATTTCTCCATAAAACATCGCAGATTGGAATTTGCAAATTTTTATAACCAATAATGAAAAATATTGAGATTACTGGCTCTGCTTTACGTCTGCGGTTACCGATCCGATATAAACTGAAGTGGGTTTATGGATTTGAATTCACGCATGAATATTTTCTACTGAATATACACAAAATATACAGATGATATACGTACACATACATATACACACACAAAGACACGCCAATATATATATATTTATTAAAGACATTTTTTATGTTTAACGTTCTTTTTTATAGTTACAAGTATTTAAGTAAATGCTCTGTTTATAATAAACAGTATTAAATAACATTTACCGGCCTGAATGTCCGAGAAATTTTCATAGAAAATATTCGTCCTTGGGCAGGATTCGAACCTGCATCCTATACGGAACCGTGCATATGACGTGCCTAACCGATTCGGCCACCAAGGACCGTTCGGTAGACCAGGTCGAATTTACTGCTTATAAACTTATTCGACCTTGCCTACCGAACGATCCTTGGTGGCCGAATCGGTTAGGCACGTCAGCGTAAATGACGGTTCCGTATAGGATGCAGGTTCGAATCCTGTCCAAGGACGAATATTTTCTATGAAAATTTCTCGGACATTCAGGCCGGTAAATGTTATTTAACACTGTTTATTATAAACAGAGCATTTACTTAAATACTTGTATCTATAACGTTAAACATAAAAATGTCTTTAATAAATAAATTGTCGGACTTTGTCCATTTCGTAATATATATATATATTATTACTTAAACGTCATTTTTAGTGGATACCCATATTCGAGTAGACGCTCTGTTTATTACTTAAACAGCATATTATATACGTTGTGGTATAATGAATATCGGCTAGGAATGAGAATTCAGAGAGCCGAGTTCGAATCCCAGCTATGGGCTAAATAGCAGGACAGACTGGGTTTTTTAGCCTTGGTTGGCAACCAGTCTACCGCAGAAAGAAATGTGGTAAAGTGGGTCGCAAGAAGTAGCGCTTGGATCATACGCTTTGCCACACTCAGCTACAGTATTCTGTATTACGTGTTCTTCACTCAACCCTTTGTTCCAGTGTTTTCCTTACAGTATTATTAATTTAATTATTAATTAACTGTTATATAACAGCTAAATAAACTTTATAACTAGTATCCAAATATATATATATATATATATATATATATATAAAAGTTAACATTAAAGTCAAAACTCAGAGGCGACAGACTGTGTCATGCAAGACACAATCATCGGGCCATATGCGATGGTTTTGTTGATGACAGCGTCTAGCATGAAACAGTCTGTCGCCTCTGAGTATTGACTTCAATGTTCACTTTTATATTTATATACGTTTTATCCCTAATATCCTACACTTTATTCCTTAAAAACCTTAAAACTATAATTCTTCATATATATATATATATATATATATATATATATATATATATATATATATGAATGTCTATTATGTCTGATCATGAGCCGTTCTAATGTTCGTATATTTGCTTTAATTGCGGGTGAAAATTGTCCAGCATTTGGATATTTTTTAAGTTGGTCCTTGATCTAAGCTTTCGGCTCACATGAGCCATCTTCAGAGTGGCTATACGGACATTTTAACAAAGATATTCATCCTCAAAGATAATATTTTGATATAGAAGATTGATATGTGACGATATCGGTCAAGATGCTGTTCTATGACGTCTTACCACGCGAGATGACGAAATATTAACAACAGAACCATATGTCTAGATGCAATGTGATATGTTGTGACTAGTGTGAAATGTAATTTTGTTGAGTGTGTGTTGCTTTGTTTTAATGTAGATAGCCTCCAACATGTGATGGTTATTTTACTATGTGTATGTGTGAGTATTATTGTGTTATCACCTAATATCTGTCTAATATTATGTATATGGCTATGATTATTTCACCCGAAATTAAAGCAAGCATATGAACACTAAAACAGTTCATGATCAGACATAATAGACATTCATTGTCTGTTATATTTAACAATATATGTTTAAACAATCTGCTACCCCAACACGCTATATATATATATATATATATATATATATATATATATATATATATATATATATATATATATATATATATATATATAAATGAGAAGAAATGGAGTATTATTCTACTGTGTGTAACATTTAATTTAAAAGAGGACTCAATACAAGGTGTTTTTGTTACTTTTTCGAACGGTTAAGATATTTACCAATTTCTTAAGGGGGCCTTTTATTTCTCAACTACAAAAATTTTATGTAAGAAGCTGAACGAGCAGGTAACTAGTTAGCATAAGTTAAATTACCTCCTCATCACCTCTTCCGTTGTTACTTCTTAGGAAAGTTGAACGTCAGACTTCGATACAGATTACGAAATAATGTAACAACCTGTATCTGCCCATAAGGAAATTGTCTGGCCTGTATTGTACCATGGGGATTCCGATCCGCCCACAAATCTTAGTTGTGCATATTTGTTTTTTCCATCTCCTCCAAATGTTGCCTCATCCGTAAACAAGCCTGAAGAGAAAAACAATGCATCGCTACTTTGTGCAATAAACCATCGGCAAAATTTCTCCTGTGGTGAGTGATCAGAGGGCGAAAGACTCTGCATATGTTGCAAAGGTTACGGATACAGGAGCTGCTCTTGAAGTACCCTCCATGTGGTACTATGAGATGTATGACATGCTAAGGCCACTTGACGTTTCATGATACCTGGATGATCTCTGACAACCTGTAGAATGTGTTCTTCATAGTCAGGCGTACGAGCGGATCTCGGTCTTTTGAAATATATATATATATATATATATATATATATATATATATATATATACCATGGAATTTTAGTGTTTAAGCCTTTTTATTATATCCTTACTATGTCCTGGGAATTGAGTTCTACCTGGATTCTATCCTCTTGGAATTATTTTTTATACAAATATATATGTATATGTATGTATGTATATATATTTATATATTTTAGATATATGATTGCATATGTATGTGTATATTTACCACTAATATTATATATATATATATATATATATATATATATATATATATATATATATATATATATATATATATATATATATAGAGAGAGAGAGAGAGAGAGAGAGAGAGAGATTAGGTTGGTGCAAAAATTATGACGTAGTAATGTCGTTTTTTGACGTATTTTTTTACGTCAAAAAACGACATTATTACGTCATTATTTTTTTTTTATAAAAAAAAAACACAAAAAAAAAACGGTTAAATTAATGAAAAAATGCTTAATACAATTTTCCAAAAACGAAAATGAATAGCAATTTCAGACTGATGGTCCCTGATTGGCAGAAGCACTGTAACAGGGATGTTAATTTTTTAAATATTTTATTTATCTTAAACACAAACACACAAACACACACACACACATACATATATACATATATATATATTATTAAATGTATTACGCCCAACAATTATTTATATATAATATATATTATATTATATATTATCTGTTTATACGTTATTTTTATAGATATAATTTATTAAACATTATTGATTACATCTACCAGCCTGAATGTTCGAGAAATTTCGTAGAAAATATGCGTTCTGAGTGATTAACAGCACGTCGGATCAAATGATGGCTCCCATTAGGGTTACAGATTCGATTCCATTCGGAAAACCTACATTTTCTACGAAATTTGTCGAACATTCAGGCCGGTAAATGTAATTAATACTGTTTAATTTTTTAAAAAGCAAGCATTTACTTAAATAAATTATATCTACAAAAATAACGAATAAACAGAATAAATATATATATATATATATATATATATATATATATATATATATATAACGTATTTTATTTGGGATAAGGTTTTGTTTCACTTTATTTTTGTTGCTTTTTTATCATGTTTCTGTTCTTGTTTCCTTATCGTTGAAAATAAGGGGGAAAGGATCTGCCAAAAAAAAGGGACTAGAAAAAAAAATTCTGTAATTACTCGTGTACTATAAATATTCGTGTGTAATATGCATCACTAACTTTTGGTTTCGCTGGAAGAAAAACACCCTCTCGTGTATAAATTTAACCGAAATTTTAAAACATTTGTTCACCTTTTTATCCGGTTCGTAACAACTAAATATATGAATTTCTATCGTATATATTTTTCTGAATTGAAAATTTGCACGGAATTTAGAGTAAACACACAAAGCAATCCGCCTAATAAAAAAAATGGCAACAAGCTTGAAGTGAAAATAAAATCACGCTCGGAGAAACACAATTATGCACACACATACACACACTTACATACAAATATCAGTGGCTGGTAGAGATTTCATTGTAACAGTCTAAAACAGAAGTGGACATTGCTACCGCTTTTCTTGGGGACGTAGCACAAAATGATTTCGTGGACGAGGACGACATCAAAGATAAAGAAGACATTACTTCTTCTTTATGTGGTATATCCGTTCATGTTGTCGATCATGGCTCTCCACAATTTCCTGTCCTTTATAGCTCTTAATAAATTTTGTCTTTTTTTATTTCTCCTATACCTTGTTCCTCGATCCATTTACTCAAGTGCACTAAGTAGGTTATGTGTTTTTTTCTGCTGCCTCTCTTGTCTTCAATCTACTATGTGCGCATCAAATTTTCCAAGCCTTCTTTCCTCATTATGTGCCCTAGAAATTACAACTATCTCTTCCTGATGCTAAGTATAAGTGTCCCTTTGGTTTCCATTTTCTCTAAAACTTCGTCGTTGCTTACATGTTCGGTCTAGCATATCCTCAGCACCCTTCTGTAGAACTAAATTTCTGTTGCTTCAAGTCTTTTTTTCAACGTTGTTGTCTAGCATTCATTGCTATATAGAAGGACAGATATCACGTAACAATTTAGTACTCTTTTTCCCTGTTTTTGTCGATGTTTCTTTTCTGATTCTTAATACTCTGTTTTGCTTTTGGAATAAACGAAGACATTTCCTATACTGATAAAATGTTGTAACCTAAAAAGGATTACTGAATGAGGAATGTCCAAAACGGAGGTTGGAAAAGAAATAGTAATCTTCATAACTGTTATGGTCTGGCTCTTCGTACCACGGTAATAGTCCAAGGTAGAAACAATAAAGAAGAACTCGAATACGGATATGGAATAGCACAGATATATTACAAACAGGAATATATACAGAGACGCACTTCTCACCTGTGGAACACCCTTCCCAATTACTGTTTCCCTGAGAGCTATAATCTCCAACTATTCAAATGTAATGTCAATCGACATCTCCAGTTACCTTGATCTACACACTATCCCTCTCCTCATCCTTTCTTCTATCACTCCTATCTGCTCTTGCTCCAAATCTTCTGCAACCCCCTGCATCCTAGTGGCTTCACGCCTTGCTCGGGGCGTAATGCTTAAAAAAAAGTAGAAAGTGTTAGTACGAACAATCAGGTTTAGTAGTAATTGTCTGACCGACTCTGTTTCGGACTGCCTCTGACTCGACTAACTGACTCGCTTGCTCTGACTGACTGACAGACTCCTGACTGAACTCTAGACTTCAGACGGAACTCTAGACTTCAGACGGAACTCCCTGCCTCCTCTTGAGGCGCAGTATTTATTACGTATGGAATAGTCCTTTATGTTATTATGGGTAAGGTCCCATAGCAATAACAAAATACAACACTCACCAGCGGCGTGAAGTAGGTAAACCACTGCTAGTGGTGGACTACTTTCAATAGCGTCCAACGTATTTATAAGAATTGGGACATACCCATTAGTGTGCGTAGGTACGTTATATAACATGAACAAAATGAGATAGATAGATAGATAGATAGATAGATAGATAGATAGATAGATAGATAGATAGATAGATAGATAAAGAAAACAGATAAATCTATAAAGGAAATAGATAGATAGATAGATAGATAGATAGATAGATAGATAGATAGATATGAACAGGCTTAGATAGATAGATAGATAGATAGATAGATAGATAGATAGATAGATAAAGAAAACAGATAAATCTATAAAGGAAATAGATAGATAGATAGATAGATAGATAGATAGATATGAACTGTTGTAACCTAAAAAAGTTATTGAATGAGGAATAACCAAAATTAAGGTTGGAAATGAAATGATAATCTTTATAACATCAACGAAATACAATACTCCCCAACGGCGTGAAGTAGGTAAACCACTGCTAGTGGGGAACTACTTAGACTACATATTACTCCCACTTACAATAGTATATGCCTACTTTTTGTTTGATTCAAGTGCCTTTTGTGCACCATTTTTGGTCCTTTGAATAAATATATCATCCTTCCCATTCTTTTGACAATAGTTCCAACTTCCCAATATCTCATCCTCATCTCTAAGATGTTGTAACCTAGGAAAGGTTACTGAATGAGGAATATCCAAAACGGAGGCTGGAAATGAAATGGTAATCTTCATAACAAAATACAATACTCGCCAGCGGCGTGAAGTAGGTAAACCACTGCTAGTAGTGGGCTACTTAAACAGCATATTACCCCCACTTACAATAGTGACCAACGTATTTATGAGGATTGGGACATACCCATTAGGATGCGTAGATAAGGTATACAGCATAAAATAAATGAAACTCTCATGACGCCTATCGTTGACACGAAAAGAAGCGAATCTGATGAAAATGTGCTTAATAACTTTCACGATAATTGTTACGGATTTTATCCCTCGACAAAATTCAAACATGGCTGCAAATGCGGTTTGCTTAAAAGAAAAAAGTCTGATTTTCTACTCAGTTAAGGACCAACACAAGCACAGATAACATATAGAAAACAAACATGAGATATAAAGTTATAATGCAAAGAATAGAAAGACAACGATAAACAAAGAATAGAAGAAAGAAACGAAAATATAAAAATTGTTAATAAAGAAATCTTCGATGGTTTATTTATCTGTCAAATAATCTTACCAACGATTTTTGGTCACTATTTCTTTTTCTTTTCTTTTTATAAATAGTTCGAGGTAGATAAATCTTGTTTTGTCTTCGTTGACTTGTTTCCTTTTATATGTAGAAAGATGTCGTTCGATCAGTGTTGTTTATTTGTTTGATCAACGTCCTGAAAGCGTGTTGCTTTTCATTCGTGGAGAATAAAGTCCATATTAACTTTTGTGTTCTGATGATCCCGGAAGCTTCTAGCTTTTCGTCTCTAGAAGATCGAAAGACAATTTTACGTGAGAGCCAATCAATGGTGAAAGAAATAAGCATATGCACGTCTTCTCGGTGTAACGGCTACGATTCTTCTAAGTTAGTGAAGGGACGCAACTAGCGTTGAACGCTACGTATGAAATCAAATCCAACTGTTGAACGTTACATATGAAATCAACTCGAACCGTTGAACCAATGCAAAAGCGGTCAAGGTCGTTTGGTTGATTGTGACCTAATTCTGTGATCACCTGATGTTTGCGAGTTCTAAATAGGTCGATAGTTAGAATGATCAGCTGGTTCACCTAAGTTCTTAAAAACTGGAACGACAAAAGAGGATTTCCAACAATCAGGAAAACAATAAGCAGCGAAGCATTTATTGTAGAGTTTAGTGAGTACATGAGCCGATTCAGGAGTATATTTATTTGGAACTGTTTCATGGATGTCATCAGGGCGGCATGCTTTGTGGGGATCCAATTTAGATCCAATGGTAGCAGAAACAATAGAGTTATATTCATATCGCGTAATAGAGTCTCAGTTCGAAGTGGAGCGTCAGGCAAACATACTCCAGATGCGCCAAGAGTAGAATTGGAAAAGAATTTACAAACAAAGCATTCAAATTGAGTGATGGGCGAGGATGGGGGATTTACCCATGTTTAACACACTGTTACAGAGCCTGGAGTAATCACGAAAGCCAAACTTGTCAGAGGCTATACGCTGCCCCTTTCTGTCATCGAACAAATATTTAGCCTTTTTTGAAGTCGTGTTTAGAGTTATTACGAACAAACACAAATAGGCGTATGTTTTCACTGGAACTATCACGCTGGTACAGCCGGGGGAAATTATTTTTATGGGTTATAGCAACTGAACAAGCTGATATGAAACAAGAGGATTGTGATTTCAACTGGTATCTCCGAGAAAGTACAAAATCATCGATGTCAGATTTTACTCAGTGAGAAACCTCAGTTTCACAATCCTCAATAGGAATAAAGTGTTGCCGACACTTGAGTTTGAACATAGATCGCCAGAGAACAAACACAGGCAATGCTATTATTGAATTAAATGTATCACGTGACCATAGAGGAAAAGCATATATGTAGAAAGTAGCTGACGTCTAATTGATCGTCATTTCTCCTCTATTACTATTCGGATCGCCATTTCTAGCCTATCCTCTATTACTATTCGGACTCCTATTCTCTACACTATACTACCTCTATTATTCGGATCACTATTCAGTGGTTACTTTTCGAGCGAGTATTATCGAGCAAGTACTATTAGTGCAAGTGTTATTCGTAGGCGTCTGACACCAGTATTGTTCAATGGCATTACTATAGTTGCACCTATAGTTGTATCTACAAAGAGCATTACGAAAGAGAAAACGAGTATTCGTTGACATCACAAAACAAGGTTAAAAATTTCACCCTAACAGGTGTCGCGAAAAAAATCAGGGAATGAAACCCCGTCAGTTCGCTGATTAGAAAAAGAAGTCTTTGCAAATCTGAGATAAATCTAATAGACTAGTAAAAAGAAATATTAGCAGATACTACTGCATGATCCGAACTGGCAAATGGACAGTGTTGCGACTATCGACAAGAACTAGGAGAGGAGGCAAGGAACAATTTAAGTAAAGAAGAATGTTAATCAAAATTATTAAGGAAACGAGTAGGAAAATCTACTATTTCGGTGAAAGGCTGAGTATCGGAAAAATTGAAAGTCTCAATACTGACAACATCAGTAACATTAGAACGATTAAGTCCCTTGATATGAGGAAGCATAAAAGTCACCAAACGCAAATATGTTCACAGACCAAAGCCATTTTCTATAATATCAAGTATTGTGTTTAATATTTTACAGTCCTGAGAAGAAAAGGTCGATAAAGGAAAAGGCGATAGCTAATAGAGTGCAATAAAGAAAGTCGAAAGCACATGAAAGAATTGTCTGGGGCTCGAGAGATTGTCATTGGAAGATTTTTCAAAATGTAAACACCAAGGCCATGCATATTTAGAATCTTTTCGACTAAAAGGAACATAGCGTGGAACAGTGAATTCATTGGTGGCGATAGAAGAATTTAAATTAGTTTCATAAAGTACTAAGATATCTAGGAAATGTTTCAAGAGAAAAGATTTAACGCTACAGAAATTGGTGCGAATATCACGAATATTAGAGACTGAAAGATTAAGGGAGATAGATGATTTTTTTTTTTTTTTTTTTTTTTGTTTACTTGCTTGTTATTATTTCTTTTAATTGTAAATGTCATGAGAAAATTATTGTAATTTTAAGGGGATAAAAAAGCATAATATTTATCACTCTCCATCGTCTATGGCAATACAAGTCGACCGAAAGGTGGCTATGCCTAAAGCATAATGTGGCTCCAGGGTTGCTCACCAAAAACACGTGCAGGGACATCTATCCATGCGCAACATGGTACTGCAAATACCCCGATATTATGCGGTCTCTCTCGGCGCTACGCACAGCTTACTACTAGTCGGGATGCAGCAACTAGAAAACTACCAACCCCGTAGCTTCAAAATGAAAGTTTGCAGCCACTGATCAGCCTGATCACCAAAAAGTTAATACAGTTAAATCATTAAGCTGTGAAAGAAAGGAACCGGTAAACAGGAAACAAAAGATAAAAACCTCTGCTCTGGTTCAATTAATATTGAAGGAGTTCGAGCCAGGCGATAGGCGAGCCTGTCTACCCTATTAACTTGTTCACAGCACAGGAGGCTGGTCGTTTTTAGCGCGACGCCATCTCTACGAAAGTTGTCGAACAATGTCTACCCTTCAAAACCAAGGGAGAATAACTAAATTACTAAAGCTACTCTGAAGGTTACTCGAGAAGTTGAAATCTAAGTAATTTAACATAAAATACATTACTTGAATTTCGGTAGAAGATTCAAGATAAATTAAAGTCTTAACTTTGGTAAAGTCAAAGAAACAGATAATGAGAAAATGAAGGAACTTCACCTGTTAGAAAGCCTCATTAATATGTTTTGTTAAAAATTAACTTTCACGAAAACATTTCATACCTTAAGGCATTCCAAATGGAAGTCCAATTTTGACAAGGTTGAACTGACATAATATACTATTATAATTGTGCTTGTCCCTTCTCTTCTTTAGATTGCACCACCGTTACGCCGTGTCAGTACCTCATCAATAATGGACTATTCCGTTTTGATTGCGTGAAAAGAAGAGAAAGTTGGTTTCAGTTTTCAGTGAAACTAGTTGGTTTCAATGAAAGAAAGAAAGAAAGAAAGAAAGAAGCATCTAACGCCTTTTTCAGTGAAATGGAAAAAAGTTATCAATTTCAAACCTATTCATTTGTACCCACTTCTTAAAATAATGACCTGCATTCATATTTATGATTGCTATTGCAATATTTTGTTAAAGTTGTTAAGCTCAAATATTTTAACGATGTGATAGGGTAAATTTCTACGGATATTTTATTGTCGTAGAACTCGCCAGAAGATTATTCAATCATTAGATGAAGAATTAATATTCATCATAAAATTCAAATAGGAAAACGATTACAGTATTAATCTATAGCAGTATATATATATTTATCTGACGTGCTTTGGATCTCTCGGCCACGGAGTATGTCGATGGTCAGGCAAAATTTGAACAGTGCCTTTAAACACATGTTTTTCTCTGACTCGAAATAGACATTTCTACTCAGTTTCGGATCGTCTACTCAAATACGAGTATCCACTAAAAATAACGTTTAAGTAATAAAATCTGTCGGATTGATAAATAAAATTTCTCCAGAAATTACTTTCTTTATGTTAGGTTACGAAACTGAGCAGATATGCTTATTTTGAGAGTCAAAAATATCCATATGTAATTATTTTAATGGCCGTCGGAGTAAGCGAATCATAATCTCATATACCAGTTATAATTTATTAATAATAACAATAAGAAGAAGAAGACGAATAGTCAATAAATCACAAAATAAAAATAAATAATCTATATAAGTCGTATTTTATTGTTGTTGTTAAAACTGTTTAAGTGCTAGTTAATAGAAAATAATCGATTATACAGAACTAAAAGTAAAAAAAAGCTATGCAAAATAAACGTTAGGAATAGAAACGCTTCTCTTATATATTCGAAAATACCTCGTCTTCCTTAAAAATGTTATGTTGATATTTAAATCACTAATGGCAGTCATTTATGCCAAATGGATTAATAAAATACCAATTTCAATGTACAAATAAATTAGTAAATATAATAATGTATCAATATCGTATATTAATATTCATAATAAATTAATGTAATATTATGAATAATAATAATATTTCTACGCCCTCACGCTATTTATTTATTTATTATTATTATCATCATCATCATTTTCTTTGATTTCTGTTGTATATTTAATGACAAAAGTACGCAGGTGTAGGATTTAAGAAGCTCAATTGAGAATCAAAGGTTCGCGTAGTGTCCTTTTATCGCGTATAGTGTCCTTTTTTTTTTGTCCGGTAAACAGAAATAGCTCTCTCAAAGAGGAAAGTAACAAAACAAAGGGAGACCACTCTTGATTATTCATACGACTATATTCATTTATTTTCGGGTACCAACATTTATGGGACCTATGGTCTGAAATAGCACCGTGACATTTTCACTGAAGATTTTTGTAAAAAAAACAAAGCCCACACTTATTTTACATAAATAAAGGTTTTCGTAATGTGTGAGCTTTTCTTGTGAGAATATTTTTGTATTTCTTTAAGGCTACTAAAAATCGCTTCAATGAGTCTATAAGAATCTTTCCCAATCATACCGACAGATCCAGTTATTATACAACTACAATTATTGATGTTTTCATGTACCACATTTATTATTATTATTATTATAACATTAATTGCTCAATGGTATATAAATTCAAGAAATAATATTAAGCAGTGAAAACCCTTAGAAAATAGACGTGAAAAACGTAGACTTAGGAAAAAACATAGAATTAGGCACCCGTCTCCTCCAAAAGCATAAAATACGCCTTCCTTTTCTTCATCTTATATAAAAGATGTTAAATTATGTGTAAATAAATAAGGATTGTTCACAGTGGATTGAGGAATCGGAAGGCCGAGTTCGAATTCCAGTCAAGTTCCTTACATTTACTTACGTGCAAATATCCTTGAGAAAGGTATGACTTGTCTTCTCTACTCCCAGCTATGGGTAAATAAACTGGGTCCTATAATTGGGTAACAACCGGTCTAGGAGGAGCCCAACTCTGAATTCAGAACCTCCAATTATAGTTTAAATAGACTCGCCAACCAGCAACTGGCCAGGCGTGGTGAGTACAGCTACACTCCTGAAGACACGGTTAATCAGAGAAGGGCTCCTCCAAGGAGTGAGAAGGCCCTGGATCTAGATAAGAACTTAAATATATGTTAAATACACATACGATAAGCATAATAAATAAATAAAATATATAAATCAATAAAAAATATATAACCATATTGTTTAAATAAATAATATTATAATATAAATAAATAATCATCATTCCTTAGATTTTGTAAATTTTCTTCATTTTTAAGGAGCAATAAAAGGGTACTTTTGTTTACTTTGACACCGGCGTTCTTTTGCTAAAACTTTTATAATTGAATTTTAGACTAAGTAAATTTATTATCGTGATCAGATTCACAGAACGTTTGGGTGGAAGCTCATACCTTGTAGCCCGTCGTTTATTTGGATTGAGACACATCTCGCAAAAAGGTTATATTTAGGAAGCATTCTGTCAGAATTGATCTCAGTATCACGGCTTTGCAGGTTAAGCTCAGTTTTCGCTGCCCCCCCCCAAAAAAAAAATACAGAATTTCCGACTTGCAGACTTGTTTTAATCCAAGATTTCCATTTTTCGTCTTGTTACCTGTAAAATTTCGCTAAACATAGAAAAAAAAGTCAGGATATGTCTGTGTGTGCACTTGTATCCAGGTTTTCCTTCTGAAATCTATAGATCGATTTGAACGGAACTTTGTAAGTGACTTATTGCATTCCAATTAGAAGTATAGATGTTTGTACCTCGTGGTAATATCAGATTTGGCAGAAATGGCTTCTTCCTTACTTGTAATAACTTTTCTTCCTTCAGGGCTTGTTTGCAGAAACACGCGATTTGCGACGGAATTATAGCGATTTGAGTTTATCGTTAAGTTAAACCTAACCTATCCACGCGTTTCGGACAAAGAAAGAGAAAACAAAATATAACTCTACAGATATTTGTATGGTAATTCACGATGTGGAATTAATAAATACGATACGCTTTAAATACTTCGGTGTATCAGTTATAGCAAATTTAGTATAGGAGATATGATATAGAAGAAAATTAAAATAGACTGGTTAGAATATGGATAGCTTAGTCAGACACCGGAAGTTGCTATAAAACCAGCACATTAGCATAAAAACTCAACTCATGTTCTTAAATAGGCTCGTCAGATCGAGTCTTTCAGATGGATACCATGCATACCATTTGGAAATGTCTAAACTTTCAGCTGACCACAGCCATTTTCTCAGATCAATGATTAAAAATGCCTTCCAACGAATGAAGCCGGTGGACTCTCGCTACAGAATCACAAACAATGAACTGTGACAAATAATAAAAACTACATTTAGCACATGGAACTCGGAGAGAAAATCATGGCATAATCAAAATATTGACGATCCACACTAATTCAAGCAAAAGGTTAGGAAGAAAACCTACATCAGTACTAGAAAGAGCAATAGCAGTTAGTGGACTTGAGAAACCTATTTACCTGAAAAAGTGCTTTAATAGAAAGATGAGATATTGTAACTATTTACATTGTTCGGTCTGTTGTCCTCAGCTTTATTGTCATATTCACGATGGTTTCAGCCGTTGTACGTTTCAGCCTTTTTCAGAATATGTCTATATTTCTGAGATAAGGTATTGTAACTCTTTACACTATTTACATTGTTCTGACTGTTGTCCTCGTCTTTATTGTAAATATTAACGACGTTTCCTCGTATATATATATATATATATATATATGAAGAAATATAGTCTTAAAGGGTGCTATATTTATGGGATAAAGTGCTCAATATCAGACTTAGAGCGTGTGTAAATATAAAAGCGAACATAGAAGTCAACACTTTGAGGCGACAGGCTGTTTCATGCTATACGCAATCGTCAGGCCACAATCGTCTAGCATAAAACAGCCTGTCGGCTCTAAGTATTGACTTCTATGTTCGCTTTTATATATATGTGTGTGCGTGTGCGCCTGTGTGCGTGTGTGTGTTATATAACGATATATCATTTTGTATGATGTTATATATCAACAAACAGTATTTAAAAATATGATAAACCGTCATATTTCTATAAATACAGATAGATAGATAGATATATAGATAGATAGATAGATAGATAGATAGACTACCAGTCAAAAGTATTTGGCCACCCTCAAAAATAAAAGTGTTATTTTCACAATGGTTTTATTTATTATATTAAATACAAGTCTTTCTGAGCCACATTAAATACAAATTAAACCCAAAAAAACACAGAAAAATTCTTGAACTTTTCATTCATCAAAACGATCCCCTTTGGCCGTTTTCACTGCTTCACAGATTCTCGGCATTCTTTCCACCAAAGACTGAAGATAGACTGGAGATAATTCTGCCCAGCTTTCCTATAAGGGTTGCCAGAGGTGAGCCGCACTTGTGGGGAGTTTATCTCTGACTTTTCGGTCAAGTTCATCCCACACAAATTCAATGGAATTTAAGTCCGCTAATTGCACTGGCCAAGACATCAGTTGAAGGACGTCCTGTTCCTCTTTGCTTTTAATGGTACCTCTGGCAGAGTTTACTAGTATGCTTGGGGTCATTATCTTGCATGCGCACAAATCCTTGACCAACAAGCCGCCTTCCAGATTTTATATAACAAAATAAAGAATATGAGAAAAGTATGGAGTGAAAAACGTAGAATTAATAAAAGAACACTTAACTGATATTGGATGCCAGTTCAAACGTTTGTGTTTCAGGAAATTTGGAGTTCGAATGTTTGTAATGACAGACAAAGTTGCTGTAGAATGTTCACAAAAGATGGTTGTTCTTTCTTCCGCAATGTGAAATATAGAATTCTAGAATAGTCTTTGTGTTCCATTTCCCCTTGCTTAATTGGATTGCGTCCGATGTTAAAGTAAGATATTTTAATTGTTTCTATTTGAGTACAAAATTCCTTTATTCTTAAATATTCAAATAGACTCAAGATTTCCGGGAAGAAATTTCCTTATTTTTATTTTATATAACAAAATTCAAAATACAAAATATTGGAAAAGTATGGAGTGACAAACGTACAATTAAAAAAAGAACATTTAACAGATATTAGATGTCAGTTCAAATGTTCGTATTTCAGGAATTTTGAGTTTGAATATTCCATCGACAACAAAAGTTGCTTTAGAGTGTACACAAATGCTGCTTGTTGTTCCTTCCACAATGTGAAATATAAGATTCCAGAAAAATATTTGTGTTCCGTTTCCCCTTGCTTAATTGGATTGCATATGAGACGAAAGTACCTTGATTTCTTTTTGTTACTTTCGGTATGATCTTCCTTATCCTTTACCCATTAAATTTTTAAATAAATTCAAGATCACTGGGACTTTCTTACTCCCTACACAATAACTAATGGAATAGTTGTGTGTGTGTATTTCTCATCCCTTCCGATCGCATGATGAGAAAGAACCTATTTTTCTCGCGAACTGTTGTCGTCGGGTGTCATCGGGAAACTATAATTACGATACCAAAATCCTACTTATGTCACGTGAGCTTAGTTGACCGATTCCTGTTTTTATCGCACTGATTATTTTCAAAGACTTTCTTTCTTTTTTTTTTTTTTTTTTTTTTTTACAAAGAACCGGAAGAAATAACTTTTTGTCTGTGACTATTACTACTCATTTTTGCTGGCTATATTTCTGTAGTATTGTAACTATTTACACTATTTACATTCTTCGGACTATTATCTTCATATTTATTGTCATATTCACGATGGTTTCAGCCGTTGTACATTCCAGCCTTTTTCAGGGTATGTCTATATTCCTGAGATAAGGTATTGTAACTCTTTACACTATTTACATTGTTCTCGTCTTTATTGTAAATATTAACGACGTTTCCTCGTATATATATATATATATATATATATATATATATATATATATATGATGAAATATAGTCTTAAATTTTGCTATATTTATTCACGACATTTTTCAGCCGTTTGTTCGGTCCGGCTTCTTTCAGGTGATATTCGTTAGAATTTCGAATCGAAACCTTTATTTAATCCATTCGGCTTCGATTGTTCTAGTTCTATATCCTAGTCCCGCGCCTCTTTCTGGTTATCTCAATTGCCGTTATTTCCCTTTAGTAACTCAACACGCCATGTTTTTGTTTACTTCCGACAAGGTATAAAACTCTTTGGGTCAAGCCACTAGATTACCTCAACAAAAGCTATATGTACTTCTGGACAGTAGTGAATTAATTTTTGGGATTTATAAAACAAATGTCTCATTTACAATTTTTTACCGGAGTCATATTACAATTTTTTTTGTCATTGTATTTTTTTTTTTTTTTTTTGCTCTTGCACTCTGTATTACTGGTTCCCATATTGTATTCATTTCTATGCCTGGCCGGCTTAGAAGATTTTTGTGGCTTATCATATGCGCTGATTCCTTAAATTTTCGTATTTTACAGTGATGTTCTCTCTCTATTATGTCAACCTCATCCCACAGAGAGCGGTGATCTACCTTTTCCTTCCATATATGGAAAATACATGCCATTCTTGAGGTGCACGAACTGATCTGCATCTCTGTTCGAAAAATATGTATTGCGTTTTTTGATCAGGCTACTACTTGATATGTCTGACTATGTCTATCTCAGCGGGAAATTTAAGTCGAGATCAGTTAATATTTTTATTTATATCAAAGCAATTTATGGTATTTTTATACTAACGTCCATCCAAAACAACGTTGGTGAGCCACCCAAGGTGGAGAGTTGCTGTTAAAATGGTTATAATGAATGAGGTGCGTGATATGAATGAAAGAGGAGACGGTAGCAAGGAAAAATTATGAGGATAAGGAGGACAGTAAACTATTGACCCATAACTTGATAACCTTAAAACTGCAGTGCCTGTTCCCTAAGCAAAAAGTGGAACTTCCTTTTGGAACACAGGTGAAATAAATGTGATTCGACTTCGTGGAGGTAGCTGTTACAGTTTTTTGTGTAGATATACATAACTAGTGAGTTAGTCTAAATGCCTGGACTCACTTTATAGTCCACCAATAGAAGGTTAACCAATCAGAAGACGCAGAACATTCTATCCGTCGTGTATAAAGGCGGCCATTTTTGTTTACCCTACCCGAATGTGCAGTTCAGCTTGTCAGGCGAAGAGAACCAGAAGGACGAACTATGCTCTGTTCTTTTATCGAAATATCCACTGCTAACCTGAACAACGCTTTCCTACTGTCTTCGAAATATTCACTGCTAACCTCTGGATTATATATGCAAAGACGACCGTCATGATGAATAAAAGTAGCTTTACGTATCCTAGCAGTAAATGCCAGAACAGGTGGAACTAAAGAATGGACGCTCATCTGAACATTTGCCATGGAAATAGCAATAGGCTTGCTACGTTGCGGAAAGAAGGGTATGTCTTCTTCCGCAAGACCACGTAATTGATTTTGAACTCTACCAAATCGGGAAAATGAGGAATGACCAGCTCCACTCAAGAAACATAAACACAGACGTCCTTGTGGTATTTAAATTAATCTTTTATTTTTTGGTCTCTTTTATAACTTTAGAAGAAGTATTGATATTCATGTATAATTTTTATTTTATCTTTCAAATGAATTTACAATTAGAAATGATTGTTTCGAATCCTTATTTTTGCCTGCGACGTTGATCCGTATCTTTCAGACGATGTTTTCGAATTCGATTTGATAACGATTTAATCACACTAGCACAAACAGCCCCAGTTGTTAAAAACAATACATGAAAACATAAGAAAAGAAAGAGGAACTAATGCGTGTATTTGTTTTCATAACACTACAAAGTAAAGTCTTCTTTGTATCTCTTCTTAATATGACGTTTTCTTTTTTCAGCAATCCCCAGAAATAGGTTCAAATAAAGGAGAAGAAACAACGTGGACTGCCAAACATATGCTAACCCTGTTTTTTTTGTTTTGTTTTTTTTCTTAAACAGTGAAATTAATGACAAACCAGCTTAGATTGAGAAGACCTATTAAAGAAACATTGTGCCTCCGATAGGAATCGAACAAGTATCCGTTTTGAGGGTTTTTTTATTTTTTTTTATTTGCATCAAGGAAACCACTTTTTCAACCAAAGTGTGCCGCTACATATTTCACCATGGAAACAAGATTGAGAAAACCTATTAAAGAAAAATTGTGCCTCTGATAGGAATCGAACAAGCATCCGTTTTGAGGGTTTTTTTTCTTTTTTTTTTTTCTTTTTTTTTTTTTTGCATCAAGGAAACCACTTTTTGAACCAAAGTTTGCCGCTACATATTTGACCATGAAGACCAGCCCGACGGGGGACCATGTTTGAAATCGCAACTATCACTGGAACATCTACCAGCCTATACCTGCTACCTTCAGTTTCGTACCGGAAACGGAAACAACAATGATTTTTTAAATTATTTTGAAGTAATTATTTCTTATTACTATAAATGTTATTTTTAGTGGGTATATGTGCTTATTTTGCTATCCGTGATTTTTTATTATTATTTAAGAGGACATTGAAGTTAACACCCAGCGGCGTCAGTGTGTTTCATGCTTAAATGCAATCGTCAGGCTATGTGCATTTTGTCTTGGTTGGACTATTTATATATGTTAGCTAGTGATGCATTATGGGGAAGTCGATTGTATTTTTCTAACCGTTGTTGGGTCGGCGGTTATTATTCTAGGGGTTATTAAGTAAATAATTGACATACGCTTTATCCCCGATATCATATTTAACTCATAAATATAGCAGACCTTAACACTATATTTTTATCATATATATATATATATATATATATATATATATGTCTGATTGAATAAATTACAAACATTATGTCTGCTTATTTTCATCATAGAAATATGTTACAGTGCATTTCATACCTTATATAACTATAATATACAGAAAAGTATCCGTGAATATGAAAGGATTATGACAAAAATAAGCAGACATAATTTTTTGTAATTTATTCAGTCAGACATTCTTAAAAGAGAATTTGCTGCCTAAATACACACACGCACACACACATACACACGCACACATACAAACACACACACACACACACACACACACATATATATATATATATATATATATATATATATATATATATATATATACATATACATATATATATATATATATATATGTTGGCATGACGTTTGTCTCATATCGTAACGGTCCGTGTTTCAATTCTCGGTAGTGGATGCACAAATGCAGTAAAAGTTCTTATCCATGTCTCTACGGGTTCTGGGTTGTCCAGTAATTTAACAATCTTATCGGCGACGCCATTGTTATGGTTTGCTATCTCTTTGCGTAGTAGTAGTCATAGTACAGTTCTCCGTGTCCTGAATAGCAATCGGGTTTGCTAGGCATAGCCACCCTATCTTCGACACTTGTCCTCTATTTATATTTGTCTATCTACTTTGCATACGATACTACACCTCCCTGAATCGGAGAGGTTGTATACCCTTGTTTGTTTGTTTTTTCTCTTGTTTTCCCTTTAATGGTGATCTCGGTCACTCTTCATTTTCATTCTTGCAAATGCAGCAAAATTTCTTATCCATGTTTCTATGTCTTCTGCGAATTTAACTGAATAGCAACCATGTTTGCTAGGCATAGCCATTCTGTGTTCGCCAGTTGTTCTCTATTTATACTTGTCTATATAATTTGCATACGATAATACAGAGACATTTCTCTGACACTTTGAGGAGGGTTTTGTTCACTGGTGTTTTCAGATGTTGAACTGATTAATTACAGATGGATGTCCTCTACTACCTTGGTCTTCAAGGTCTTCTCCACTGCTGCAGAACTTCAAAAACCAGTCGGATCACAAGTGGATCCTTCATCCCCTGCGCCGTTAATGTTGGCAGCAGTTTGAGAAGTATTATGGCCAAGTTTGAACTCCCTTGAACTCGTCTTTTGTCATGTTCAAGATGAAATTAAATTCTGAAAGAGATTGTTAGAAAATTAACATTGAAAATAAATTGACATTGAAAATAAATTTAAAACAATGTTCCGAGACAGACACGTAGAGGCTGATGATAGCCGTATACAGAACGGCTTGAATTAAACTATATCTATAGATTGCGTCCAGCATGAAACAGCCTGTCGCCTCTGAGTCTTGACTTCCATGTTCACTTTTATATTTACATTTAGATACGCTCTATCTCTGATGTTGAGCACTTTATCTCATAAATATAGCACACCTTAAAACTATATTTTTTCATATGTATATATATATATATATATATATATATATATATAATGGATTAAGTCCGACAATTATTAAATATATTTTCTGTTTATACGTTACTTTATAGATATAATTTATTTAAGTAAATGTTCTGCTTTATAATTAAGCAGTATTAATTATATTTACTCTTCTGAATGTTCGAGAAATTTTGTAGAAAATATGGGCCCTCCGACAGGAATCGAACCTGTAACCCTTATGAGAACCGTCGCTTAACCTGACGTGCTGTTAACCATTTAGTGTTTAATGTATGTGTTTACAAACAGTAATTTGAATTTTGCTAACCAGACGCTTCTCTGTTGCTTCTCTGGCAACAGCAACTGCTGAATGCAGAATTTAAAGAGGGCTACTCTATATTAAGTTTATTAGAAAAGTCTGGATGTTTCCACACGATTCTTAAACCACTATAATCAAAACATTCGTGCTGAGTAATTCAACCCATCCTTTGTGACTTCGACGTAGCCTCTTGCTGCTGGCAAGCTCTCCAGACAGGATGATACGTGGGATTTGTAAATCCCTGACACAGGCGAACATTCGACCCTGATACCTGGAGAAACAGTTGCATCAAATCGGCCTTTCTAGCGTAGGATCATCCGATTGGTGGTCGGAAGACCAAAAATTTCGAGTCAAACCGTCAACGTGAAGACGATCTGCGTCGTGCTGACAGGAGGGCCCGACTCCAACATCCACACTCCCTTGTAACTCCTACTCACGAATCTTCAGGAGTAAACCGGGTCTTCACGGCCATTTTCACCACCGCCACCAAGAAGTTGGGGTGTGGGAAGAATGTAATAGGGAGAGAGAGAATGACGATCCTGTTGCTTGGATGCGAGTGGGTGCCGGCGGCTGGGTAATTTGTCAGTACTGTTCTAGGAGCTAAATTGCCAGATCCTCATACGTCGAAGACGACAGGAGAATTATATCTTACGTAAACGGTGGTTTACTATTGACACTTTGCCGTGGTGTAGTGGTTAGCTTGTCTCGATAGCTCAATTATGACAGTAGTGAGTTCGATCCTCATAGGTGGTCGATATATGCGGCTTTATGACTGAAGATCGTCCTTACACGAATCTGACAGTCATGCTTACATTTCTTCTTAATTAACACGAATATTAGCGTAACCTACACAACGACACATAAGTGGGACACCTCGTGTGAATTGTATTGATATAGATGATTTCTAAAGATGTAATGGATTTTTTATTAATCCAACAGATATTATCCCTTTAAACGTTATTTTTAGTCGATACTCATATTTGAATAGACGTTCCATTTACTTATTAAATAGTATATTTATTTTTGTCTACCGGCCTGAATATTCGAGAAATATTATTAGAGAAATATATCCGCCCGCTGACAGGATTCGAACCTGCGCCCCCGCCTTTGCAGGAGAAACTGTCGTTAGATTCGACGTACCTTAGACCAACCTGGCCACGAAGAGCGTCGCCGATCAAGTAAAACTGAATAGTGTCTTTAAGCGAAATTCTTCTCCCAGATTCTCAAACGTTCTCATCTTCTCGTTCCAGTTTCTCGAACGTTCTCATCTTCTCGTCCCAAATTCTCGAACGTTCTCATCTTCTCGTCCCAAATTCTCGAACGTTCTCATCTTCTCGTCCCAAATTCTCGAACGTTCTCATCTTCTCGTCCCAGATTCTCGATAGTTGATGTCTGTTCAGTGTCGCTTCCAAACCTTAACAAAGTCGTTTCGAAAGAAGCTATGGATTTTGTATTTATTAATCCGACAATTATTTATCCATTAAAACGATTTTTTTAGTGAATACCTATATCTGAGTAGAAGCACTCTTTATTTTAAACAGTGTATCGATTTTCGTTTAGCGGATTGAATATTCGAGAGATATTATTAAAGAAAAATATCCGATCGCCGACAGTATTCGAACCTGCACCTCACCCTTTGCAGAAGTAACCGTCCTGAACATTCGACTTCACGGCGATACGTGTTGAATTTTCATTTATTTTATTTTCGAGCCCTAGTTTTGCATAACCTGTTATGAGAATATAATTGTGGAGCACTCTGTTGATCAAGCACTCTACAGTTGGAATAATATGAGTGACGGACTTTCCATCTATTGTTTATGGCGGCCGATTTTATGACTCTAGAAAGAATTGCAGCAGATGGGAAACGAAGGCTGAATAGTGCATCGAATTCGCTTGTAACTGTTCTTTTATTTTGAAAATTTAAATGCTAGTGGTAGCGACATGAAAGCAAAAAATTAAACAGACTCTTGGGTCATTACCATTAATTAAAATGTTTAAGTGCTTCATTTCCCGCTAGTCAATAAGTTATTTGGAGATGGTTAGGTAAGGGGACTCAGGCGGAAATGTTGTGCTTGCTTTCATCTTCTGTCTGGACGGAAGATTATGGAAGTAAGTCAAACAATATAAAATCACATTTATACTGCATGAGTATATATATATTAATTGATTCATCGAGTCTGATAGAAACCTCAGGAAGCACTGGACGGCCGTTTCGTCCTATATTTGGGATTCATCAGCAGTGCGCATCCACTACCGAGGGAATCGAAACCCCGACAGTTAGGTTGGCAAGCGAACACTATACCAACTGCTCCGCCGAACACTATACCAACTGCTTCGGTGACGAAGAGATTGCAAATCAGACTCTAAGAAGCGCCGCTCACTCTCATATTCCGTGGTGGAACTCAACTGAGATTCTCTCTGACCATAGGACTGAGCCTCCTATATATATATATATATATATATATATATATATATATATATAGAGAGAGAGAGAGAGAGACATTTACTTCTGCATATTATTTATGTTAAATATATGTGCAGAGAAATCTTTTGTAAACAAGAGATAGATATTAACAGACATAGATAAATATGAACTGACTTAGATAGATAGATAGATAGATAGATAGATAACCGAGAAAGAAAGAAAGAAAGAAAGAAAGAAAGAAAGAAAGAAAGAAAGAAAGAAAGAAAGAAAGAACGAAAATCAGTCCTATATGATGTCTATTCAATTTCATCAGATGATCGCTTAAGGTGTGAAACTGACAGCCACCATATTGTGTTTATATCTAAAAACATTATCACCGATAATGAGCATTCGTCCTCAAGAGGTTGGGGGTGTTCATGGAAACAGCCAACATTACTTAGAAAGCAGCAGAGGGTAGATGGAGCAATGTTTGGAGATAGTATTGTAGGCAGATAAAGAAAATATACAACAGATAAAGAAATAAGAGAACTAACAAGGCAAAAAACATGCCCATCAACAGGGATGCATAGGACGAGAAAGAAAAATTGAGTGGAACCTTCCTGAAGGCCGTTCGTAACCTGAAATGTTCGTAAACCGAAACTATTTTTCCAATAGGAATTCAACGTAGAGAAAAAAAAAAGGTCGCAGTACAATAAAATTGGGAAAGAAAAGCACAGCACGACACACGAATGTATACAACCCGGCGGTCGACTCAGAAATTATTCCGTTGAGGTTAATTCGGTTCAGCAATGTTGTTCGAGAACCGAAATTTTGTTCGATAACCGAGGCATTTTCATCTCGAATTTTCTGTTCTGAAAATCGATTTGTTCGTCATGTGGGACGTTCGAGAATCGAGTCCGAGATGGAACGGATATATGGGAGAATTTTTCCAGAACAAGAAACAGGACAACCCACTGTACACGAAAATATTGAAGAACCAGAAATTTTCAAATCTGAAGCGAAATCAATAATGATCAAATTGAACAGAAATAAAGCAACGGGGCCAGATGAAATTGTAATAGAGATGCTGGCAGCCTTAAATCATTTCGTCAGTGACAAGATTACACACATAATAAATGAAATCTGGGCATCCCGATGTGGTGTAATGGTTAGCAAGTTTGTCTCGCTAGATCAATTATGACTGAGTAGTCAGTTCGATCCTCACTGGGTGCTTATACTTTCAGCCTTGTGTTACATCTAAGTTACGCTTAGAAAAACATTTGGGGAGGGTATCTCCACGTGGTGTAATGGTTAGGAAGCTTGTCTTGCTAGATCAATTACGACTGAGTAGTTCGATCCTTACTGGGTGCCCCATACTTTCGGCCTTATGCCACATTTAAGCTGTGCTTAGAAAATCATTTGGGGTACCTCGGAGTGGTGTAATGGTTAGCAAGCTTGTCTCGCTAAAACAGTTACGACTGAATAGTGAGTTCGTTCCTCACTGGGTGCCCCATTCTTTCGACCTTGTGTCGCATCTAAGCTACGCTTAGAAAATCACAATAAATAAAATCTACGACATACTGGAAGACCAAAATATATCTATTTTCTAAGAAGCCAGATTCAAATGAATGTGAACTCCAGCGGACAATCAGCCTAATGAGCCACATAATAAAAAATGGATGTATACCTATGTTTTATAGATTATGCAAAACCGTTTGATAAATTGCGTCACATATAACTATTGGAACTGCAGGGTAATTTTGACATATAAGCTTATGTCGAAGGATAGAGTCTCGTCTCGGGAAACAGCTACCTGACCTCGTTTTATACGGGATCTATGGGGAAATTTTAGCCGTGCCTACGGGCTCGGATATCCCGCATTAAATTCGGCCGTGAGCCACATCTGGCCGCGTGAAGCGGTTGGTAGCTATCCTAGAGTTGGAGATTCGTCTCCAGCTGCGCTGGTCAAACTCTCTACCTCCGAGCAGAGAGGATCCCCAGATAAGGCTATGTCGAAGGGCAGAGTCTCGTCTCGAGAAACAGCTACCCGACCATGTTTTATACGGGGTCTACGGGCAATTTTTGGATACCCTACATTAAATTCCGCCACATCTGACCACATGAGGCGGTTGGTAGATATCCTAAAGTTGGAGATTCATTGTGGAATTCACTTGACTCACTTCTAGCAATTGACTACTTCTTCTGTGCAACGCTGGGGAATCTTATATGCGTTGTTCGTGTCCGAAGTATTATCGTTCATTACCAACCTTTGTGTGATTATTCCATTCAGTAACCCTCCCTAGGTTACAACACGAAGTTTTAGAGAAAATGGAAACGAAATGGACAATTATGTTTAACATCAGAAAGGGACGATTTCTCGGGCACATAATGAAGAAAGAGGACTTGGAAAATATGACACTCACAAGACATTGAAGGCAAGAGGAAAACACCGCATAACCTACCGAGCGAGCTTGAGAAAATGTATGGCAAGACAGGGTTTAGGAAAGATAATAAAAAAAGATAAAATTTACTAAGAGCTACAAAGGATAGGAAATTATGGAGAGCCATGATCACCGACGTCCTGAAAGGACACGGCACATAAAAAGAGATTGTAGTCATTAAAATAAATGTATTGGTATAAATACAGTGAATTACTGTAAGTTCTTGGAGAAATTTTTTTTTTTTTTTTATTTAGTACAAGTAACAACAAAGAAACTTTAAGCTAAAGAATATATTGATGTAAAACAACGCTCTTTCACATTCTGCAAAGCTGTCTATTGCCCACCTTGCCAAAAAGGTTTCAGTTACACCAAATAAATATAATGGCCCCTAGCCAAAAAGGAAATTTGTCGTGCAAAGAGACGTACACGAAAATGGAAAGCAATATTCAAGTAAAGATTTCTGAGCAGCAAAAGAAACTGCTTCGCGTAGTAAAGTCGAAAAAGTAGAAAATATTTTTAAAACAATCAATGAAAGCCTAATGATGTCTGCAAAATGCCAAGAAGCCTATATCCTCATGCAACACAATATAATTCATTCACGTGTGTGGGTCATTGTGCGACTCAAATATATGTTCCTATGGCCTACGTCTTTTGGATTTATTTATAAACAAAACACTAGATTGCATTTTGTTTGCTTACCTAAAAAAACCGACGCTCCAAAATAAGCCATTATCAATATTTTTAATATATATATATATATATATATATATATATATATTACAATGACGTTGAACCTGTACAAAGCCCAAAGGCCAGTCAAGGTAGAGGGTTACAGAGTAAAAGACACAATTTATGAGAATATGTTGGGAAGATAACAATTAACTCTAAACATGAACAGGTTACGATTGCATTTATTGAGGAAGCGTCCGTTTGAGACTCGGTTCGACAAAGCAGAGGTTCGTGGCAAGAAGTTGCTCGAGTTGAACTTACAGCTCACCAATGGCATACGAAGAGAATGGAAGGTGGTTCGGTACAGTGTGCAGGGCATGGTGGGTCATAGTCGTGAAGGTCAGGACTTGTGCAACTAAAGAATTCAGTTCGTCTGAACACTATCCGTAGAAATAGCGATAGAACAGCGAGAGTCTTACGGATTGATATTGTAAGCTGAAACTCACAAGATCTTTTATTGGTGTAAGTTTATAACGATATTTATACGTACAATCAATGCAAAAGTACTTAAGTTTAAATATTATTATTAGGCAGAAAATTTACTTAATAAACCGAACCAATCTTTTGACCATGCCAATATATCCGAGGTTGCATCGCTCCAATGCACTAAGATGGCGAAATACGCGGATATCTGTCTACATCATCTGAGATGAGTTATTAGGATTACTTACATTATTCGGCTTGTTATCTTCATCTTCATTGCCATATTCACAACGTTTCGGCCGTTGTACGCTCCGGCCTTCTTCAGGTGATTGGAATTTCCAACCGAACCTTCTACTTCGTCCACCGGGGAAGATTGTTCTAGTTCCACGTGCCATACCTCTTCCGGATGTCTCAGTAATTTCCCTTTAGCTCAACTCTCTAAATTTTTTTGGTTCACCACTGCTGTAGCCTGGTATTGAACTCACAACTGTTTTGGGTTTAGTCACTGGATCTAACCAACGCCTTCATGCACTGGGACATGAGATGTCCTTGTGGACATCTGTGTGGGAGTTTTGGGGACTTATAAACCTAATGTCTTAGCAACATTTTTTATCAGTGCTCATATTGCAATTTTTCTGTTATTTTTATTATTATTGCATCGTCGTCATTACACCTAACTATATAATCCGAAAATCACACAGTGAAAATTTCAGATTAAATTTCAGATTACTGCTACGTTCTTGCAATGGATTTATTTATTTAATTCTATCATTTTTTTTTTCTCTCTTCACTGGGTTAGAGGAACGCCGTAAATATCTCTGGTTATAAAGATGTAGTGCCATCTAAAAAAATCATCTGAAGAATACATCCAGAGAAATCTCTGCCATTGACGTAGCAAAGAAGACAGTATGTTACCTTCATGTGAACCATTTTAGAGAATATTTTTTATATATTGTTAAATGAGAAACATATTTTTTACCTCGAGCATTGAAAAAAGGAACGGTGTGATGCCACATCCTTCACGGAATACTTTGATCCTCACCTTGCAGCGCCATAAAAAGGTGCTTCTCAGGAAACAGCACCTTTCTGCCAGAGATCTTTTATGATGTCAACGAACACTAGTTGCCACTCTTGTGGTGCCAACGAATACTTGTTGTCACTCTTCGTAATTCTCGTTGTAGTAGAGACTTTGTAATCGCAGATACAACTATAGTAACGCCGTTGAACAATACTGATGTCAGACGTTTTCGAATATCTCTCGCACAGAATAGTGTAGAGAAGAGAATAGCTATCCGTATAGTAATGTTTGTTTTGCTTTACGGCATACCAACCACAATGGAAAATGCCGACAAAATTTCCTTTTTTTAAAAATGTATAGCTGGTAATATTTTTTCTTTAAATGTATAGGTTTGTTTTGTTTTGTTTTGTGGCATATCAATCTCACTGGGTTATTTAATGCTGACAAGATTTTTATTTCTGGTAATATTTTATTTTTTTCAAATATTTATTTCTGATACTAATTTTTTTAAGGTATTTCTGGTATTAAAATCTATTTTTA
>OZ010578.1:86113290-86285790 GCA_963932145.1 Acanthosepion lycidas
ACGAGAATAACGAGAATAACAACGAATAACGAGATCCGCTCGCACGGCTGACCACGAAGTCTGTTAGCTGTCAGAGATGATCCAGGTATCAGCACACGTCAAGTGGCCCTAGCATGTCATACATCCCATAGTATCGCAAAGAGCGTACTTCAGCTCCTGTATCCGTATCATTTGCAAAATGTGCAGGGTCTTTCGCCAATTTGATTACTCACCACGGGAGAACTTTTGCCGATGGCTTATTGCACAAACTGCAGATCCGTTGTTTGCATTTTCGGTCTCGTTTACGGATGAGACAACATTTGGAGGAGATGGAATAAGAAATTTACGCTACCAACATTTGTGGGCGGATCGGAATTCCCGTGGTACAATACAGGCTAGACATCTGTATCAGGTTACGATTAATTTGTGGGCTGGAATTGTAGGTGACTGTCTGCTTGATTCATATGTTCCCCCTGCACGTCTTACAGGAGCTGTCTACAGGCGCTTTATTTTGACCACGCTTCCAGACCTGCTAGGGTATGTAACCCTGCTAATACGAAGAGGCATGTTTTTCACGCATGATTGGGATACAGCATTGTTCGCGATGCACTGACTGACATCTACCATGAAAGATGAATAGTTAGGAGTGGAGCGGTTTATGAATCAGGCATTAATATGCAGAGACACTTTTTCAACGTGTCATAGAGAGCCTGCGAAACCATTCGACACCATGTGGGTGTATTTCAAAAGGTCCGCCAGTCAATGATCCAACGGGTGTATACGTGGCTTCTCATTATGATATATATATATATATATATATATATATATAGGGTGCGGCTGGTATTTGAGGACATATTTTTATTTTATTAGTAAAAAACTTTTGAACAAATGAATATAATTATATTTGATTACAAACAAGTAAACATGAAATTAGACTAAGTATTATTTAATTTTATTCAATAAAACCACCCCTAGCATCAATAATTGCCTCTACACGAGGTCGAAATCCGCTGCAAGCTCTGATTAATTGGTCTTTATTTATGTCAGACATTACTCGAACTATTGCAGCTTTAAGAGAATCTTTGGTGTTATGAGGCTGTTTATTAACCCCCTTCTCAACAACGCTCCACACATAAAAGTCTAGTGGTGTTATGGGAACTTACCCATAATAATAATGGACTATTCCTGACATTATAAATCCTGCGCCTCTCAAGAGGTATGAGGTGATTGTAAGACGAGGAGAGATAATTGAGAGCATATTGTAAGGACATTGGAATAGTGATACTTGTCGAGACAACATACTTCACTCTAACCAAATCTGATAGTCATTACTAATACTTCTACTTCTTTGTATTATATTTCTGTTGTAATATATCTTTTTATTCCATACCTGTGTTCGTGTTATTCTTTCATTGGTTCGAACCTTGGATCATCACCTTGGTACAAGGAACTTGGATCATAACAAGTGGATTGAGATCTTGAGAGTTAGGAGGCCAAATGTTGGCTGTGATGTAGTCGTACAAATGGTCAGCCATCCATTCTTGTGTTCGTAGAGCCTTGTGGGATGGATCCGAGTCTTCCTAGAATATGTAAGGCCTGCCGTTGCATATGTTGTCAATCCAGGGCTTGACAACTGTTTCTAGAACCTCAATGTAAGCAGCAGCATTTACTCTAAGACCTTGTGGAAAAAAGTGTGGTGGCATAACTTCGGCTCCTTTCGTAACACGTCCTTCATTGCTGACAACACCCAATACCACGACACTTGAAGGAAATTTTGTGCGCATCACTCTTGGCACCTCTGAAGGATCTGAACAAAGCTATCTGTCATTTCTTGTTAAGTTTTTGATCTTGATAGCAAATTTTTTCTCATCTGTGAAAAACCAAATCACACCAGCTTCTGAAGGATTTTTAAGTTTTGTTAAAGGCCTTCTGAATCAGTTTAAACGGTTTTCTTTTGCTTTTTTTGTTTGTTTTTTTGTTTTTTGCTGTTTTTTTTTTGTTTTTTTTCAGACATAAATTGACCACTTTTTATCACGTAGGACTTGTATCGAATGTCTTCATGAACACTCCTTCTGGTTGTTTTTTCAGACACATGTAGCTTTTTGGCAATTGACCTCATTGATTGACCTCGGTTTTCATCAATTATCTGCTTGACTTCCTGAATAAATTCGGATGTTCTATCTTTATCAGAACAAGGAGGGTGTCTTTTACGTTTTGATACAGACATTGGGGAGCTGTCAGTGTCTTCTAACTCTTTTCGTATCTTGTGGACAAACGATCTTGCAACTCTGAGGAAACGTGTAATATTCAAATCACTATGATTAGCCTTTAATGCTACAATCACATCATGCTTTTTTATTTCATTTGTTATCATAGGGTTTGCCATTCTTGATTTCTGAAAATTTTTAGTATTAGAAGTTAGTGGGAAGCAGTATTAATCTTAAATCTGTGTCCTCAAATACTAGCCGCACCCTGTATATATATATATATATATATATATATATATATATATATATATATATATATATATACGTATACGTTAAAAAGTTCTAAGCCCAACCAAAAATATATTCCCGTCTAAATTTCTGTTTGGTTAGATCTTTTTAGAAATAGGTCGAGACGAGAATTTTTCAGCACTCTCTTGTAGATATATATATATATATATATGTGTGTGTGTGTGTGTGTGTGTGTGTGTGTGTGTGTGTGTGTGTGTGTGTGTGTGTGTGTGTAATATGCATATATAGACTAGAATAAATGCGTACGGAAAGGTGTTGAAAAGTTCTAAGCGCGACCAAGAATATATTCCCATCTAAATTTGTTTGGTTGGAATATTTTAGAAATAGGTCGAGACGAGAACTTTTCAGCACTCCCTTGTATATATATATATATATATATATATATGTGTGTGTGTGTGTGTGTGTGTGTGTTCGTGTATATATATATATGTATGTGCGTGTGTATATATATATATATACATATATATACACACTCACATACATATATATATATAGAGAGAGAGAGAGACAGAGACAGACAGAGAATATTACCTTTTTACAATGTTTTAAGCCTAGTGCATCTTTTTTCTTAAGTTGTTAAATATTGATTTGATGTTTGCAGAGTTATGGTATGAATATCGCTTCCTACAACATTGCTTACTGCCCGATTGTATTAAGGAATACTCCTAAAGCATACATTTTCTGTTGTGATACAATGCGAATATGTAACCAATAATTCAACCAATACATTATGCACCATGAAACACAAGATAGATAGATAGATAGATAGATAGATGTAGTGTATTGACTTGGTGCAATGCTATGATTTACTGAGTAAGGCTGTCTGCTGTGTGAATATTGTTGGAACCGTGTATTGAAGCAAGGTACATTGAGTGATCTTTGTTGATATATTATCGTGCAATAGCGTGCAAATGGTTTGTGAACGACTTGTGACGTAATTCTGCAGCATAATTTATTATGATTCATCTGAAGCGTGTATAATGCGGCAAAACGTGATGGGGCCTTTGAAAAATGACCTGTAAATCAGTTGAATAAAATTATGAAAAAAAAAAGGGAAGTGCCTGTGTGTGTGCGTGTGTGCGTGTGTGCGTGTGTACGATCGCGCATGCGCGAAAATGACATACATATACAACGTAAAACAGATAAGAATATCCGGACCATGGCGTATCTTTTTTCTTCGGCTTTATTTATTTATTATCAGTAATTATCCTCATCGACGCCTTAACATTGGTTGCTGCTTGCATATATACATTATACATATTTATCTCTCTCGCTCTCTCTCTCTCTCTCTCTCTCTCTCTATCTATCTATCTATCTATATATATATATATATATATATATAGAGAGAGAGAGAGAGAGACATATATGTAAATATATATCTGTGTATGTATATATATTCTTAAGAATTAATGGATTTATTTTTAATACGACATTTATATTACATCAAACGTTATTTTTACTGGATGGCCGTATTTAAAATAGACGAGCCGTTTTTTGGTTTTAATGATATATATATATATATATATGTGTGTGTGTGTGTGTGTGTGTATGTGTGTGCGTGTGTGTAATGTAAGGCATGTATTTCAAAGATGTTAGATTAAAAATAAATCCATTAATTCTTCAAAAATTGCTTTGTTTACGTTTCGGATATGAAATCGAGCTGATATGGGCTTTTGAGATAATCTTACGAGATAGTGTGCATTCGTAAAAATGGTAAATAGAACAACGGTACCTTCTCAAAGCTTATCAGACGGTGCATTTTCTTTATCAAGCCGGTAGACGTAATAAACACTGTTAAAAAAAAGAGTGGCGTTTATTTCAGACATGGTTATCCACTAAAAACAATTTTTGAAGCATATATATATATAGATAACTATTTAATTTATGCTCTTCTTCGCCGATTCAGCACTAATGTTTAACGACTGCTGCTGCTGCTTCAATGCATAGCTCTTCGTAAGAATTGAGATCTATGGCGACCGGTATTGCGCTTATATAGCACGTATATAATGCGTTAAAATTACCTTTCTTTGTCGTACGTCGATAGATAATTTGACTGATGTCAAATCGATCGAATTTCGTTCCTGGTTTGAAGCAATCGGATGTCTAGCCACACTGAGAAGCTGTGATACTGCGAAATTGGCCGTCTGTGGATGACTATATATATAAGCTTTCCGTAACTCCTCTTCTCCTCTTCAAAGCGACACCTTCCACTTCGAGCATATTCCAATTATTGCGATCAGATGCACATTCTTCCCAGTGCAGCTCGATCTTCCCAGGCAGCTCGATCTGACGTGTACAGATTTTGGTAAGGTGTGTTTGTCGATGGCTGGTCGAAGGAGTCACTTGAGAGCGCACCGACGGGGGGTTAGCAATTGACTATAAAGCCGTAGACGTCCAGCAACTGAAATGTGATATTTACGGTAAGACATGCGCTTCCAGAAGTGGTTTCATGTGACATTTTAAATTGCATGATAATGTAGCACCCGCTGTTGCACCTCTTAAGTGCCCCGTTTGTGCCAATGTAGGTCCCTTGCTGGGCTAAAAAGCCACATTCGTTCAGCACATCAGTAGATAGTCTCCAAAAAGATATGTAGCAATAGACGTACTCGGACACGAATTGCCAGTTACCATATATATATATATATATATATATATATATATGTTGACTTCAATGTTCACTTATATATATATATATATATATATATATATATATATATATATATATATATATATAAGTGAACATTGAAGTCAACACTTAGAGGCGACATGCTGTTTCATGCTAGATGTAATCGTCTGGCCACGAGTGTTGTTTTTTTTTTCTCGGCTATTTATATATACGGGTCAGTGATGCATTGTGGGTAGTCTGTTTTGTCGGTTATTTTGCCGGAAGTCGTTTACTTGTTTATTTATTTATTTATATATTTGGGTTGAATTATTTTGATTGCTTTTATTTATTTCTATTTTTATTTTTTATTTCTTATCCCGTATATTTATTTATTTATTTATTTTTATTTTAATCAGTGTTTTATTAACGTAGTAAAAATTTGTTTATATCGCTTATTTAATACTTTTGTTTTGCTTTGGGAAGATAATTAAAGCTAGAAATACCAGAAATACTTTGTAAAAACAAAAAACAAAAATATTACCAGCTATACATTTTTTGGAAACCAAAAAGATATTACCAGCTATACATTTTTTGGAAACCAAAAAGATATTACCAGCTATACATTTTTGAAGAAAAAATATTAACTGAAATAAAAAGAAAAAAATTGTCGGCATTAAATAATCTATTGAGGTTGTTATGCCGTAAACCAAACCAAATCAAACCAAACTAATTCATATTTATTTAACTTCATATATAATATTATAGCCCAATGTTTCTTGAACTTTTTTACTCCAGGGCGTATTTGTAGAATAACTAAAACTCTGAATTTTAATAAGGAACAATTAGTCATAAAGTATGAAGTATGAAACTTGTGTTTTGGCAAAGAAGAAAAATACCATTTTTTGTTTGTCATTTTTGGATTTGCACTCCAAAAGAAATTTAGCGGTACTAAAGAGATTTATGAAAAATCTTTTACATTCTTTAGATAAGCCGTTAATGACTTTTTAAATATTAATGAAATTAGCATCCAGTTTAAAATATCAAATGACAGGCTTGTTTTAGACATGGAAGCCATATTGCTTGCTGTCTCTAGATTTTAAAAATAAAGATTTTTTAACTATAAAAATAATTTATTAATTACTCTTCTGTTAACTTGGAGCGCACCTGGCTACTATTCAGGGCGCATCAGTGAGTCCCGGCGCAACGGTTGAGAAACGCTGCTGTAGCCTAACTTCATTTACCGATAGGCCTTAACTCTGGGCTACTGGTAGCCTATATGATAGGTATAGGTCTAACTCAATTTTGAGCTACAAATCTTGAGGTCGACTTGTACGTCGCAATTTACGGTAACTTCGTTGAGAGTACCTGAACATTTAAAAGGTACCAATTGCTTTCTAAAATATCCCAAACTATCACATTCGAAGAAAGTGTCATCTCGGCTTCAATGAATTATTTTAGCTAAGTATCCATCATTAACCTTGGCACCGATTTGGGATTTCATTCAGTCAGCTACGAATGATAGAACACTTAAACGAATCGCCATCAAATATGAAAAGCCTCTTGTCGAAAAGAGATACTTTATCGGCTGCGAGGCCGCTGTTTCGGTCGGAACATTTGTAATTTCTTTGTATTACATGTCTTCTTTACAATGAATGTCTCCAACAGTATTAATCCCGATGCCATTTGCAGCGTTATATTCGCTAATTCCGGTAATCAGATGGAGACTGGGTTTCTGCTGCTTCACATTTCGACCGTGTACGTGTGTGCGTAAAGATATGGCTGTCAGTTTATTTGCAGGCGCAAAAACGCCTGTCAAAGGAATGAGAAACAAAAAAATGGTCCTTGGCGAAATTTGGTGGATCTGACAGCTAGAAATATAAAGTTAGAAACACTATGAAATATAAAGTTAGAAAAACTCTGCGTGCGTACGTACAGAAGCTTGTATTTTTCATCCGAAATGTATTTTTTTGTTTTGTTTATTGTTATTGACCAATCAGAATTCATGTAACATGCTTGTCTATTCGAGAAAGTTCGATTTCACGATGCCGTGTTCTGATTGGCTAATCCTTTGAGTTCAAGCAGTTAGATCGTCAAGGGACTGGTCTTCTTTTCAGAATGTAATTCATATTGTGAGTATTGATTTAACCAGGACAATGAACTATATCTTGCTTATACTGGACTAACCGGAATTGCAATTTTTGTCAAACGCTGGCTTTGCTTTTTTTTTTTTTTTTTACAGGCAGTTTTTACTCATTTTCTTTTTTTTTCGGATTACTATGGATTGCTACTGTTGCTAATTTGGATTTAAAAAGAGATTTAAAAAAAGAAAAGGAAACACCAAATTAAAACAATAAATGATATTCATCATTACGAGTGAGTAGCAGCGGTGAGTGAGTCTAGGGTAATCCGTCTGATTGTAAAATCAGAGTAAACCTTCTCCCAGATGGGTCGCTTTAACCCTAAGAATCCAATATATGCTATTATTTATCTAAGTTTGAATTCTATTTTCCTTTTCCAAAACTGACTGCAATTCAAGACAAGAAGTCTCAGTCCACCTTACTATTTGATCCATAGTATGGAGAGATTCGCATGTTTGTGGGGACGTGTTGTAACCTAGAAAAGGTTACTGAATGAGGAATAACCAAAACGGAGGTTGGAAATGAAATGGTAATCTTTATAACATCAACAAAATACAATATTCGCCAGCGGCGTTATGTAGGTAAACCACTGCTAGTGGTCGACTACTATATTACCCCCACTTACAATAGTGTCCAGCGTATTTATGAAAGTTGGGAAAATACCCATTAGTGTTCATAGGTACGGTATATAACATGAACGAAATGAGATAGATAGATAGATAGATAGATAGATAGATAGATAGATAGATAGATAGATAGTGTTGAGGGGTTCTTCCCTTTTTACACAAATGGACTCACCCAGTATATACATATACTACGGCTACATGAAGACCCGAGACAGCAAGACTGAAGAGTCGAGTTCAGAGTGACAGAGTAAAAGGTTGTAGGTAACGGGAAGAGTGGGGGTGAGGTAACAGCGTTGTAGGAGTCACAGTGAGCCAGCACGTAGACTCAGAAGTTATACAGCGATATTTCAATACCAAAGACTATATGTATATATATATATTGCTACTAACCCGTATTCCTGGAACTACTAACCTGTTTTACCCGTTTGTATTATTACGTTAATACATTATTTTCATATATTCATTCCTGGCGTTTGTTATTTATTAGTACTGGGGTTCAACCCGGAATCCACAACAGATAGATAGATAGATAGATAGATAGATAGATAGATAGATAGATATGAATTGTTGTAACCTAGAAAAGGTTACTGAATGAGGAATAACCAAAACGGAGGTTGGAAATGAAATGGTAATCTTTATAGCATCAACAAAATACAATACTCGCTAGCGACATTATGTAGGTAAACCACTGGTAGTGGTCGACTACTATATTACCCCCACTTACAATAGTGTCCAACGTATTTATGAAAATTGGGAAAATACCCATTAGTGTTCATAGGTACGATATATAACAACATGATTACGAGAGGCGGTGATATGTGCATTTTATGTTGTAGTTTTATTAAAGTTATATTTTGGAATACAGTTTGATTTCTTTAAGAAATTGTAGGATATTATATGGATTAACGTCATGAAAGTGTTCTTTCAATGTTGATTGTTTGCTTGGTTGATTTTATTTGGTAGCGTATCAACCTCTGTGGATAATTTAATTCCGAAATGTAAATATTCTTACGTAAATTTTATGTTTTTAACTACAGATATTTTGTACATAAATTTATACTTTCAGAGTAAAGGTATATTTTTTAGTTCATAAAATATATTGTTGGTAATTTTACTATAAAAATGTACTTTTGATTTTTGTGTAGGGTGTCACTATTTACCCATAACTGGGACCCTAAGAGGTGCTACCATCACGGGTCCGAGTATACCTGGGAATAAACACCAATTTAGAGGTAGTGGCGCGATATTCAAAACCTACAATTTCCCGATCAGAGGCCTTGCTGCCGGATGTAGTTTATCGTCATACCCAGGACAAAGTGAAAAGATATTACTTCAAATTATACGCATAGGCAGCTGAGTAATGCTTTTATATGTTTCTTCTTCTTTTCTTTTCTTTTCTTTTTTTTTTTTACTCGACTGATATATAAGGAGCGATAACCGGTTATATATATATATTATAATAATAAATATTTTTGAATAAACAAATAAATAAAGAGACAATCAGGTAGATAAAAATAAAACAAAATCCTCCCGACACATAACGACTTGTAGGCGCGCCATAAAAATATCCCTCGCTGGGAACTAAGTAGATGATGACCGCCAACATTAGCCTTGAAATAGATACCCTACCCAACCAGAGCAAAACCTCTCAGAAGATGATGAATCTATAGATAAGAATTAATTCTCTGACCACTTAACCAAGATGACTCGCCTAACCAATCCCACAATAACGAATGTTATAACGAACCATGCTTAAAAACACACGTAAACCAAGAGATAGCTTATTCCTAAATTTTCGCTTGAAGATGAAACGGGACTAAAAACCTTAATTCAACTTAATTTTAATAATTATTTGGATGGTTTTGGCTCTCGTTTTTGAAACATGAGAACTCTTATGTAGCGAAAGATTCATATTTTTAAACAAAAAAATATTATAAGATCTACTTCTGTATGGAGCACTGTCTTCTTAAAAATAAAAACAAAATTACTAAGGAACTCCGGATTATGCATTCAACGTGTTCTTTTCTATTTTCTGCATACCTGCGCACTTATATATATATATATATATATATATATATATATATATATATATATATAGTAATATTGCTAATTGAATGTTAGGGAAAATCAGGATTTCTTCGGTAAGAATAGTAGAATGGTTTTCCGTTGCCTCCTCACTGTCTTGAATTCAATATAGTCCTTTGCCTAACAATGTTTCCTAACAAGGGCGCTAGCGCCCCCTCATGGGTTCCGTTATGTTGAAAGGGGGCACCGGAAGTTTTTATTTAATTTGGGGGTCAGTGAACATACTCAGTGGGGTGGTGGGCATTTATCCATTGAAACAATATATCATATAATAGCATCATCTACATGCAAAAAAAGGCTAAAAATAATGGAAGCCTTATTAATAAAAAAAAAACAAAAAAAAACAACACTTAATAATATTAACTTTGAACATGGACATAATATCTTGACCGTGTTTTGAAACAAAAAAAATGAAAAGATTTTATAAAACATACATACAACAAACTATTTCTAATTTTAACAGTAAAAATATAATCCTTGAAAATGGCTAAATGTATAGCCGAAAGCGCTTGGATAGAAAGAACATTCGGACAGTTTTTCTATAATTTATCATCCGAAAAGAAAAAAATTATTAGATCGCATGAGAAATTGTATAAAAAACTAAATAAAAGCACCTTGTCTGTTGTATATATATATATATATATATATATATATATATATATATATATATATATATATATATATATATTGAACAATAAAAAATATAAAAAACTTAAAATCTTCAGACACACTGGGTTGTATATTAATATTCTTTCGATTTTATTATTATTTTATTTAGATTCCTCGACTAGTTTCGGCCAACATGGCCATCATCAGGAGAAAAAAAAATTCTGCTTGCTGGTAGCAGTGAACTGCAGAAATGAATGTCTTGATGGAGAAAATGAACTTTTGTCTGCAGTTTTCATTTGTTTTTTTAAAATGAATTTTGGTCAGTCTTTGTGTTGGTCAAACAGTCTCTTTAAGTTGTTATTTAAGATAAGAGCTGGATGGATTCATGCTATATATATATATATATATATATATATATATATATATATATATATATATCTTGTTTCACCATTTTATAGTCACTAATATTTTACTTGTGCTCGCTATTTCGCACGCCTCTTAATATAATTGTATATTTTATGTGGAATTATGCTTTTAAAATGTCCGTATTTGAAGCCATGTTTCTTAAATTATTGTATCTGCTTGAATTTGATATTCCCACTACGTAGTTTCCACCTTGGAATGTCTTTCTTGCTGACAATGGATAATATATATATATATATATATATATATATATATATATATCCGGGTTACACTATATATATATATATATATATATATAGTGTAACCTGGATATAAGAGAAACCCGGATATAAGAGAAACCTGGATATATTCGTCGTTTGTGGTGCCACGGATCCTGTCTCAGCAATGCGACGATAAACAATTAGCAAAGGTTGGATGATTCAGTTGCCTTCGATCTGGAAACACAATCAGATGCAGCCGTGCAGTCTTGGGTCCATGACCATTCGCGCAGCCTTATGTAAAAATCATATCTGCCTGATCATGATATGAATACACTGCCATTGTTAAACGGAACACTTCTCGGGTAGCTCACACGTTAAACACTGAAGACAGACTAGCCACAAATGTATACGAATGACAAATGTAAACTAGTCTACACTGCAATACGACGCCATCTACAGTAAGCTTTCTTTAAACGAAATAACTCAAAAACGAAGGATTTTCGGACATATGTTTATATGAATTTTTGTCCTTGCTTTGGTGAGAGCAACCCGTTCCAACATTTCTGAAAGTATTTTTGATACAGCACGCACACACACACAACATACACGTATATATATATATATATATATATATATATATATATACTTGTTTCACCATTTTATAGTCAGTAATATTTTACTTGTGCTCGCTATTTCGCCCGCCTCTTAATATAATTGTATATTTTATGTGGAATTATGCTTTTAAAATATCCGTATTTGAAGCCATGTTTGTCAAATTATTGTATCTGCTTGAATTTGATGTTCCCACTACGTAGTTTCCACCTTGGAATGTCTTTCTTGCTGACAATGGATAATGTGATCAGCAACACGCTCATCGCCTCATTTTTTTGTCTTGTTTTGCTTCTCTTTTTTTCTCTTCTCTCTAATTAAAAACAGAAATAATTATTAAGAAGCCTTTCATGTAATCGAATCTGAAATAGCCTTGAGGAAATTCTGGGCATAATGCCAACGGCCTGCGACGCGGTTAACTTGACAGTAGCTCAAGAATACTTGAAAAGCCAAGGAAACGAAAAAGCAGTGTTCGAAAGGTTTTTATGAGAAAGAGAAGTCGTGTTTTCGGTTCGACCCACTCCCCTGAATCAGCACGTTCTGCCGACTGGGGCACCTCTGCAGAGGGGCAAGTCCTCGTCCCCATTGAAGCGTCCTGAGTATGACGATAAACTACATCCGGCCGCAAGGCCTCTGATCCGGAGGTTTTGAGGAGTATGGAGCCATATCTTAATTGCTGTTTGTTCCCAAGTCCACCCTGACCCGGGGTGGTAACACCAGTCAGGGTCCCAGCTATGGGCAAATAGTTAAATAGTTAACCTCCAAACTGGGCCGAAAACACTATAAAAGTGTACAAATAGGTTTTTTTAGTAAAAATACCAGCAATACATTTTTGAAAAAAGAAAAGATTATTACCAGCAATACATTTGACAGTTGACAAAAACCATCTTTACAAAAATACGTCAATGAACCATGATCTACAAACTGATTTCTTACAAATAATACATATTCTGTTCATACGGAACTATTCTCAAAATTTTGTCGGCATTAAATATTCTATTGGGATTCATATGCCGTAAAACAAAATTAAGCAATTCAAACCAGAATCAGCAATTCCTTATTTGTTCATCATAAAGACAACATCTCGTTGTTATAAATATTTATTAAACTCAGTGAAATAAATTGCAGCTTTGTACTCGCCGACGTTAATGCAAATGCTAATTTCCGCATTACAGAGAGTTCCCCACAGTGACCTTTTCAAAGAAATTAAGTATGTTTCAAGTCTGTCTTTTTCTTTCTAGTGCTTCTTAAATATGTGATATTTTGAATAGTCAGTGTGTCATGCATGATAAACGCTTATGCTATCATGTATCTTTCGATACATGACTGACGAGACATATTTTTCCTGCAGTAGGTTGCCATTTCTTTCTGCGGTAGACCAATTGCCTTTTTAAGGCTACAGAACCGGATCTGTCCTGCTATTAACCCATAGCTGGGGGGGAAGAAGAATAGGATTCATACCTTTACCAAGTGAATGTAATGGATTCAAATAGAATTTGAACTCGGCTCTTCCGATTCTTCGATCCAAGCCGCTATCCACCGTGCCTTTTGAATAGTAATATTGCTAATTAATTGCGAGGGAAAATCAGGATTTCTTCGGGAAGAATAGTAGAATGGTTTTCCGTTGCCTTTTCACTGTCTTGAATTCAATATAGCCCTTTGCCTAACAATGTTTCCTAACATGGGCGCTAGCGCCCCCTCATGGGTTCCGTTATGTTGAAAGGGGGCACCGGAAGTTTTTATTTCATTTGGGGGTCGGTGAACATACTCAGTGGGGTGGTGCGCATTTATCCATTTTTTTTTTTAAATTTGCAAAAATTATTCAATATTGACTGAAAAAGCAATTTTCTGAGAGGTATTTAAAGCTGAGAGAATCTATCAAACTTTTTCTCATTGGTTGAAAAAAGGTTGGGAAATACTGGCCTAATATGTAACAATAACAGAGAGAACGTAATAGATTCAAAACTGAAATTATAATATTATACTATTTGATGTAAGAAGGAAATACTGATGACATGTCTGATCAATCGAATAGATAAGTCCTTTCGTCGCTCAAGACTGAATCGATTAAAAGTACTATTTTAAAGAGTACAATCGCACGAACAATGTAAATAGTGTAAATAGTTACAATACCTCATCTCAGAAATATGGACAAATCCTGAAGAAGGCTGGAGCGTAAAACGGCCGAAACGTCGGGAATATGACAAGAAAAATGAGGACAACATTCCGAACAATGTAAATAGTGTAAATACTTACAATACCTCATCTCAGAAATATGGACAGATGTGGTATAATTTTGTTCAGACTAATAGTAAAATGCACATTTAGTGCATGTTGAAGTCATAGTAAAATGCAGCATCAAAATAAAATTTCGAAAGCATTTGTAAAGTTAATAATTTTTCTTCAATGAACGCATGATGCCTGAAACGTCAGAATGTCAAATTCAAATCATATTAACCCATTGGCAATGTTGGCCCTTCGTGCCCGGAAAAAAATCAAAAACGGTGTTTCAAAAGGACGTTTTTCCCTTGACACCCATATTATTTTAACTACCTTCCATCCACGACAATGTTTATTGTATTAAAAAGCGATGATTGTAATAAAATCTAAACATATGATGAAAGCGAATTTATACATTTTTTTTGTTCATGAGAATTTACAACATAATGTTAAACACTATTAGATTGTTTATTTACAATAATAATTTTGTATTTGCAACATTCTAAAAACCAATACACGTGAATTAAAACTAATATAAAGTAATATAGAGTGAAGTAATGGACTGAGAAAATGGAGTGCCGAGTTCAAATTCTAGTCGGGTTTATTACATTCATTTAGGTACTAATATCCTTGAGTAAAGTATGAATCCATCTTTTCTCCCCCAACTATGGGTAAATAGCAAGACAGACTGGGTCCTATAGCCTTGGGTGGCAACCGGTCTGGAAGAAGGAAAAATTCTGAATTCAAAACCGGCCTGGAGAGGGTTGTACTATGTCAGGCTGTTTTGTCTGAGAAACACTACTACTACTGATGTGGTAACAGATGTGATGCCCATATGAACTTAGGGTTAACCAAAAATCGTTTTTGTCAATAATTGCGATTGAATTAGCACGTAGAAAATATGATTCGAACTCACATTTCTATAGGTCATAACTACTGACTTAAGCCTGCTGTTTCCCGAATAACAACACCAATTCTCATTTGCATATTTCATTATTAATACTTCACGAAAAATTAATTAGAGAATTTGCTTATTTGGTATAAAAACGGCGCAACAGACAATAAAAAAAAAAAAATTATCAGATTTTTTTTGCAATCAAATGAAACGGTAAATATTCGATCTTAAAACGCAAAATGGCTGTCTCAAAGAAAGAACCAAAATTGAAAGGAAATTAGATTTATCTTCCAGGGGGAATAATTTGGAGAATGATCAATTGATTCGTTTTTACGGCTTATCAGCCCTTTACAGTTTATGTGAAGCCAGAAAATATTTTTAGATTCTAAGATATCTTTTGAAAAAATAATGATTTAGTGATACAAGTCTTACTAATTAACCCATAGTTAGTGGGGAGAAGAATTGTACTCTTTCCCAAGAGTATTCGGGTGTAAGTGGATATAATGAACCCAGCGAGAATTGGATCTCGGCTCTCCGATTAACAATTCCGAGCCATTACACCACCCGCACATCCAAGCTTACAACAACACCTGGTATTCCCATTTAGTCAGGCATCTAGATACTGAACAGGCTCGACGTTGCTTAACTTCGGTGATCGTACGGGAACCGGTGTGTCAACGTGATGTGTCCGTGGGCTGATTTGAAGAAATTTTGCGAAACGCCTGGAGAGACTCGGGAAACGCTGGTTAACTTGAGAGATGAAGTTATTGCGAAGCATGTCCAAATTCACAGAATTCTTCTGGCAACACTATCAACAAACTTATCACTCTGTCACTAGCATTGAGACGCTTTCATATGGTTGACATCACTACTGATTTGTAAGTTTCATCTTAACTGGATGCACCATACGAAAGCCGACATTAAATGACCCAAAAATGGCTGTCATGTTACAAGATCAACCGACCTTAGCAAATAATTAACAATGATTTTGTTAATTACTAGATAAACTGTCAGAGAAATGCGAAATATCTGATAGCGAAAGATGCCTTCCAAAAACTAAACAAATAACATAATATCAGTCTTCATATATGGCAATAAATGCTAAACAACTTTCTCACAGTTGAAGAGGAAACTTGAGACAACAGAGATGAGAAGGTCACGGATAAAACACGTGAGCAACAGGGAAGTTTTAAGGAGAATAAGACGAAATGGTACATAGAATCAAAAAGAAACAGTTGAAATTTCTGGGACATAATGAGGACAGGGCGCTTGGAGAATTAGACACTCGCAGTATGTATATAGAATACAAGAGGGACAGAGAGAAATAGCGAGTAACATACCCAACGAGATTGCACAAATGGGGGGACATGGATTGAGAGATCCACTAGGGTAAAATATTGCTTAAAGCTACAAAAGATAGGACGTTGTGGAGAGCCTTAAACAGTCTCGTCTTCAAGGGACACGGTACATAGAATAAGAATTGAGCTAGACTCAGTTTCGCATGTCAAATATATAAACGATATTTACCAACCTTCGTAAGAAGCAATCCAAACAGCTATAGGAGGATTGTGCTCCGCCAATATTCAATTTGAGTATTTTGTCTACAATTTAAGTTTTTATCTAGTCGTGAATACTAGTCCTTGGCATTTAGACATAACTATTTCAGCCACAAGGCATGCGTTATGGCTATATAACATAGATACGTTTATAGTTATATACAGGAATGCTTCAGATTCAGGTCTTGGTGACGGGGTCGATTTAATAATAATAATGTTGCCTTCTCCTTTCTCAGCCGCTGACCGGAGATAAAAAGAGAGCTACAACAAAGGAATTTTAGCTTAACTTAGTAATTTATTCAACATGTCAACTTGTAAATTTCTAACTAGCCAGTGGGGTTGCTATCTCACCCTCACTGGGGAACGTGTTCCTAGACAAAAAAATAACACGTCTACATTCTTCGACGTTACACTTACGTTAAACTTAACTCCCTGAAATCCCTTTCTATCACTAACATTCCCACGCTAGTTTTAGCTAATCAAAAATGACTTCCTTTGTTTCCCTGTATCTGACCTCAAAGGTCAAAATGAGTAAGTCAGAGGAGAAATACAAATCTCTAAAATAAATAACAGTCTGTTAAACTATTATTTAACACTAGTATAAAATTTGACATTTAACAATTGTAAAAGAAATATTATTTTCAAAATCAAATGTAAAATAAAACAACTATTTTCTTTAAAAAAACTGTAGCTATTTTTATCGCGACTTTCTGGAAATTCCTGTCTCTCCATTTTCAAAATACAAAATGCAAAGAGTAAATAGTATTCCAACATTCGAGTAAGGTTTTGTATCTTGCGGATTGTTCGTTGAAATTTCGGTTGCCAACTCTGACCTAGCGGGAAATGTCGCAATCAATGATTCGCAGAGTTTACTATCGGAAAAAAAAATGATTAAGCAAACGACAAGGCTTTTCTTTTCTTTCTATTTTTTCCTTCTCTATGTTACATTGATTAGAAAGGCGAACGTCAAGAAAGTACGGTAGAAAAGGTAAAATAAAAAATTAAAATAAAGAAAACAGGAGGAAAAGACTGAGATATCAGAAAAGAATGATAATGACGATGGTGTATGGGGTTGTCATCGGAACGCATGCGCAAAGATACGAGAGTAAGGTAGGAGAAATGAGTCTTAAATTCAAGTGAATTTAGACAAGAGAGGATATGGCTCAGTTAACAAGGGCGTCGATTTCTTCGAGCAACCATAATTATCTAACCTGACAAGGCTGCAGTTTTGAATTTTCCATGAAATCATATTGCAATTTCCGTTACTCCATTTGTCGCCTGTCACGAAAATGACTTGCGGGTAAATCACAGGGATGATAACATGGCTCATTCCAGTGTTCGTGGCCTGGTGGATCTTAGCTGTAAAGGTTAGAACTGATGAGAACTAAAGAATGTGGCTCGTCATAACATTTGCCATGGAAATAGCGATAGAGTAGCGAGCGGCTTACAATGTTTCATCTGTGGGAAATGGGTTGTAGGAAATCAATTCATCACCTAAAAGATTTTAAGCACTATCACGACTGAAAAATAGCGACTGGGCTGATCTAGCTCACATATGGCAGCAGTACTTGATCTTCGGTCTAATCTGGTTCTTTTAAAGATAGGGCAACGCAGGAGCGGGCCAGCGACTTTAATGTAACGATACATGGAACCGATCATGGTACCACGTGTATTGCAGCCGTAGTAGTAGTGGTGTGTCTTGGATAAGATAGTCTGACGGAGCCCAACCTTCTCCAGATTGGTTTAAATTCAGAGTTTTTCCTTCTCCTGGATTAGTTGTCACCCTTAGCTATAGGACCCAGTCTGTCCTGTTATTTACCGATAGCTCTGGGGGTGAGGAGGAACAAATGGATTCATACCTTTCCCCATAGTATTAGCACGTAAATCAATGTAATGAACTCGACTGGGATTCGAACTCAACTGGAATTCGAACTCGGCTCCCCGATTCCTCAATCCACGATCTGTTACTCCACCGTGCTTCCATGTTCACATATATGAGTTCCATTTGAAGTCTGGAGTGAACTTGAGTCCCAATAGGTGTCAATGGCAAGGGGCCTCATTGAGTTAACACACGTTCATCGCGATAGGTGTTCAATTCAGGGTCTGCTAACTTGGGTTTTGAGATATTGAATGTTACAAGCCAGCTATTTCCCTGCTGAGCTATGTCAGAGGAGAGAGTAGTTGCCAGAATTTGGGAGTTGAACCCAGATACAGTTGTATCATCTGCATACATATTAACTAAAGATCGGAGTATGGTCTTAGACAGACCGTTAATATAAAGCAGAAAGGGTATGGGATCGAGAAGCTAGCCGTGGGAGGTACCTGCATTAATCCCATGGTCTTCGAAAGTAGCCATTAACAATGACCTTCATGGACCTACCTGTTAGGAAGTACTTGAGAATTGAGAAAACACTTCCAGCGATTCCATGCCTGGAGAGTTCTTGCAGCAAACCCCCTGCAGCACACATTTGTCAAAGGCTTTCGACATATCTAAGGCGATCATCTTCGGATGTATTTATTGTCTAGCGCCGCCCTGATTCTGTGAGTAATGAGAGCTAAGATATCAGCAATGAATGTGCAGAGTGAAACCAATAATGTTTGTCGCTGTTGGAGTGATCAATAACCATCTTGTTGATGATAGCCTCAAAGTGACTGATGAGCCGATATTACGACGAGGATTAGCGCTCATCAACAGGGGATACAGCAAACACCTTCTATACACATGAGAAGCATCTCCCCTTCAGGTATCGGTTAAAGCGTTTGGTCAAGATTAGAGATAACTATGAACTAATGTAAAATCTTGGATTTTATCCGGACCGGCAACCTTCTTAGAGTCAAGGATTTTGATTGATAACTCCGGAAAATTCCTGGGTCAAGAGAGATGTAAGACAAAGTTTTTGCTCCGTGAGAGGTGGACAATAAGACGGAAATGACAATTGTACATAAAATTAGAAAGAAACAGTTGAAATTTCAGGACATAATGAGGAGAAGCTTGGAGAATTTGATACTCACAATATGCATACTGAATGCAAGGGGGACAGAGGAAAAAAGCGTGTAATCTATCCAACGGGTAAGGAATGTCGCATGTCGTCTAACGTGAAATTCGAAGCAAAGTTCACTGCGAGGAAAATCGATATCTCAACTGACTTTTCCGATTTGAAGAGACTTGGGTTCAAGAAAAATGGCCGATTTTGGCAAATCGAAAATTTTACACCACAAAAATGCAAAGAGCGCATGCTGCAAAACAGACCTTGCAGAAGCTTAGCAGTGAAACCCGGATATAAGAGAGTTGTCGGGACAGGATAAGAAGTCTCTTATATCCGGGTTTATCTTATATCCGGGTTTGGTCTAATTTATATACATTAACACAGGCTCTAATTTGGGATCAGAGAAGTTCTCTCTTATATCCGAATTTCTCTTATATCCGGGTCTCTTATATCCGGGTTACACTGTATTATGATTCCTATATTCATATTCATATTCATATTCATATATATATATATATATATATATATATATATATACACACATACATATATCGCCGTCATCCACAGACAAACTGTATCGCAGCTCATCAGTGTGGCTAGACATCCGATCGCTTCAGGCCGGGACCAAAATCCGGCCGATTTCGTATCAGTCAGAGATTCTAACCCCTAGTAAATCATTATTATCTCCAAGTAATTCTTACGATCTAGAAATATTTTCTGGCTTTAAATAACCTGCAAAAGCCGTAAAACACAAATCAATTGAACTGTCTTGAATCTACTTCTAAAGGTTAGCTTGGTTGGTTTTTCGCTATGTCAACTCTTGTTCGGTTACGCGATATCAAATTTTGTATAGGTCACCCAGTGAGAATCAGTAGAAGTAGCCAACAAGAATAAGCTAGTAAACGCTTACCCCAACCCGGGTTAGACAAGAAAGAGGCATGATCAAAATGCATGTTGTGAAACCGCAGACGTAACCCGTTTTATAGCCGCGCCATAATGCGAGCGCAACACGGTGTATATGGAAAAAATATATCTGTCGTTTATTCTTTGTGTACTGGATGGCGAACAGTAATAAAAATGTGTAGATTGCAAGCTTAGCCCAAAGTAGATGCGACTTTGTACCTCTGCACTACTTCTATGGGTTGGCCTGTCTAAATAAGTAGTGTTTCTTCTTCTTCCTCCTGTCAACCTTAATTAGGTCTTCTATTGATCAGATGCCAAAAGAGAGTTTCAAGCATTATTGTTCAATCCGACGCCTTTTCTTCTAACATCATCAAAGTAGATGAAAATGTTTATCAAAAGCATTGACTATAAAGAAATGTACGCAAACACGTCTTACAAGTGATGGCTTACTATATCTACCTTCATTCGATGCCTCAAATTCATGTATCAAAACAGATTTCGCCTATCATATATGTACCAAATTTTGATACGATTATTCATCTAATTTAGATATTTGAGCTATCAAATTTTAATCCATGATATTTGACCTACCAAATTATCATCCGTAATATTTGATCTATTACATTTTGATTCATGATAATCTGTGTGTCACATTTTGATACATGATATTTGATCAATTGAATTTTCACACATGATATTTGAGTTATCACATTTTGATACACGTTATTTGATCAATTAAATTTTCATAGATGATATTTCATCGATTAACTTTTGATGCATGGTATTTGATCTATCAAATAACGAGAATCTGTAACGGGTGTGTGTTGTTGAGGTTGTTAATGTAAGTTAACCTGTTCTTATTTGTATTAGTAGTTGACAGAAGAATACTTTTTTTTTTTTTACAAAATGCAATGAATAAAATGTACAACGATAACAACGATAAAACTTTGAAACACGTGTTGACATTAATGACAAGAATGTGTAGTTTTATTTCGTGAGGTTAATTACAATATTGGTATTGTGTGTGTTAAAAATTATTCTCAGAGTTATTGTCTGTTTTGATTGTTTAAAAGTTTCTGCTTACTGGTTTTTGTTGTTCCGAGAATTTCGTTGTTACGGTTAGCGTTTGAGACCGTTAACTGTGGATTTTTATGGAACGAAGAAGAAACGTCTGTATTGTTCTTTTTACTACTGCTACACTACTTTGAGGTGGAAGGGTCGTTTTTATAATGATGAAGTTTCAGATTTTAGAATAATGAAATATCATCATATATCATCACTGGTGTCTCAAGGTTGTCTTAGAATGATGAATTCTTTATCTTTATTTCCAGGATGATGAAATATCCTTATCATCATTCATCACTGGTGGAAAAGTTGTTTTTAGAATGATGAAATATCATCATTCTGGATCATAACTAATCGAAATTAACTTCTTCTAGCAAATAACTCATGAACCAGAATAGGCACAAACCCATCTCATACGGTCAAAACTATGGCACATTCGCTAAGAATAGAATTTATTAACAACGGCTTGTGAGAGAAGCTCGTGAAGAGAGTTGAAAAGTTATCTTAAGTCAAACTCTTTATGCGCGTGTTGACAATGGTAAATTAATAAAATATATGGTATAAACATCTACATTTGTGTGTTTATAGAAAGGCAACGGCGTAACTACTGCTGAAGTCTTATAAAATCAGTAAATATCTACAATTGTCCAAATGAAAGGTGTCATGTATCAATTGCGCAATATTTTTGTATTAAATTCCTCCTTAAATTATTCAATCCAGCCGCATTTGATTTGTGATTTGAAAACCTTAAATTCATATCAAGAAGTGACTCCCAAGGACTTGAGGGCGACCATCAAGGATTCAGACGTCGATCGCAGTGGATATGGTATATAATTTGCAGAAATGCAAATTGCGTGTCAAGTGCTTGTTAAATCGATTAAATAGTACAGCATTGCTGCTTTTCAAGCGAAGCCTAACGATCTCTCTCTCTCTTTCTCTTTCTCTCTCTTTCTCTCTCTTTCTCTCTCTTTCTCTTTCTCTCTCCCCCCTAATATGTTCATTAAAGACCGTACACTGTAATATCTTTTTCTCTCTCTTCCACACTGACCTTCTTTATCTCGTGAAGACATATATGTCTCTCTCTCTATCTTTTTCTCCACCACCTCCTTCTGCTCTCTCTCTCTTTCGCTCTCTCTCTCTCTTTCGCTCTCTCTCTCTCTCTCTCTCTCTATCTATCTATCTATCTATCTCTGGTAATGAGTTTAATGAACTCATGTATACATCTAACGTTACCTATTTTTCCTCCCCCCCCTCTTTCTCTTCCTCACTCTCTATCTCCCTCTCTCAGTATTAACGAGTTCATTATGGATATGTACATCTAACGTTTTTTTATTAACTCACTCTCTCTATATCTTTCTCTCTCTCCCTTCCTCCCTCCCTAGTATTATGTCCATTAGGTACATACGTTCTACTGTCTTTTTTCTTGTTCGTCTTTTTTTCTTTTTTCTTTTCCTCTCGCTATTTCTTTTCCACGCGTTATATCTTTCTCTTTCTCTCATGGAGACATACATCCCCACCTCTCTCTTTCTTTCTTACTTTCTATCTCTCCTCCTTTCTCTCTACTTATCTATCCCATTCGACATCTCTCTCTCTCTCTTTTTTTTTTTTTTTTTGATGTGTTCATTGAGCATTTTTCCTTCTAACACCTTTCTTTATCGCTTCTCCTCCTCCTTCTTTCGCAATGACAATGTGTTGTCTGCAGGTTTATATATCTCTTGTCTCTCGCTTTTCAATTATTGACATTATGACTACGAAATCGTTTCTTCACTTGTTGCGGGGGTGAATTATAATAATATATGCTTCCATTAATTTAGATTCGCTCTATTTACATACCATTGGCAAGATTTAACCTTCTGTCACTCAAATTCAGGGCTGAATATAAGAATTCTTCTCGCCGCGAACTCCTGTTTCGTCAGTTGAGTAATCTGGCCACATTAAATAGCACTTCGAACCAAAAGACCGTGTAACGTCGCAATTATCTACGACGTTAGCTTCCATGAGATATTTAAAGTTCCACCAGCATTTCATTTAATGCTTTTCAATTAACCCTTGTAGCTCTAATCATTATATGATTGACTTACTCTTATTCAGAAAGGAAATAGGCCTATGAGGCTCTAACGAGATATCTGTTATTTGCGAATTATTTGTACTTCTTTTTTTATGTGCCATGTCCCTTTAATACGTCAGCTATCATGGTCCTCCATATTTTTCTGTCGTTTGTTTGGTTTGATTTGGTTTGTTTTTGTTTTACGGCATATCAACCTCAATGGGTTATTTATTTGAAAATTTTAAGGTGAAGGGAGAATAAATGACTCTCACTGTGTTACTGGCTCTAAGAACCTGCTAATATGTTTTATGGGCTGTGATTGGATATTTAAAAGAAGAAGAAGAAGAAGCCACCGCCGCCGCGACGTCGGCGGGGTACAGTTATAAGTGTATTACCGCGTGTTTTAAGTATGTTTTCCCCTTTCCGGCCGGATAGTAAAAGAAAGGTGAACTTTCCATTCGGACGAAAAAGAAGATTGGTTTGGTTCTTTTGTTTTACGGCATATCAACCTCAATGGGTTATTTAATGCTGACAAAAAATGTTATTGCTGGTAATATTTTGTTTTGTCAAAAATCTGTTTCGGGTAATATATTTCCTTCAAAATTGTATTGCTGGTAATAATTTTTTTAAAAAAAAAGTATTGCTGGTAATAGTTAACTATTTGCCCATAGCTGGGACCCTAACAGGTGCTACCACCCCAGGTCACGGTGGACCTGGGAACACCATCAATTAAGAGGTGGTTCCACGCTCCTCAAAACCTTCTTATCAGAGGCCTTGCTGTTGGACGTAGTTTATCGTCTTACTCAGGACACGGGCGTAGTTTATCGTCATACTCAGGACGGCTGTTATTTGTAATTTCTCAGTAAAGTCTATCTTTTTTACTATCTTTTTTACTATCTCTCCTAATCCCTGTTCTGCCATCCACTTACACGAGCGGTTATTTGCCGCTTTCCTCTGTCACATCTGACCTTCAATTTATCCTGTGAGTGTCAAATTTTCTAAGCCCTCTTTCCTCATTTATGCTCCAGAAATTTCAAGTGTCTATTTTTGATGTTAAGTATAAGTGTCTTTTCTGTTTCCATTTTCTCTAAAAATTCGTCGTTGCTCGCATGTTCAGTCTGGAGTATTTTCGGTATCCTTCTGTAGAACCTCATTTCTGCTGCCTAAAGTCTCTTCAATTGTGAGGAGATTGTCCAACATTCACTGCTATATAAGAGGACCGATATTATATAAATAACAGTTCAGTTTCTTTGTTCCTAATGAAATGTTAATGTGTCTTAACCCTAAAACACTAACCATCAATTAAAGTTACCCCACTACTAACCATGGGTATATCATACCCGATTTTGAAAATATCAACAAAAAAAACTTAAATATAAATCTTTATTTGAAATATTTTACATGCAAGCACTTCAAACTTTGTACTTTGAGTTAACATTAAAAGGAACTGAAAAGCATTATTTAGGTAAGAAAATCAGGTACTGAAAATTGTAATTAAAAATAGGAAAATTTGCGCTGGGTACTATATACCCATGGTTAGTGTTCTATGGTTAATACTTTGATTAATTTTTGGAAAACATCTTTCGCTATCTCAAATTTAGGTATCACATTTTCTCTCCTCTATTAAAACACTTCCTAGATATTTAAATTTTTGTACTTGCTTGGTTTTCTGTGTCTCCAATTTGTAATTTGCATGTTGGGCTGTTCCTTTTACTGACAGCCATATATTCTGCCTTCTTAATATTTGCGTTAATCCATTCTTCGCGCTTTCCTTTACTGCCTTCTGTCGAGGTGCCTGTAGTTTCTTTTCTGTGTATGTCGTCTGTATATCTTATGTTGTTAGGATTGTGGCCGCCAATAATGATTCTTGGTATGTTTTCTAATTCTTTCAGATTGCTTCACTTCTAAAGCTTGACTAAGTCTGGAGAGAAGACACATCCTTGCCCATTTCTATTTTTGTGAACTTATTAAATTCATTTTTTATTCTCATGCAGGCGGTCCTGCTTCCATTATAAGTTCTGGATTATTTTAATATCCTTCCCAAATAAATTAAGCTTAACTAGCAAATTAAACCGCAAAATTTTCTTGGTGGCATTTAATGTGGAAAAATTAACATTAACAATATTAATTCAGTGTGATTTTTGTTCTATAAGACATATATTTCATTCTGGATTTTTTTTACATAAAATAAAAAAAGTAATATAGAAAAGCTAGCATTAAAACTATTAATTTATCGATTGTATCCTCGAGGATACATGGCACAGTGAATAAAGGCGTTAGCTAGATCCAGTGACAGGACCCAAAGAGTGTGAGTTCAATACCAGGTTAAGGCGGTGGAGAACTTGGAGAGGGGAATTAACAGGAGATAACTGATAACTGACATCCATTAGACATGAACTAGAACAGTCTACCCCAGTGAGCGAAATAAAGGGTTCAGTTCGACATTCCAATCACCTGAAGAAGGCCGAAGCGCACAACGGCCAAAATGTTGTGATAAATATGACAACAAAGATGAGGGTGATAGTCCGAGCAATGTAAATAGTGTTATCGATTGTTGTTCAAAAATTAATATATTTAGCTCAGGTTTAAATAATAATATGGAAATGATAATATTAAAATTATTAAATCATTATGACTATTGACCTATGAACTGTATATTATTATTATTATTATAAGAAGAAGAAGAAGAAGAAGAAGAAGAAGAAGAAGAAGAAGAAGAAGAAGAAGAAGAAATCTTCAAAATACAAGGATCTTGAATAATTCCAGTTGTAGTTGGAGCCCACGGGTTGATTGGAAAAGGTTCCGATAGACTCAGTAAAGGGATTCCTGTTAGCCCATGTCTTAAAGAAATACAAAATATTGTAATCACAAGCACAGCTAACACATTATGAAGAGCTTTATCTATGTAAAATGTGTGTGATCTTGGAATTTTTTTTTTGGATGGGGGTTAATGAAAATGATCAGTGGAAAATATTCTGACCTTAGATCTCTGGTTGGTACCCAGAAGGAAATTTGTATACAACAGAAATCAAGGGAAATAATAATATTATATAATAATATAAAAAAGCTATTACTAAAACTAAAACTGTTTTATACGATGAAACGATTTCGTTTTGAATAATAAAATTAGACTAAAGAAATAACTTCGACATTAGAAAACACAAGAGTTGACATGTTATAAAATCAGCCAATCAAATCCTTTACTGATTCAATCAGTGAAGGCGTCACTGGAAAACTTGCCTCGCATTTCTACTAGTCCCAGCGATGCGTTAAAAAAAAAACAAGTCAACCAAAACTTTTCATTCCATTCATCTTACTTGCCTCAGACTTAATTTGCTCAAGGAGATTCTAAATTTGTCTTGTTTTCTTGAAACCTGTAAACTCAACCTCGGGTAGCAACAACACCACATAATGTGTCGCTGCTGCGTTTTCAGTAACAATCATGTTATACGTAGTGGTCACGCCGATTTGAATTCTTCAACCTAGACTGGTTGCCAACCAAGAATATATTAGTTTGGTGCAAAAATAATGACGGTTTTTGACGTTAAAAAATACGCCAAAAACCGTCAATATTTTTGCACCAACCTAATAGATCTCACTTTACCCTTGTATTTTACTCCTAGCAAAGAAGAGAATCGGTAGATGAACTCATGCCTTTCGCGAGGACATTAAGGTGAAATAAACACAAACTATCTCAACAGAATTTTGAACTCGGTTCGCGGGTTTCATTTTTCATGTTGCTAACCGTTAAATAAATAAATAATAATAGTGGGTTCATCAAATTCATATTGTCGGCCTAAATAGTATTATGCCTTTTACCCAAATATTTAAATTAAAAAAAAAAAAAAAAAAAAAAAAAAACAGAAAACAAAGACAGCTAGAAAGAAGTGTGAAAAACATAAATGAAGTTTTTTTGTTTGTTTTATTTTCTAGAACAAAGACATGCTAATAACGTGTACAAATGTGCTAGACACCTTCTCTCCGACCCAGAAAAGTAAAGCTAGTGGATGCTACAAAAACTACTTTTGCTCACAAGTCCGGCACATCGTTTTTGCAAAAGGCTCTGTTTACCCACACGTCAGAAAAGCGTCTTCCCTTCACGGCATTTACCCCCAAACTATCCGCAGCATAGACTGGCTTTCACTGACTGGTCATAGAGGGTCACATGATCAACCATCGCAATGTATGCTAATTGGGGAAGAGGAAGGAAAGTTAACACACACAGTTTGTGTATTTACTCAGTAAAAATACCAGACGCTTAAAGAACCAATAATACCAGTTTAACCAATAATTAGTTTACTATTGATTTGTCCATTGATGAAGTGTGGCTGAGAATTTGATATTCCAATGCCTATTTGATAAAATCAGATAAGAAAGATAATCGTATCAGCATACAATCCGCTTGCTACACGTAGTGAGCCTAGTTTTGTTCACCAGCGGAAATCTTACAGAGAGTTCCAGCATAATTGATCGCATCCCGTGATATCTGAGATGCAAAAACTTTAGAAATGATCTGACATGCAAAGTCTGAAAAAAAAAATGGAGCCTTAATTGGAGCTTTAATATCGAAGCCTTGTGCTGAACGAAGCTTAGCATACCGAATACACACAAAAAAATATAAGCATCGAATTTGGGAATTTTTCCTGCCTAAAATAAAATTTGACTCTGACCAAAACAATTCTTATTAATTAAAATCGATAATTGGAAAATCGAAATCGCGAAGAAAAAGACAAAAAGAGTGCTTTTTGTTTTATTTCACCCCAGTCAATGTGATAATGCCACTAAGACGCAAATAGTTACTGCGGGTGGAAGAGAAAAAGAAAACTTTACTAACGAGAAACGACAATAAAAGGACAGGGTTTAGGAAGACAGAAGATGGTGATTAGATAATTGAAGATTGTATGTGACGGTGACATGGAAGCAAGAAACCAAAAGAGAGTTCCACAGGCGGAGCTATGGGAGAGAAGAAACTATTAAAATAGAACTTACGGTTATATCTAGCTATTTCAACAGTAAAACGACGAGGCCTAATTGCCAATCTAGTAGTACGATTCAATTACGCGCTCGAGGTACCAAGAAACTGCCATGAAAATATTTATAGAAAATATAGAGAAAACCACGTCACGGTGAATTTCTTTGAATTTTGTAGAGAATCTGGAAATATACAGATTGAGAACCAAACCAGATATGGTAGCAATATTCAATGCATGCACGCATGGTAGATTTATAAATGTGCAAGATAGATTCTGACAAGAAAAATTATCTGGTACGACAGAGTAAATCAACCTTCATGGTAACAGGCCTAACAATTGATTGAATATAATCTTCACGTCAGTAGGAATAGTGAGACCAAGAAGGCGCAATGAGTTGCTCTCCTTGAGGTTAGCATCAGCCATACTGATGATGGACAAAAATGGTTCTCTGTGATGAAGCTGCAGATATTTCTTGTTTTTTTTTTAAAGCCAAATTTCAAAATTTCATTTCTTTTGTTAGGATTTCAACAGAAAAAATTGTTTTATACTGTTCCATTAACTTTTTAATTGTCTCATTTTTCAAATCATGCCTTGGCGGTGTGAAGGGGAGCCCACGATTAAAAATGGTCCATGAGTGATCATTTTATGGTTAGAATAAGAGCCCACGATAAAAATGAATCCTGAGTGATCATTTTATGTTTAGGAGAGCCCATGATAAAAATCGATCATGTGTGATCATTTTATGGCGAGAAGGAAAGCCCATGATAAAAATAGATCATAATTGATTACTTTATGATGAGAGGGAAGGCCCATGATAAAAATGGATAATGAGTGATCATTTTATGATTAGAAGGAAGGCCCACAATAAAAATTGAACCTGAGTGATCAGTTTATGGTGAGAAGGAGAGCCCACGATAAAAAAAATGGACCATCAGTGATCCTTTTATGGTTAGATGGAAGGCCTATGATAAAAATAGATAATGAGTGATCATTTTATGATTAGAAGGAAGGCCCACAATAAAAATTGAACCTGACTGATCACTTTATGGTGAGAAGGAGAACCCACGATAAAAAAAATGGACTATGAGTGATCATTTTATGGTGAGAAGGAAGGCCCACGATAAAAATGGATAATGAGTGATCTTTTTTATGGTGAGAAAGAAGAGTTCAAGATTAAATTAACACCTGATGCAAACGCCAGTATCATGAAGAAATATGAGATGAATATTCTGCAAGCCAATCCGCCTTCCTAATTCCAGTTAAACCAGAACAGACCAGTGTGCACTAGCTCCATTATGGTAAGATGTTTTATGGAGAAAAAAAATGCACCTTTGGTATTCTGCTTTCGGAATCAACAAACAAACTGTGACGTGTGATTACGAGTTCTTGTAACTTAGCCTTCTGAAAAAAAAATATTTTTAAAGTTTTACTCATGATATATATTTTAGCGTACCTAAAATAAAAATTCATCTGAGCAAGCCGCTAAACAACTTATCAATCAATGAAAAATCAGATGAGATTTCTATTGGAAAAATCAATCACTTCATCAAGAATATTATTTTCTTAGGCTTAGTTTTTCTTTTCTTTTCCTTTTTTGTTTTTTTGTTTTTTGTTTTTTTTTCTTTATTTTTGCTATGTGCGAAAGGTGGTGATATTTGCAGACAGTCGTGTGTTGATATCGACTGAATCAAAATTTCCAAACCCTCTCAGTTAAGCGCTTTGTGGAGCTGATTTTTTTATCGGCTTTTCATGATTTATATGTTACGCACGGATACACATCGTTGTATGCCACCTAATCGCCATCGTGAGCATTTCTGTACGTCAAAAAGAAAGTGATGCCATCAAACTAAAGCCTAGAGAAATTAACAGAACTTACAAACGAATAATCTCTGTACATTTAATGAATAGAATTTGTTATCTGGCATAATCGCGAATCTTTCTATTACTCAGTAGTTACTGAACTTAACCCAAAACCAGAAATGGAGGGGATCACCGTGTTTGAATCGAAATCGTGATGATTGTACTGCGAAACAAATCAGCTAATTTGCGTATGCTTGTGTGTAAGACGGTGGGCACGCGTATGCATACACACGAAGGGCTACTCGAAAGATCCGAGCTATAGAAATATCACGTTAAAACACTGGTTCTCGTACGATCAACGAAGTTAAGCAACGTCGAGTTTACTGGGAGTGAAAGAGAAAAGAGATTGAAAAGACTTTAGTGACGAGAAAAGACAATAAAAGATAAGATTTCAGGAAGGCAGAAGATGGCGATTGGCTTTCCATTTTGTGATCAATATCATTTTCAGTATTTCTAGCCCAACTTTTCATTTTACCTACAGGCGTAGATTGTTCTCATTTGGCATTCTATACTTAAGGGAGATAACTCATTTCAGTTAATACACACCAATCCCATTCATCTTTGTGTCACCAATTTGTTTCTTTCGCTGAACCAGTGTAGGTGATTTTTCTGCACTATCAAACTCGGGGATTGAACTCGCATTCTCTGATTCAGTAGAAAAAACAAACCAGCGGCACAAAGATGAATGTTTGGTGAGTATTAACTGATATGAGTTATCTCCCCATAGCATGAAAAGCAGAATGAGAACAATCTATCCTTGAAAAAGCCCAGTGTGTACATTGGTCGAAACGTTGTAAGCGTAGCAACTGGGACCAGCATGCTGGTTTCCGAATCGTTTGTTACGGCTTATCAACACTTTGCAGGTTATTTAAAGCCAGAAAATAATCAGTACTTGTTTTTTACTACATTCATGAACATTACCCTAACACATATTTTCCACTTTCATCGAAACTATACGAGGAAAATTTTTCATTATCAACATTTTCTTAAACATATCTACTGAAAGTAGTGAATGTCATGCATAGGGATATGGCGCCAATATAGTAACCCTAGTGACAGGCCCCGCAGTAGCAGGTCAACTGCTGATGTGGAGGAGGATAAAGTTAAAAAGCCTGCTGCTCTCTTTACAGATAAGAGGAAAATATCTATTGCTAAACTCTGTGAAAGCCTTCAAGTGAGTCGTGGTAGTTCCTGCAGTATATCGGCTACTCATGTGTGTTCTCAGAAGTTTGACAGATTCCATGAAGTAAGAGAAGGTAATTGCTGCCTAGGCTCTACACAATCAAAAAGTCACTTAGAGGACAGCGGTTCTCCAAAGATGATGACATATAGGATGCGGTTTGCACATATGTCTTTATCATTTCACCACAAGCAAGGCGATTATACCACTAAGACGCAAGGTTACTGGGAGTGGAAGAGAATGAGAAAACTTTAGTGAGGAGAAAGGACAATAAAATAATAAGGTTTCAGAAAATACAGAAGATGTTGATTGACGTTGCATTTAAATCTCTGAAGATTGTAAGAGACAGAGAAGCAAGAAGCATGAACAGAATTACACAGGTGGGAAGTGCGAATACAAAAACTAATAAAATAGAACTTACGATTACATCTAGCTCCGTGGTTCCCAAGATGGGAGCGCACCCCACAGGCGGGAGCAATTTAATTTTAGGTGGTATGGGGGGGGCAATTCGAGAATGAGTTATTAACAGTGAACTTTTTTCTAGCCAGTCTGTGTTAGTATGTTGTGTGTGTGCGAGTTTATACATACGGTGCGTATAGTGTATGCATACATAAAAATATCTGTATGTACGTATGTACATGTGTAATTACGTACTATATTATATATATATATATATATATATATATATATATATATATATATATATATATATAAATTTTTGCGTATTTACGCAGTAAATTCTCTTTTAGACATGTCTGATTAAATAAATTAGTCATTATATCTGCTTATTTTTAGTATAATCCGTTCATACTACGAATAACCTTAATACATACGGTGCGTATACTGTATGCATACATAAAAATATCTATGTATATGTATGTACATATGTAATTACATACTGTATATTATATATATATATATATATATATATATATATATATATATATATATATATATATATTTGCGTATTTACGCAGTAAATTCTCTTTTAGACATGTCTGATTAAATAAATTACAGTCATTATCTCTGCTTATTTTTAGTATAATCCGTTCATACTACGAATAACCTTCCGTGTATCGTAATTAAATGACGTGAGAAATATGCTATAACTGTAAAAATCGCTTCGATCTTCGGAGATCATCTTCAGAGGTGGTGTTAGTAATACAAAACTGCGTGTTGCTATCCATTGCTGTATTTTTTTCTTTAAATGACATGGTTAACAGTCATGCTTAGCGTTCATTGGAGCGTGAAAAAAATTTCCACTATGGATTTTTTTCTTCTGTATTTTAATGTCATGATGATGCGCGCATTAAAGCGTAAAAACTGTTCCTTGTTTATGCATTTCAGAACATTACTACTGTATTAATAGCTGATTCTATTCAGTATCGGCTTTAACTTTTTAATGTAGATTGCTTCGAGGATCTGAAGTTTGAATTTGTCGTTTTCTTCGTGTAGGATATTTGTGTTATCTATCAGTATTTTTTATGTGGACAGGAATGTTGGTGTAAATGTCTCGCAATGGACGAATGGTCAGACATGTGTAGAGTAAGACGTCTTGTTAATGTAGTTGTCGTATATCCAACATATATATTTGTTTTTTCTGTCGGAGGTACATTCTCCCAAGGGACATATGAATTTATAGATAATGTTGGTTTTACGTAATACATCAATTGATGATAAGGAATTATTGCGAATAATTAAATTGGTTGTATTGTATTTTGTATAAGATATGATTAATCTTATTATTTTTATTAGGATCCATAGGAGACATATTCGTACGAATGAGATTTTTTATGATTTTCTCATCTTGTTTGTAGTTAGCATGCATCTGGTTACAATATAAGAGTTTGATATATATATATATATTTTTAAGCGTTTCACCCCAAGCAAGGCGGGAAGCCACTAGGACGCAAGGGGTTACAGAAAATTTGGAGCAAGATCAGATAGGAATGACAGAAGAAAGGATGAGGAGAAGGGTAGTGGATAGAGGGTCCTTTGAGGAAGCACCATGTTTTATTTGACGTGTGTTGAGGTTTTTGATATATCGTCCTATTTGTTCATCTACAATGTGGTTTGGGAAGTCATTATTAATGAGAGTCTGCTTAATATCTTTTAGTTCAGTGTAGAATTTTTATTTTTTTATTTTTTTATTTTTTTTTTTTTTTTGTGGAGGAATTAATTTGTGTTCGGTTAATTAAATTCTATATAAGTGCTATTAGAACATTCACTCTTATAGTGCAAAAGTTTTTGCTAGTTGTTTTTTATATGAGGAGGTGGTAAACCTGTTATTATTTGCGTCTATTAAAATGTCAAGGAAAGGGATTTTGTTATATATAATGTCTGATTAAATAAATTACAAAGATAAGTTATAGATAAGTTAAGTTAATGGTCTTTTAGTTCGCCTTTTGACTAATAAAAAATATGTCAGAAAAAGTTCTTCAGTTTAATTGTCTAAGTCTACAAAACCTAACTTCAGAAAACCCCTATTTATATTCATCCAACAATATGACTAATTATTATAGCGATTATCCAAGCATAGCTCAGATGTGACACAAGGCTGAAAGTGTGGAGCACCCAGTGAGGATCGAACTCACTACTCAGTCGCAATTGTGCTAGCGAGACAAGCTTGCTAACCATTACGCCACATTGAAGTGACCGTATGACTAGCTATTATATCCTGTGAATGTCAATAGGTTTGCATCTTTAGAAGGAATGAGGTTCAAATCTGGTAGTTTGGGGGATAGGTCGTCTATGTCGTTAACCCAGGTACAGTTTCATTTACTGTTACAGAATAATTCTTAACCCGGCTATTAATGTGAACAGCATAAACGTTCGGTCTAAAGTAGTTTACCATTGTGATCTTTCGTTCTTTCGCATGAACATGGCCTCTTTTGGCGAAACACATTTTGACATTACTTCGTAGTTACCTAAAGGAAACTCTTGTGCATGTCAACGCAATAAAAAAAAACGATTGTTAGTGATCGATGTTTCTGTGACACTTTTGGCTCGTTGTGGTTTATGCACGCAAAGTTTTCGGCATTCAGAGCCTTCTCTGGCCGTTCCTAGACAACTTCCTAATCGGTGATTACAGCGTGAACCAGGAAGCTAGGATGTAATGCAGTTGGCCTGACCGACGATTGGTTGATTTGATCAATGAGTTTCCGTTGTTGCGTTACATTATTGAGTCAACCTGGTCGAATAGAATCAAATCTACAGAGGTTCGTGGGAGCGCCTGAACAGATGACGGAAAATGCGACACCGAAATTCGAAATGGAACAAGCTAAGCTCCTGATTCCTTTATCAATGGGACAGAGCAAAGTGTCAATATTAGGAATAAAAACATCTCTTCATATAAAACTACGCCCTAGACATTTCAACGTGTTGTAATGGTTAGCGAGCTCGTCTCGCTAGATCAATTACTGGCGAGACGTGAGTTTGATCCTCACTGAGTGCTCCATAGTTTCGACCTTGTGCCACATGCAAGCTACGCTTAATACCTCGTTCCCTGTGTCTTGCTAGACAATCTATATTATAACGTTTATAAGTCTACCATCCGTCCATGCTTTAAATATTGCAACATCTGATGAGGTGTGCCTGCTATATATTTAGAGATTCTAGATAAAATCCAAAGAAGAATCTGCAATGTTATTGGCGCTGATCTGGCATCTCATCTTCAGTCACTTTCTCACCCCCGTAACATAGCTTCCCTCCACATTTTCTATAAATACTTTCATGGTAATTATTATGACGAAACTTTCTCTATGGTATCTAGATTTTATGAATTTAAGCGTAGTACTAGATTGGCGGCTAGGTTTCATCAATTTAAAGTTGAAATTTCTAGATGTAACCGCAAGTTCTATGCTAATTGTTTCTTCTCTCGCACTTCTCCCTTGTGGAACTCTCTTCCGGCTTGCTGCTTTTCATCAATTTTGATCTTCAAAATTTTAGATGTAATTTCAATCGTTATCTCTTGTCTTCTTATTTTCTGTTCTTTTGCTGTTTTCTCTCCTTAAGGGTGTTTTTTTTTTATTTCTCATATTCTATAGCACTCAGTAACCCATTGCTTCTTAGTGGCTTTATTGCCTTGCTTAGATAATGAAAATGAAATGATAAAAAAAAACACTATAAAACTAGGTCTGTTCCTCACCTAGATTTTATGTAGAAAATTCCAAATGTGGTTGACAAAAATATATCTTGATACTGATTCTGTTATATGCCATGCGCGCTACACGCTTAGGCGTTCATATATTTTTCGGGGCAGATTTTTCCCGCAGTATGTTACTATTTCTTTCTGTGGTAAACCAGTTGCCATCCAAGGCTACAGAACCCGGTCTGTTATTTATCCATAGTTGGGGGGAGAGAAGGATTCATATCCATTACTTTCATTTACGTGAAAGTAATGGATTCGACTGGAATTCGAACTCGGCTCTCCAATTCCTCAATCCGAGCCGCTATCCATTACTCTATCGTACTTTCTTAATACTGATTACGAATCCTAAATATCTGAATTTTTCAGCAATAAATTAAGCGTTCTTAGTATTCCAGAATGTTTTAGTAACCAGACTTTAAAAAAATCTCTTTTGAAAGATATATGGAACAGATTAAATTATTAGCACAATCAAAGCATGGCGTTATATGTCTTAAATTCGCATGACAAAACTCCGACTACCAACCAAGTCATCTCGACTTCAGTTACATTCTCACAGATGTGACGTGGCTACCCCCTGTCTCTTGTACAAATATTTTCATGGCAACTGCTCAGATGATCTCCCCCCCCTCTGGTACCTCGATTACATGAATTTAAGTCTGCTACTAGATTGGCAAGTAGGTCTCACAGTTTTACTAATGAACTAGCTAAATGCAACCACCACTTTAACAGTTTCTTTTCTCACACTTCCCAACCGTAGACCTCCTTATCTTGCTTCCTTGATAAAAACAATATTCAAAAATTTAAATGCAACATCAATCGCCATCTTCTGTTTTCTTGAACCCTGCTCATTTTTTTTTTTTTTTTGTCCTTTGTCTAATTCACCCCATTCTCAGTCTTCTCATTCTCTTTCATTTCCTGTAAACCCCTGCGTTCTAGCTGCATTATCGCTTTCCTTAAAAGTAAATTAAAAAACGATGAAAGATATAAGATGCCCTAGCAGTATAACCCGTGTACAACCAAGCATGTCATTACTTGGAATTTTTGCGTTCACTTGGAGCAGTTTAAGTTTAAAGTCAGCCCACCTGAAAATCAATATTAGTAACAACAGTTGGGTGCAACTGAGGCACATCCCCAAATGAATTAATCTCCAATTTGAATGGGGTGGGGTGACCCTGAGAAGGGCTGTTTTTGCGTTCTCAATGTTGCAAGGAAGGAACCGCTTCCATGGACCGTCATAATAATAATATACGATAATTTTTATTTATAATATATTTTTTTTTATAATTCTAATAATCTTTTGCGTTAGATTTCAACTCTCTAAATTGATTGTACGCTGTTTTTTACAGACATTAAATTTTGCCTTTGAAATCAGTTTTTTCGATTTTTCACCTTCAAGCTTGTAATTTTTCCAGTCAATTTGGACTCAAAACTGGCACTGAAGAATTATCTATGAAACAAAAAAAATTTCATCGAAATCGGATGAAAACTGTGGAAACGCATGAACAACATCCAATCGCACACACACACACATACATATACATATTTTGAGATAGATAGATAGATAGATAGATAGATAGATAGATAGATAGGAAAAGACTGAGATAGATAGATAGATAGATAGATAGATAGATAGATAGATAGATAGATAGATAGATAGATAGATGTCTATGTTGTAATATCTTTGTTATTGTCATTATTCATAGGCGTCAACGTTAGCGGGTTCAAATGTATTATTTTTGCTAGTTCACCCAATTCAAGGCCCAAGGCTCACTCAAAATAGAAAGTTACTGAATTAGATTGTAAAGGAGAGGGGAAGTGAGTAAGTTTTATGAAGATAAATACGATAGATTCCGGTTGACCTTGGACTTAAAGAGATCAAGATTGATGTTGTCCGTGAAGCATTTCTTTGGGAGTTTGTTCTGCAAAGTAAAAGTTCCGGGGAAGAAGCTGTCTGAATGAAACTTGCTTTTTTTTATCAAAGGAAGACGGGGGAAGTTGGGGTGATTTGCCATATTGAACATGGCATGGCGGTTCCTAGCTGTGAAGGTCTGAGCAGGTGGAGCTTAGGAATGTAACTCGTCCGAATATCCGCCATAATAATAGCGATATCGTAGTGAAAGGCTGGCAACGTTTCGTCTGTGTGATAGAGATTGCAGGGTGGAGAATAATTCATCACCCACAAGGCCGCGTGAGAGTTTCTGAACTCTACCGAGACTGGGCAGTGAGGATTGGGCAACACGAGCGTAGAGTCTCTTTGAGGGTATGACCACTCATCAAGATTGGTGCAGGTTTAGTATCTGCTTGGTGGTTATGTATTGCACAAACACGGCTTGGAGAGGTTGGAACTACTCCCGGGTGTGGGTTTCTGCTTAATCCGCTCACTCCCAGGCAAGACGACAGCGTCACTAAAACGCAAGGTGTTACTGAGGGTGAAACCAAATAAGAAATCGCTAATGAAGAGAAAGTAAAATAAAAGAAGAGGTTTCAGGAAGACAGCAGTCAAATAGTAGATTTCCCTTTTCGTTGCCCTAGTAATTCCGTGGAACACGCTTTTTTACTGAATCTGTACCTTACCTCCTTTCTAGACACTTGTCTCGCTTTGCAACTCTGTCCTCTTGTCAACTAAGAGCACGCGGTAGTGTCTCAATATTTATTTCCACACGTCTATTCGACGAGAGCCGCCTATTCATAGGACACCATTTTGTTACCAACGATATGATTAGCATTTTATTGTCTTCACGACACCTTTGCCAAATGCATCTATCTGGTCTGTAATTGACTGTCATTCAAAAGCTGAGCTTTCAAAGCAAGCTAGGGCGATGTGCCAGCGTGCGACCACAGCGTCTTAGGGGAAAAAAACAAAACAGCTTTCTCCTCTTGCTAAATGATCTGCCGGTTTTGGAAGATTCTGCTAGTGCGTTTTAATGCTGCATAACAATGTGCCTTTCTCGTGGACTGGAGTAAAATGATTGAAGTTTCTCAAGCTGTGGCTAGAATATTATGGAACACGCGTTTGAAGAGTATCTGCAAAAACAAACCTTTCTTCCTCCTAACTGATTACTTTAAACACCAGCATAGTGTGAAAATGAGGTGTAATAGGAAAAGATTGAATCCTGTAACGTAAAGGTGAATAAAAGTAACAAGCTTGGAGTGCGGGAATAGCACCATGTTGAAATTAATAATCTCGAATGCATGAGACGCACGGCGGTGGCTTCGGAGTCGGTCCCGAGCTAGTTTTAGCAGATTGTGGGTGCTGCTATAGTATGATATCTATCGAGGCATTTGCGACCTACGGTAAATAACGATGCACTCTACCAAACAACCCACAGCCATTAATTCCTCAAACTACATACAGTGTTATTTTAACCTCAAGAGTGACGTATTTATCTCATTTTTATTCATAAAAGAGGTATTTATGTAATTACATTACAAAATGTGTGCAATTTTAAAATTAGTGTATTATTTTCTTCACCAAATCCCGATTAGTACTACAGTCATTTTTACTGGAAAGTCACCTAATACAATAACTGAATAGTATAAAGTTTATACTACAAACTTGGTTTTTAACATATTTCATACTTACAACAGTTGGTAAATATCGTACCATGGTAGAAAATGAATAGTAGATATCATACTATAGTATTAGGTTGGTGCAAAAATAATGACGTAATAATGTCGTTTTTGACGTATTTTTTAATGTCAAAAAACGACATTATTACGTCATTATTTTTGCACCAACCTAATACAAAAAAAAATGGACGGTAGATATCTATAGTAGCACCAGCTTGTGTAACAATTTTCTTGTCTCTGACTCTTGGCTTGCTCTGTATTTACTTCCTATTTAATTTGTCCCCCTTTTTCTCTTACCTGAGAAACTTGGCTTTTTTTTCTTTTTTTTTTTTTTTTTGGATAGAAGTGTAAATGGAGGAAAAAGCGCCTATCAGATTCCCCACAAAACAGTAAGCTGTTCGTTGTTTGTCGAAATTTATTTTCTACATTAATTTAATTTGACAAAATATCTATTACGTTTTGTTTCGACTTCTTTCAATCAACTTGATAATTTCAATCGTTGCTTTAAGTGCTCTTTGCAATATTCTTGTGAAATTACTTTTTTTTTATCCAGAGAATTCTGTAAAGACCTAAATAAAAGGTAATCCGACGAAGCAATGTTTAGAAAAGCATTTTCGTTATATTTACGTAGTGACTCACGCATGGAAACTTTACTTTCTTTCGCTAAAATTATGAGGAAGCAACACATCAAAGTAACTAACATAATCAGTCTGGTGCCGAAGATTTTTTTTAATATTTTGAGTAAATTAGCTAGCCTTCACGTAGTCTGTTAATCATGCACCTGTTTTGATCGCTATGAACCACAATTGTTCATCATCTTTCAGTGAGAAATCCAAGAAACTTTGCAAACCATTTTTGACACGTTCTGTTATTCCCAGCCCCTTTTCCTTACGAAGTTGAATTCAATGTTCTGACATTTTTGTTAATTGATATGACAGCGGTCAAAATACAAACAGAAGCCATATTTTTAAATTTAAAAAAATATATGCCAAATGCTAACAAAAACTTTTTCAATTACGCAATGTGAATGTTTGTTCGTATACTTCAGCTGTTCATTAATGCCCAGCTTCTTTCTTTTATACGCCATGTATATTCAGGACGTAGACGATCACAGCCCTCCACATCTTCCTCTCCCTTGTGGCTCTTAATAATTTTTTTTCTTTTTATTTCTCTCAAACCCTGTTCTATTATCCATTTACTCAAGCTCATCAAATATGTTACAGGCTTTACTCTATCCGTCTAACCTCTTAATCTGTCCCGTATCAGATTTTCCAAGCCCTCCTTCCTCATTACATGCCCTAGAAATTTCAACTGCTGCTCCCTGATGTTAAGTATAAGTTTCCTTTTTGTTTACATTTTCTCTAAAACCTCGTCGTTGCTCACGTTAGGTCCATGGTATCCTCAGCATCTTTCTGTAGAACCACATTTCTGTTGCTGCAAGTTTTTTCTTCTTCTTGCCCAGCATTCTCTGTCATATAGGAGGACAGATATTGCGTAGCAGTTCAATATTCTTTTCATTGTTTCTAACAAAATTTTCCTGTCTCTTAATACTCTGCTTAGCTTTTGGAATGCATCTTTATCCATCCCAATATGTCTTCGGATCTCAGTGTCGCACTTTCCATCCACTGTTAGGACACTTTCCAGATGTTTAAATTTTTGGACTTGTTATTTAGAAAGTATTGCTAGAAACTCGAGTACTCACATATAAGTGACCTTATGCCAGATTGCGACAAGCTCATATAAGTGAAAACAATAGCAAATTTTTGAAAAATACTAAGATTCAAAACTGGCACAAGGATAGAAGTGCACGGAAGCCTGCTAACCACTTCTCCAAGGTGAGACATCTTTACCAAATGCAGTTTTTCTCAACCTTTTTAAACAATGGCAGACTAAGGAGCAAATAAAAATATCACAACAAACTTAGCAACATTTTTAAAAGGCATACATTTAAATGTTACAAAATAAAAACCATTTTTTTTAAATGCACACCCAAATATGAACTTTATTTCAGTGTTTCTATTCAACTATTTGTGCAGCTTATTTAGTGGGAAACCTGTGCCTGGTCTTTTTTTCATGATTTCATCAATGTTTGGTTGGACGTACGATAAGCAGACCCTCATTTCTTGTTCGGTTGAGCATAGTCTTTCTCGTTTCTTATTTTTTTATGTTATTTAGGTTTGGGAATCCTAATTCACATAAATAAGAAATAGAAAATTGCAATAAAACTGATAAAGCCTTTTTAGTTAATATGGGATAAAAAGTTTAATACTTATTCATTTATTCAAATACTTACACTGTACAATTACTACTTCCACATGTGCACACACACACATTATATGGTTGAGAATCACTGTTCTAATGTATGAAGCACAAGTTTTGTGTCTGCTCAAAAACACTGAAAATTAGAATTGGCATTAAATAAATTCAGTTTTATTACAGAATTTGTGTGTCTACTTGAACAGATTATGACCAACGGTCAACTTGAAAGTGGGGTCACACACATACATGGGCAGGAGAGAAATAAATTGCTCCAGTCCCCACACTCTGACAGGTTGACTGGCACCAGACAATGATCCTAATACACTTCCAATGGAAAGTACTTGCCTTATGGGAAGAGGACAGATCCCTGAGACTGAGCTAACATTAATAATTTTAAAAAACTGTTTATTTATACTACCCAACTTACTGCTTGATGGATTTTCTTTTTACGCCAGAATATATTTTTACATAGTAAGAATTTTTTGGGGAGATAATTATTTACTCATACAAGTCCTACTAATTAACCCATAGCTGCAGGTTATTTAAAGCCAGAATATATTTAGATTGTAAGAATCTTTTGAAGATAATAATGATTTACTGATACAAGTCCTACTAATTACCCCATAACTAGGGGGAGAAGAAATGGATTCGTATATTTCCTAAAGGTATGTGCATGTAAGTAAATATAATGAACTCAACTGGAATTGGAACTCAACTCTTCAAATTCAAATCCTGAGCCATTATCCACCACCCGAATGTACCTGGCATTCTGAAGTGATCACCTATATAGGTACAGACCAAGCTCAATGTTGCTTAACTTAAGTCATAGTACAAGAACTGGTGTTTCGACATGATACATCTGTAAGCCAACTTAGTGAAATTAACTAATTTGCATATTCAAATCAAAAATCTTTTAAGGTAAATTTTGTCATTCATTTCCAACCAGATCTTTTGCAACAATCACTTGTTGATTTTAATTTTATTTTTTAATAATTTAATTATTTAGATAAATCTATTTTCTGCCTTAAATGAACTTAGTATGAAAATCAGTGTTGTATTAAAAAGAAGCAAGCACATATTGATATTTTTTTTTAATATCAATATAAATTATTTACATGCAGACTATTCTCCTCATCTTTGTTGTTGCTATTAAAATGTTCCAGAGAGCACAACAGGCAAAACGTTGTGATAACAACAACAAAGATGAGGACAATAGTCCACATGTAAATAATGATGATGACTCATCCCAGAAAGTAAGACAGAATGCTGAAACATTGTTGAAGATCTAACAAAACTAATCTATAATACAAGATGCTGTATATGAAATAAATGACAACCAAACTGATTTAATTATTAGATTGGTGCAAAAATGTTGTTTTCTCACATATGTTACTATGTGAGAAAACGACATTATTTTTGCACCAACCTAATTTCAAAGCATGAACAAAATTCCCCAAAGAAACCGATACATAACCAAATAGAGTGAAACAGAAAAAAAAAAAAAAAAAACATGGCTTCCCCATGAATCATTTCGAATTTATGACTAATGTAGAAAAAATACATTTGCATGGATTTCTTAGCCTCCACCAGATGATATTAATTATTTACAATATTTGTTTTTCAGGTGGGTGGGGTAGGAGTTTTCGGGTTGTTTTTGGGTTTTTTTAATGCTCACCTTAAAAACTTATCAAATTACAAAATTACCACTAACTACATTCTTGATTCTAGAGGTTGAAAAAAAAAAAAAAAAAAAAATAAAAAAAAAAAAAAAAATACAAGTTTAGTTTGTTTTTTTTTGTGATGTCAATGAACACTCATTGTCACTTTTGTAATGCTCGTTGCAATAGAGACTTTGCAATTGCAGATACAACTATAGTAACTCCATTGAACAATACTGGTGTCAGACACCTTCGAATAACACTCACACTAACAGTACTTGCTTGATAAAAATCGCTTGAAAAGTGACCACCGAATAGTGATCCTTATAGTGATCAGTATAGAGAAAAAGTATAGTGACTAGAGAATAGCAATCTGTATAGTAATAGGAGATAAATTAGAAATAGTGATCAATTAGACGCCACGCTAATTCCCATATATTTCCTTTACCATCACATGATCTACTTATTCAAAATGGGATCGCCTGTTTGCTCTCTGGTGATCTGTGTTCAAACTCCAATGTTGGCAGTGAGACGTTATTCCTATATAACAGTTGTAGCAATTTTTTTTTTTCCATAAACTGCTCCTGTTTTGTCAAACTGAAAATAAAATGGATTTGTGATAACTTTAATTCATATATTATATTCAATCATGAGTCCTGTAACTTGTAAGTATCTAAAAGGCACCATATGTACTGTAGCCACAGCAGCAGTGGTGTGTCTCAGGTAAGACAGCCTGACAGAGCCCAACCCCTTCAAAGCTGTTTTAGATTAAGTTTTCCTTCTCCTAGAATGGTTGTCAACCAAGCCTATTGGACCTAGTCTGAAATGATGTTTACACAAAAGAAGAGATGGATCCATATCTTTTTCAAGGATATTTGTGAAACTGAACAAAACAAATTTGAACTTCTTTTTCTCATCCTAAGTCACTATGCATTACATCACTGCACACCCAAGTATATTATAGTTTAAAAAAAAAAAAAAAAAAAGTAAATAATAATTTGGGACAGCAGCATAGTGGATATACAAGTTGGTTAAACATGCATCTCTATTATTGTGAGTTCAATCCCTGAATTAGATAGCTAAACAACATACACTGGTTAATCAGAAAGCAACAAGAATCGACATCCCAATGACAAAATAAGACACTCAACAGATATCTCATATCAGTTAAACAATGGAGATAGCTAGTTGGCCAAAACGTTGCATATATAATAATCAAGAGGAGAACAATAGTTTGAAGAAATTAAAGTATAGATAATACAAATTAATAATTAGCAAATCTATCTTATACACAATTGTACAGGGTGTGGGAAAATGTTTTAAATGTAAGAGATATTTCTGTCACACTTTCAAATAATAAATAAACTCAAAAAGCAATAGAATTATTTTGAAAGAAAAGATTTAACCAATTATCTTACTTCTATTTTACATAACCAATTTTGAATTTATCAAACAAAAAATACATTGAGAAAAAAAAAATCTCTGGGGAGGGGGTGGATGGGATTAAATAAATGTAATGAGATAGGAAGGAAGATACAAGGTGAAGAAATAAACAACAAGAAAAATAAAGAAACACAAACAAGAAATAATTTATATATCCCAGATTTATTGTGTATATACAAGAGAGCTTTGCAGTATTTCTCACAGAAGGCATTCACACTGTCAGCATAATATGTCCAAACAGCCTTCTATCAAATAAGGCTATGTCATAACAAAAGGCACAGTGATGAGGCCAGCAAATATGAGATGAGGAAAGAAAAGGGTTTAATTACCAGACAAAAAAAAACAGCACAAAGGAAGTTACAGTTAGGTCACTTTGCATGCACATGCACATGCCAATAGGCAAACAAACACTGCAAGTTGATAGCAAAAAAATTTGTTACATTGTAATGAGCTGGTTTTAAAAGTTACCATTTGAGTATAAATTTTGAACATAGAATATGAAATGATTCAATTTGAAAGCTGATGGATTAAACTTTATTCTATACTGTGAAGGATTTTTTTGGGGGGTCATTATAAATTTTCAAAATATGCTATTGTACTGGCCAGCCAACACAAAACATGACAGACATTACAAAATTCTGGATAGCTAATCTAAACTGAAACAACTTAGCACATCTGTTGAGCCACAGACATTTGAAGACTGACAGCAGCAGTTTTTTGGGTTAGCCCATGGACATCATGGAATTTTGAACATAACAACCGCCCCCCACACACACATGGAGCTTTTTACCTTATTTTGAAGTCAGTTTTTCTTATTTTTTTTCTAATCCTGGAACTCAGCCCATCTTAATCTCATCAACTACTGAACCACATAAATTTCAAGGTTATCAACCACTTTCAATATGAGAAGTTTCACTTGTGCATAAACTGAAAATGACCCATAATCTCACACTGGCTTCTCAGCTCCAACATGAAGCAACTAGTTTGCAAACAAATCATGAAAAACACCCACCCTGAGACAGACCTTCAAGTGCACTATTGCCTTTGAGGTTTTCAGTTAAACCACTTATTCAATTGTATCTATGTACAAAGAAGTAGATAATGTCTTATATTTTATAAACTAGAAATATCTCACATTGCAAATAAGGACAATAATAGATCCACCAAGAGAAAATACAGACAGCTGTTTGGCATAAAAATAGAGCCGTTTTATGATTATTTTTGCCTATATATATATATATATATATATATATATCCATAGACATTTCAAAATAGTGCAACCAAATCTTCTACAAAGGCCAAGTGAAATCTTGACCAATTCAAATTATTTTGTTTTTAGTTAATAAATAACATATCCAAGGCTTCATTATAAATTTCTTGACTGATTATGGATAAAGTTTACAATGAGTTCATTTATTGGTGTTTTACGGATAAATACTGGATAATGAAATAAATTGTTTTTAAATGAAATTCTATTCCAAGGCTTCTGAAAAATCACTTGAAGAAATTACCACAAAATGTTTTTTCATGCCTACAAATGTTGTGTGACCAGGCTATCAAAAGGACACTGGCTAAAGACACACTGACAGTGTCAGGAGTAAAGACAGGGAAGGATTAATGTACCAAGCATTCCTTACCCTGATGTGGGTGGTGGGTTTGCAAAAGGAGATATTTGTACCACTTAAGTATCACAGATTTTATAAGACATAGGATATCAGCTGTGAAATAATTTCCCCCAAATTTGGATTATATATATATATATATATTTATTATATAGTGGGTGGCAGAAATACCTTGCATTGTTTTACCATTATGTGGGAGGTATTTCTACTGCATCAGATATATATATATATATATATATATATATATGAGAGAGACTTAAACAAAAATCAGTTGTATTAAGAACTACTATTCCTACCTATTTAGCCACTATGCACCATAAGCACAATAGTGTTCAGGAAAAGAAATTCAAGATTCCTGAAAATAATATTTTATTACTTAAATTTCCAAGAAAGTTTTACTATATAATTTTTTTTAGAGGTTCTTATAATAAAATTTATTATCAAAAACAAAAAGTGTTACACTATTACATTATTTCAAATCCAATCACTAAAATTTTTGAACTAATTTAAAAATAAAATAAAATAAAATTAGCTAACAATTTAATTTCAAATAGATAACAACTAATAAAATATAATAATACATAACATTCACAATGGTTATTTGCTTAACATTTTTCAATTTTAAAAAAGAAAAATTTAAGAAAGAAAAAAAAAAAAAAAAAGATTAGCTATGAACAGAAAAAAAAAATCTTAATTCATCAAAAGATTAGCCTTTAGTGTTGAGAAAAACATTAGAAACCTTTAAACATTCAAAAAATTTTATGTGTAAAAGGCTTTTGAGAAACAAATATTTTGTAGTCTAGAAGGCAGATAAAAAGGTTCAGCAGATGACAAAAATCTATGAACTGAAAGGGGAGGATAAATCAGTCCTTCCACTCATATTAAATTGCAACCGTTATTGAGTATATGTGGCCCCTACATTGTGTTTTTAGATAGCATAGCTGAAGCATATCACAAGATATTTATTTATACATAAATTCCACTTATACATCTCTTTCTCCCCAGTCTCAAAATCAACGCATGCACACACACACAGCAATCACGTATGGAAGTTGTTCAACAAAAAAAAATCTAAATATATATACACGCACATACACACACACACACACACACAGTGATGAATGACCATGATTCACCCTGAACACAATCACTCAAATTACAAACATACAATTTCATTATATACAGGTTTGAATTGAATTTGGATTCAAATTGCACATTACTAACACTCAGCTTTCTATGCATGCACTTTTCAATCATACATGCAAGATTGTTTTTGTGAACCCATATCTGCCAGAAAAAAAAAAAAAAAAATTAAAGGAATGAATGTTAATATATTCAAATTGCACCAATCATTATTTTCTGGACAATATTTGTTTTCTTTTAGTTCTCATTTGACACTTCATTTTGTCTGGGCCGTCTTTTACTCCCTCTTCATTTTGGTCCATCGTATCATAGTCTCTGGTGATCGATAAAGGAAAAGGAGCTTAGCAAAAAGGTCTTCCTCGAGACGGAAGTCACAGCATTCGCGCACTAGGTAGATGTCGAGGCACAACTTGAGGATTTTATCGATGTAGGGCAGCTCCATAAACATGATGCGGTATGACACTTCGCTGACAAACAAGCGAGCAAAGCGACCGATGACAAACACCATAGACACATACAAGCCAATTATACTGCAATATAAGAAGGCACAAGCCACATTAGCAACAACAGTTAAAAAAGAAAAAAAAAAGATCAGGAAAAGCCAATAATACACAAGCGGCAAAAGAGGAGGCTTAGCCAACAAGTCGGTCATTAACAAAATCAAAGCACAAAATTTCATTAGATAGATGACAAAAAAGAAAATTTTTTTAAAAATTTCATGAAGGCATGAAACGACCAAACCAACATTTTTTTTTTTTTTTTTTTGTTAGTGTATGGCTCTGTGTACCCGTGCTGTCAAACAGAATATAAATGAACCTAAAATTTGAATTTACAGGGTGCGATAGGTAAATTGTCGCTATTTTATGCTTTTAATTTTGTGCATTTATGTCTGTTTTTATTGACTACACAGTATAGTAGTTTCAGTTGGGCACCATCTGTGAGAAAAAGAGCACCATGATGCAATTCGCTCCACCAGTAATTTGGAAACAGCATGCTGTACTGCTTGGCATTCATGCCAGAAGCTCCAATACGAACATTTCAGAGTGTTTGGGTGTCAATCTGAGGACAGTGCAGAGGATTCAGAAAGAGTTAGATAGTATATGCAGTGAATCTCATGTTGCTTGGAGTGATCGCTAATGATGGCAACATTATGCCTCCATTCATCGTTCCACAGAGCCTTAGACTCAACACGAAGGCCTACATCAAGTCTTGAGGAGGTAGTGCTGATCTGGGTCAAGAGGGTGGCAGCTGGAAGATCCTATGTCTGACAACAGGACTCTGAACCATACAACACAAGTAGAAGTAACCAGTCATGGCTGTCAGACAATTTCTGCAACCACATCACCCTTTATATCTGGCCCACCTAACTCTCCAGACTGCAACCCCCTTGATTATTATGTGCGGAGTGAATGAGAGACCTACAGAATTCTTTGTAACACCAAAGATGAACTGAAGGCAAGGATTATGGTAGCATTCACCAACTTAAACAAGGAGACCATCCAGAAGAGATGCAGGAGATTCCAAAGCCTTCTGGAAGCCATGGTTGAAGCGAATGGAGATTTTATTGAATAAATTTACTCTAGTATTTCAAGATATTTTTGTGTAATTTTGGTAAATATATCTTAAAATGAGATGTCAGTGTTATTTTCATTTTTGCATGATTTAGACAACAATTTATGTATCATACCCTGTATACACATGGATGATGATTTTGAGAATATTTTTCTGCTGGTAGAGAATGGAAAAATTTTTTGCAGTCACAGTTTTTATTAATACTGTTAAAAATATTAAATTAAAAATAAAAAAAGTTTCCAAAAGTAATATTCAATAGTTGGAATTTTTTTTAAGATCATTCCCACAATAGCAAAGATTTAAAATGTTCGACACTCAAAGATTGTAATCTTTTAGTTGACAAAATCCTCAATTTCATAGCAACATCCTTATAACATATTACATTTAAATGTGACAAGCTGACAATGCATTTGAGGTCATTGTATATTTGTAAGAAGAATTCTACACTTACTACATAGGTGTACTCTTAGACATCTAACAGACAGAAGGCAGGGTCATTTTTTAATCCTCATCCCCACAAACATACATACACTCCCCAAGAACCCAGTTTATTACTTTTGCACTTTTTGACCCTTTAAATAATTTTGTTTTTTTTAACCTGCCTTTTATTAAGAAACCCCCCTTTATTGCATATTGGGAAAAATTCCAACATCTCCCCCAAATTATTAAGTCCCTCTTGTATTAGGCTACTATGATAGGATATGTCATCAACAGACCATGTCAACTGCTTTCTTTAATGTCATACCAAAGCCTTGATTTGTTCAAGAATAGAGTATCTTGGATGAAAGGTTTGGTATAACAATTGGAATGCAATAAGCATATAAAGTGTACACAATTGGCATTATTAAAAAGAAATGGTTGTTTCAATGTTTTCTTTACATTGTAATTTGTGATCTAGTGTGTATGCATGTCTTAAAATGCTTGAATAAGTGGAAGTAAGTATATTAGGATATTTTATTTGTCATAATGTCATCATTAGTTTTAAGGGTTTTTTTCAATAATAGTCACAATTATAGCTAACATTTGTACCTTCAATTTAAAGGAGTATATATTTCTATTTTTTATAACTTAGAGCAATAAATACTGTAACAACCAGTTTTCATCCATTTAAACATAATACATTTTTAAAATTTTGCACCATTTTTGCCTTTTATTTTTCTAATAAACATTTTTTTTTAACAGACCTCTTGTGACATAATAGGTAGGCAGGCGATTTAATTTTTATTTTTTTTAACCTAGTTACCCTGCCTAATATTTCAGACACATCCTATTTTATTTTTCACTCCTCCTCCCTCACCAATCTGTTTATCCCAGCCTGCCCATTTATTCCAAATTCTTGCCTCCATTTTTTGTTCTGGAAAATAACTTACTTTTTCATTTTCCAAGCTGCCCTTCTATTCCAGATTTAAGAACAGATGTAAAATGGCATGTACATTAACACTGAACATACAAATTAAAAGAAATAATTGTCTGGTAATTGTCATACAACATGAAGACATTTTCAGCAGAATAACTGACACACATCACTGTATAACACAGCAAAAATTACAAGATTTTAGAGAGAAGTGTTTTTTTTTAATCCCCCAAATACTGGATAAGTTTTTAAAAATATATAATGTAAGCCAGAATTAATGAAAATCATTATAAAATAGCATAAGAAAATCTTTTATGTTATAGCAATAAGTATTGATGCATTTCTATAGAGACTGATTATTGCCTTTAAATATTAACATGAAAGGCATGAGAGAGTAAGTACATAGTTGAACAGTCAACTTCAAATAGAAGACTGTGTGTGTGTATATATATATATATATATATATATATATATATATCATGTTAAATTTTATTTTTAATGGATACTCGTATTTGAGTAGGTGCTCCGTTTATTTATTAACCAGTATATTTATTTATTTTCACCTATTGGCTTGAATATTTGAGAAATCTTCAGAAAGAAAAATTTATGCCCTTTGACAGGAATCAAACCTGCATCCCTCAGGACAGAGGCAGCCACTGTTTAACCGAGCATGCCTTACCACTTGGCCATGAAGAAAATCACGCAAAGCCAATTTCCTGCATTCAAGCAAAATTGCTCCCATCATAGATTTCTCAAAGTTTTTCCATATCTGCACATAGCTTTTTTTTTGTGTGTGTGTATTATATATATATACACACACCTAAGGAATAGCAGTTATATTATTACTTATATAGCTTAATAAAAAATAGCACCAAAAGCTATAAGATTAAAGTGAGCAGCACAAAGAAAAACATTATGTAATTTTGTAAATAGAAGATATTATTTAATTATTAATATAATCAAGTTCATTTGAAGACAATGGTTGGAACCTCCAGAATTTGATTATATATCAATCATAATTAATACAAATTTTGCACATGAATATGAGCATGTGTGTTTTCACAACAAAAGGGATATTTTGTGAAGCCATTTCTTTATATATTAGTGACTTGACTAAGTACTTTATAATTGTTAACCAGAACTTATCATAATTTTAAAATGTTGACTTTTAGAATTATTTTGCAATAAATTATTGTTGTGTCCTTTGCATGATTATATATAATATTACAAACACTAACTTTTCTACTACAGCAGTTTTACCAATGATGGTTTCCTCAGTAGCAGAAAAGGTTAGTGTTTGTAATATTTTGGATATTAACTAGTTCTACATTCAATTTTTTGAACTGTGTATTGAGCACTTTTTTTTTTTTTTTTTTAAATATAACCATTTTCTGGACAAGATAAACCTCATCTGTAAAAACAGTTTTGTTTGTGTGTGTGTGTGTATATATATATATATTTATTTGCATAATTATAATCTTCAACAAACCTGATGGCAAATTTTAAAAACATTAATTTCTTGATCTTTACCAAGAATATCTGGCTGCCTTTCGAAATTTTTGTTTTTTAAATATGTAAAAGTTTACTTAACTAAGATGGCTGCAGCCTGTACTAATATTCATCTAAACAGTGTGGATAGTATTCAGTTATATGAAATCAATTTTCAAATATGCACATGAAGAAATTATCACCAACCAGCTTCTTTCAATAAAAGTTTCACCCATTTGTTCCAGCAATTGAATCAAATAAGCAAAAAGTAATAGTCTGAAATGATTTCTCATTGCTATAAACCTTTTTAATGGTTATACATGTTTGTGTTGACATTCCTGCCATTTTAAACAGTGAAATTAATGTCAACCAGCCTGGAGATAGAGAAATTTTTATCACTCAACTACTTCAACTACAGTAGTAGTTTCCCTAAAGGAAAAAGGGAATAGATTGTTATTTTCTCCCCTGTTGAGAGGCACATTTTTCTTTAGTAGGACTTCTCAATCTAGGCCAGCTGACATTAATTTACCTTTTTAAAATAACAGGAATATCAAATCAAATATGTGTAGCCACTAAAGAAATGTCTGACTCAAAAAAGTCCATTTAAAAATTATATTGCTTGACAGATTTTATCAGTTAAACATTACTTCTTAATGAATACCCATATTTGAGTAGACACTCCATTTATTTATTAAACAGTATATTTATTTTTGTCTACTGACCTGTATATTAGAGAAATCTTTAAAAAGAATAGATGCACCCTCTGGCAGGATTCGAACATACATCCCCCTAGCAGGTGAAGCTATCAATAGATCTGGTGAACTTTAGACCCACTTAGCCTGAAGCGTCTTGCTGATCAAGTAAAGCCGAATCATGTCATTATATGCAAATTTCTTCAAAGATACTTGAAACGTTCATATCTACTCAGTTTCACATCTTAATATAACAAAGCAATTTCTAAAGAAGTAATGGATATTTATTAATCCAACAGATTTTATCACTTAAACGTTATTTTTAGTAGATACCCATATTTTAATAGATGCTTCATTTATTTATTAAACAGTATATTTATTTAATAAGGTTTCTCTAATATTCAGGTCAGTAGACAAAAATAAATACACTGTTTAATAAACAAACGGAGCATCTACTCAAATACACGTATCCACTAAAAATAGTGTTTAAATGATAAAATCTGTCAGATTAATGAAAAAAGATCCATTACTTCTTTAGAAATTGCTTTGTTTGACATGTATAAAAATAAATTGTAAATCTACTAATCTAAGAAAAGAGATTTTTGTTTTGTTTTTAGAGTCTAAAAAGGAGATTTATTATTATGAGTGACAAGGTGAAGACAATCTAGTAAAGATTTCTGGTTATGAAAATTAAAAATTATATAAAAGTTTCAGTAGAAAAAGAATGTAAAAATTTATAGTGAATATTGAGATTCAGCAGTTAAAGTCCTGGCAGGATTAAGATCAGATGTTCTTCACATTTCATTCCAAATTATGTTTTTACGGAAACCCTCCCCTCCCCATATCATGTCGACTTTGTTAAAGATTAAAGAAAATATTTGATTATTTTGTTTAAAAATAAATTTACAAGAATGTTTCCATCTTAAAATCACACACAATACAGTAATCTTGATAAAAAAAAAAAAAAAAAAACAGCGATATCAACAAAAGAATATGCAGAATTGCTGACAGACTGAACGGTTATCATCTAAGAAATATTTAGCAAAATACTTTGCATTAAATATAAGCTAAAATGCTAAGTTGAGCTGCAGTCACTTTTGCAGACAGATGCATAGAAATGGAAACATTATTTACCAGATAAATCGTCTTAGTTTTGTGCATCACAAATACAGTTAGTTTTGAGATAAGCAAAAATAAACCATTTCAAAAACCAGCCTTAATAGATTTAGACAGAGATACATTATCAGATACAGAAGGGATCCTAAAAAAAACTAAGCATTTTTTTTATTCTTTACTAATAGACAAGTTCAGAAATTTTATTATAGAAATAGTAAATGTATATGCTTTATTTTGAAGTAAAACAAATTTAAATGAAAATAAACTTGGATTTAACAACTAAATTCTATGGAATATTTATATAAAAATATTACCATGGACCCTCAATTTGCTTCTTTTTTTTTCTTTTAATATAGACCCCAGTAATGTTACATGGAATCCCAGGCTCTATATAGACCCCAGCTGAGAACCACTGTGATAGAATAATACTAGATATTCTCAAGTCACATAAACTAATAACTTAAACTGCCAGAGGTTGAGAATGTCTTTAGGAACTAATTTTAGAGAATGACCATAAATGGAACAAGAGGAAAGACAGAAGAAAGTACTGTCAACTAGCACACTAGTGTCTTGCCTTAAGATGGTTAAAAAAAAAACAAAAAAAAAAAAAACAAGACACAAGAGATTTAGAGAAAGGTTTTGATGACAAGCAAAATTACCAAGACTGAGAGGACCTGATATATAGTCACAAAATTGTCACAAAAGAATGACATTTACTTTCTCTTTTTTTTCTTTTTACTCAAAATTGTGGATGATATTATTGTTATTATTATTATTATAATATTTTCAAAAAAGGTTGACATGAATAAAAGAGCAGGTCAACACTGAGCAAGAAGAACCTGACAATGAAAAGCAACAGAAAAGATTCCTCAAAGAACTGCCAGAAATGGAACATGACAAATTTTATATACAGAATAAATGCAAAGCAAAAGCAACTTATATCAATGGTATGAACACACACACAGATATATATATATATATATATATATATATATATATATGAAAAAATATAAAATATTGCACAATGAGTGCTGGTGGTAATAAAAAGTGCTCAATGTAAAATAATAGAGCTAAAATTTATACTGTTAATAATAAATATACATTTTGGGGATTACTAAGGATATTACAAATGTAGCAAAAGTAATGAAATTAGACAAGAAATAATTTGAATATTTGGTGTGAGGGTGCTAAATGAAAAAAACTCTCAGATACTGTAAAGAAGAAGAAGAATATCAAAATATGTTGATCATCTGGCCAAATGTTAGCTTCATTCCCAATTCTTATTTGCACATGCAGATCAGGTGCTGCAGTCATTTTTTCTTTTTCTTTTTAAATCACATTCACCCCCAAGCAAGGCAGTAAAGCCACTGAGATACAAGGGGGTTACTGGGATTGGAAGTATTAGAAATCAGAAACATTACTAAGGAGCGAAAAGAAAAGATTATTCAGGAGGACAGTGGGTAACTATTGGTGCAGATGTGGATCAGACACAGAAGTTTACAGTTAAGGGGGTTTTCAGTAGAACAAATCACACGTTGACTTATCAATTGATGAAAATTGCTAAGAAATAATACACAACATTAATATATATATATACATTTAGCAGATGCATATGTTTGAGTAGATAACTTTTTTCTTTTTTTTTTTTTTTTTTTTAGACAGCAGAATTTTCATCTGTACTTTTCAAGAAAATGTGGCCTTCAGCAGGTTTCAAACCTACACCCCTCTTTATGTATGGGAAATCACTGTATAGCCTTGCATGGTTTTATTTTTTTCAGACACAAAGACTTAATGGCAAAGCAAAGCTCAATTAACCTTGTACAGGAAAGCACAGCTCTCATTAAAGATCTTTTAAAGCCTATATATCTACTAAATTTATTTTTGTATCCGAAGCATAAAGTAATTTCTAAAGAACGGATTTTTCTTATTCATAATTCCACACTATTTCTCGTTACTATACAGGTTATATCTAGTGATTACATGAATAGACATTTCTGCTTTATTTATATATATATATATATATAAAATGTATATTTATAATTTGTATAGATCCATTTTGATCATGATTTTTCCACAAGAAATTATAATATTAACTTACAATGGAAGCTTACATGGGTGTTTAGTAATATAGTTTGGGTTTTTTTATGCAAACAATTTCCTAGCTGATGACTTATGAAACTAGAAAAGATGCACCTTCAGAAAAAATGTATTTGAGAATTAATGGAGCTTTAAAATCAAATTGAGGATAAAATTTCTTCTGAAAAGAGTTTACAGGCCATAAGTAATATGAATCTTAATATGCGTTTGACTTATGCAAAAAAATTATATATTTGGAGGCATGAAACCACAAAAACACCAGACAACAGAGCATGCAAATAAAACTACAGATTAGACTGGATCACTGAATACAAAAGTTATAAAAAATTGTGAAGCATATTAAAATTTCAAAAATAGATTTTTTTTTTTTTTTTTCACTAAAAAATTTAGGCCAGGAAGAGTACAAATTAGATTTATACAATTATGTCATTATAAAAAAGAAAGCTTTTTTCATTAAAAAGCATAATTTATCATGCTTTGAACCATTTTTTTAAATTAATTCTCTCCATTGCATAGCTTCCTAGTTAGGCATAAAGAAACTCGCACACACTAATACAGAAACATTATATATCCACACAAAGTTACTGAATATTAGCAGACATACACTGAGAAATGAATACAATTTTATGCATGCTCACTAGATGATACACAGATTTAGATAGAAAAAAAAAAAAAAAAAAAAATATATATATATATATATATATATATATATATATAAGCCGGAAAATATTTATGTATGGGCACCAGTAAACAATCACACATGGATTTAATAGATTTTTTTTCAGGTAAAAACTGTGCCAACAAATACAAAAATTAACCCAGGAAACAATACAATGAGAAAACAAATTAGTATTTAGTTTTGATTTTGAATAACTGCTGCCAAATACTAAAAGGAAATGTTTATGAAAAAAAAAAAGAAAAAAGATTGGTATATGTTCATTGTAAATTTTCTTGTGCATTTTCTGACATAAGTTGGTGCCAGATACTGACAAGAGCTGCCAGGAAAATTTCCGAAGATAGCATGGTCCAGGATTTTTATTTTCTGGATGAGTAAGTAGGCAGTTGATGACCCTGGCAGAGACATTTAATTCTACTTAGATAAACAATGTGATTTGTCAAATACACACTTAGCCTGATAATGGCTCGGGTAAAAAAAAAGGTCGCACACAAAAATCACAGTGTTCTTTTCTGTCAATACATTTGCAGAGAAAGTGGTGAGGTGGATGGGGGGAGAAAAGGAGGGTTGGAAAAAGGAAATAAGGAAGAAAAGGAGAAATAAGGAAGAAAAAAAGTCCATAAGCATAAAAACAATTGCACTAATGATGAAGAATTTAATATTGTGAGTAGTGTGGCATTACTTAAATTGCTCGTAAAAAACTGGCACAAATTTTGAGGAAAAACATTTTTGCAGATTAGCATTCATTAGATCTTTCTCTACTCATGACATTTGTTGGAAACGAAAAATATTTTTTTTTATCATTTTATGGGGGTAGGGGAAGGCTGTTCATAATATAAATACAGTGTCAAATCAATTCCTGACTTCTTAAAGAGTTATCTGTCCTTTGCTTTTATCTATAAATGTCAAGTTTTAAAGAGTATTTATGAAACTGCATACTGATGATATTGCCTTTTTTCCAAAATTCATAATTAGACAGTTATCAAAGATGTAAGCATAAATACAAACTTAAATTACAAACTGTAAATAAAATTTTGACAAATGCCATGACTTTTGGAAGGTTTAACGAACACTAATCTACAAAAAAAAAAAAATTTTTTTTATGAGCAGACCAGTTTAAGCAGTGCCGACAGAAGGATTAGCTTTTTTTTTTTTAAAATCAAGTCAAACCATTAATTCAAGCAAAATAAAAGCAGGAAGAAATAGATGCTGAAATAAAAAAATTTTTTTAAATTTTTGAAGAGAAAACAAAAAGATGTAGAAGTACAAAATGCCATTCAATCATCTTTTTTGGGGTCTTGTGGTCGCCGTGTCCATTTGATGAGAGTCTCTGATGAGCGGTAGAGGAAGACAAGTTGGGCATAAAGGTCCTCCTCAAGGCGAAACTCATGCATCTCACGCACAAGGTAAATATTGAGACAAAGTTTGAGAATGCGGTCAACAAAGGGTAGCTCTCGGAACTGGATGCTGGGATGCATGTTGATAGTGCCCATTCGCAGAAATCGACCAATCAACAGGATAAAGGACACATATAGACCGACGATGCTGTTTGCAGAGAGGAAGAGAATCAGAAGAGAGAACAGAGAATTAGGCATTTATTATGGAAGAATAAGAACAGAGAAGCCAAAGAGTCTGCAGCTATATAAAATAAAAAAACAGAATTTACAATCCAAAGTTTATCCATAATTGTGTAACAATTCCCTACTATCAAGATATAATCAAATAAATTTATTAAAAAAAAATTATTTCAAATTTTTTAAAAATAATTTTTTTGTTTAAATTAAAAAAAATCATCAAATTTAAAAGAAATAAATAAATTATACCAAAGACTGCAACATTCAAGTAATTTTTCTTCTACATTATGATGCTAATTTACCATAATTGTAGGTTTACATCATTGGAATAATTGTTATACAGTGTAACCCGGATATAAGAGAAACCCGTATATAAGAGAGATTTTATCTGGTCCCAAATTAGAGCCATACTTACCTAAACAAAATAGACGAAACCCGGATATAAGAGGTTTCTTCTCCAGTCCCAACAACTCTCTTATATCCAGGTTACACTGTAGTTCTATTTTGCACAACTGGATTAAAATAAAACTCTTAATGAGTACACACTTAGCATCTAACATAAGATACTAGCATATCTGGGCTAGAGCTTTGAGAAAGTTCAAAAAGTATCTATGTGACCAAGTGAGTGATGAAACATTTTCCACTATACAATCACTTTCCCCACAGATAAAATGCTGCAAGCCTCTCACTACTCTATCACAATTTCTATGGAAAAATGTTCTGCTGAGCTATATACTTATATTATATATTCTTTTATGTTATTTTTCCCCCCTCAGATAGAAGTGGTTTTATGGCTATTCCATTCACGACTATACAGGCATTCCGTCTTCAGTGATTTTAGTTGGTGAGTACATGCAATCACCAGCTACTGACATTATAAGACCTTGGGCTAATCGAGGGAGGTAACAATGCCAGTATCACTGAAAGGATCAATACCAACCACCTGAAGAATATATGTACAGCACACTGGAAAGAGCTGTGATGGGTCAGATTTACACTGGCTGATTATAAATAATTAATTATTCATTAAATAAAGATGAGATCTATTTTATTTACATTATCAATCATTTTGGAAGGAAAGTGTGAGTGAGAATCAGTTGAGACACTGAACATGGTTTCTCAATGTCTTGTGGATCTAACAAAAGGTGATTTTTCAATGAAGTTTCAAAAAGTAACTGAATCAGTCAAATGTAGAGAGAATTCCAAAGATAAATCATATGCACAAGCAGATTTTTATCAGATTAAAATAACCTGACTTTTGAAGGAACCAAATTTGTGTGTGTGTGCATACAGAAGTATATGACAAACTATATTAATATTTATATACAAATATGCATATTAAAAATTAAAACTAAATACATCAGAAGACCTACAATAACTATATATATATATATATATATGTATGTATGTATGTGGGTGGGTATTTAGGAAGCAATCCTTCTTTCATGCACATTTCATTGAATATTACAGACAAGGTGTTTAGATTTAGTTTTTTTTATACAATTTTTCATGTGATCTAATAATTTTTTTCTTTTCAGATGATAAATTATATAAAAACTGAATGTTCATTTTTTTCCAAGCACTTTCGGCTATATATTTAGCCATTTTAAAGAATGAAATATTTTAACTGTTAAATAAGAAATAGTTTCTTGCATGTATGTATTTATATAATGTTTTCATTTTTCAAAACGCAGTCAAGATATTGTGTTGTTTTTTTTGTTTTTATTAATAAGGCTTCCATTATTTTTAGCCTTTTTTTGCATGTAGATGATGCTATTATATTAGTGTTGTTGCTAATATGCTCCAATGAACTAGCAAAATCATTTTGTTTGTAGGTCTTGAAGATTGAGAGCTGCATTTTTAGAGCTCTCATGAAATAAAAATTATTACCTATGAGTTTTTAAGTGATTGATATTCTTTAATTAATAATAATTTTGCTCTTGATCTATATCCTCCTGGAAATTCCCTAGAGATTACCATATTGTATCATTACTATATATATATATATATATATATATATATATATATATATATATATATAGAGAGAGAGAGAGAGAGAGAGGTAGGTAGATAATAAATGGGAGAAGATTTTAAAGTTTAAAATTTCAGTATCCCCTCTCCTAAATGCACATGTGTGCAGTTGCATCAAGATCACTTTAGTCTAATGAAATCCTAAAAGATTTTTCCCCCCACTTTCTCATCAATATTTAATAAGCATTTATAAATATATATTCTGTCAATAACACAATCTTGTCACATCCTAAGGAGCGATAGCAGTGTGAAACATTTAGTTGGTGATAGATAAGTCTTGAACTTATATATTTGTAATAATAATTAATAATAATTAATGCTATTACTGCATATTGGGCACTCATATGGACAAAATTCAGCTCATCTTGACATATGTTAAATTATTAGGTTGGTGCAAAAATAATGTCGTTTTCTCACATATGTTACTATGTGAGAAAACGACATTATTTTTGCACCGACCTAATACATAATTTGGCATATATATATATATATATATATATATATATATATGTGTGTGTGTGTGTGCACACACACACAGTTTTATCATAAATCTAAAAACTATATTACTGAAATTAAATGAGGTGTTAATAACCTATCTTTATTTTCATTCAAGTCCATAACCAATGCTTTTTCTATGCCCAAGGCCCAAGTGGAAGTAAAGGGTTTGTATCTGCCTAAAACAAAATGAAAGTTTACAAAAATAGTAATGTACTGCATAATATGTGTCTGACTTCTTAACATGTGACAGTAAACATATTCTTATCTTTATTAACACACATGCACACTATATATATATATATATGTGTGTGTTGTGTGTGTGTGTCTGTATATATATATATATATATATATATATATATATATATATATATACACACACACACACACACACACACACACAAAGCACTAAGTGTGCACCAAATCACACACCTGTTAACTGACATTAACGAGCAGGATAACCTTAACAGCACATCAATAGCTCCACTGCTAACACACTGCTTCACCTCCCCCTCCTGTCCACTACCCTCAGCTACTCAACAGGCTTTCACTGGAAATCAATTTTCTAAAGAAACAACTAACCAACAATCAGGATTATGCAGTATTCTATAAATAGAATTCTTCGCAGTTGGAAAAAAAAATGAAAAGCAAAAAGAACACCAGAAAATGGTAATTGGAACTGGAGACTTGTGAATGTTCAAGATTATTGATGAGTGTTAATGTCAATACAACTATTAAATGTACTGTTACTGCACCTGATGTTAAAATGAGGGCGAGAGGTGTTCAAGGCTACTAATTTTAAATGCTATTACTACCAACAATGCTACTGATAGAAAACACTATACATTCTGTCTGCTATTATATTTGTGCTGCTAATACTTAGTGCAAAATAGTGCTGATATTGTCATAATATTACTGATATCTTTATAATATTTCTTTTTAATCAATTCAACACAAGCATGGTGATAATGCCACCAAGACACAAGAGGCTACCAGGAGTAAAAGAGAATGAGAAGACATTAGAAATAACTAGAAACCCATTCCTAAACAAGAAACAAGGGATAAACCACTACTCTTGTTCAGAAAGCTGAGAAATATGAACTGAATGATAGGTGAATCTATCTACTTAATTGATATCTTGATAACATTAACTGTTCAATGATTAAAATAATAAAAAGATGACTAGAATAGCCAGTAAAAAAAACATTCAAAATAGATTTCTTTGCTTATAGCTTAAACTATACTGAAAAGTAAATTTATTTATATATATATATATATATATATATATATATATATAATTCAATTGGTTAGTCACAGTAAAGCCCACAAGCTTATTTTTAATTGTTTTTTTCCCCCCCTTGGAAAAAAAAAAAAAAAAAAAAGTATTCTGCTTTTGAAATTAATCATTCACTCACCAGTAATTTACCATTGCCTGAGGAGACACATTTGTAGTGTTGAAACATAATTACCATTGTGTAGCGATTTTTAACATCTTTTTGTTTTAATATCCTAAAATAAATAATATTTAGCTCTACTCTGTATCGAGCCCTCTTAAATTAAATGTTATGGAGAGTGGAATTATACTCCACTTGTTCTTATTTTACCTATATATATATATATATATAAAATACTACTGAGCTTGAAAATGCTTTCCATTTAAAAATTATGCACATTAATTTTTTATAGTAAGTTAATAGTTAGTGATATTACTAGTACAAAATAGCATTGGTAATCTTTGTACATGACATTATAAACAAATATATGTAATTAATAATGATCAACAGAAAGAACAAAGTTTGATATTACTACTACTTGCATAAAAGTCTTTAACAATATCCTGCTTAAAATAATACAGACAAATTGGCCTCTCTGCAAATAAATGTTAATTTTCAATACAGATCTTAAGAGAGAAATTAAAGAAATTGTGTTAATGAAAATTAACAATGATAATGAATTATTACAATCATTAATAATGGAAATAGTGTAACAGAAGGCCAAAATATTTAAAGTTTAAAATGCGTTGGATATTTGATCAGTTATTCATTTATTGGCAAACTAAAACAAATTTAGGTTTCTGAAATAAAGTGTGATTAATATGTTAGAATCTGAAACATGAATTTTGCTTTGATCTCATTACACAGACTGCAATCCATTTGGCAAGAAATTCATTTAATAATCTACAACATTAATGCAATTTTGCCAAGAATTATTATAAACAGATTAGATTTATCTTCTGAAATGTAAAATTCATCATTTTAATCTATCTTTTATGTTCATGTACATCAATCAATTTCATCTCTAAAACCGAGGTTCTAGACTCCATCAGAATTACAAGTATTGAAGCTATGCTACAAATATTAAACTAAATTGGGCGAGCCATGTGGCTAAGACAGAAGGCTATTATCTTCCCTATTAAAAAAAAAGCTAGTCTTTGACTGAGGGAGAAATGGAACCTCACTACAGACATACAAACATTCCTTGGAAAGGACCATCATCCACTGTGGTTCAACAATTGTCAATAGGAAACAGATGCAGCCAACAGTGATGTGAAGGCACAAGATACGTCTCGATACAGTCTTTGACTGTTTGCAACATCTGTCAAACTCTCTGCATTTAGCAGAGAGGAACCTGGACGAAGCTTTGCCGAAGGGCAAGGTTTCGTCCGGGGAGGTAGACAGGCCCTGAACCCGTCTAGGCGGGTTCAAGGGCTATATTTTTGGCCGAGCCTATGGGCTCGGAGAAACCCACATTAAACTCGGCCTTGTGCAACATTCAATCCTCGTGGGGGGGGGGATCGATGAATACTGTGAAGGCACAAGATGTGTCAGGCAATCTATCTCTCTATATCAACCCATAGTAAAAGAACAGATGAGGTTGTTGGACCCTATTCTGCAGTTGATTTGGAAAAGCGTAATTATATTAGGTTGGTGCAAAAATAATGACGTAATAATGTCGTTTTTTGACGTTAAAAAATACGTCAAAAAACTACATTATTACGTCATTATTTTTGCACCAACCTAATACTGTAGAAATCTCAACTGAGATTTTGAAAACCGCTCTTGATATTCATTTGCAAAGCCATGCCATGATTTATTTATTTATTTATTTTTATTATTTTTATTTTATCAATTAAGCTGTTATCCATCACACCACCCACACATCCAAGCTTATAGCACCTGGTATGCCAAAGTGGTCACCCATCTAGGTACTGACCAGGCTCAACAGTGATCATACAAGAACATGTCGTCACCATAAGCACAAATAGCAGGGCAGACTTGGTCCTATAGTCTTGGTTAGCAACCAGTCTACGACAGGATAATCATCTGTAGGGTCAGTCATGAATCAAAAGAGACACGACATCAATCAAATCTACAATAGCAATCAGTCTTTGAAACATCAAATTTTGGTAGTGTTTTCCCTATTTCTTCATATATCTAAAATATATTTTGTGCTAGATGAATAAAGTTTCAATATCTTTTTAATAAAATTATATATATATATATATATATATATATATATATATATATATATATATAGCAGATGCCATATAAGAATTTGACATGGATAGTAAAGGGAGCTAACCCTTCACCATTCAAAGAACAACCTTGAACTTGAAGCCCTCAGATTGCCTAACTGCTGTCCAATCAGAATCCTTTCTTGGGGCCATACAGAAAACTCAATCCTGAAATCTTCCTCTTTTGCAACTGACAGCCGTAATCAACATATTTATTGGTGACATCCCTTCCAATGGTAATGGATCAAAGCTGCAAAACCCACTTGTTCCTTGGACATTCTTCTAACAGTTAAGTCTACAAATAGAAATTATACTTGCTAGACTTCTTTTTACCTATTGTGCAGACACCCTTTTCTGTACATTAAAACCGTTGATGGAATACTGCCATCATGTTATTTATCTTCTTCAAGTGTGTCCGTCCTTGAAGAACTTAACTGTAACTGGAAAATCTTTACAGTTATTCCAAAAGAAAGAAAAAAAAAACAAAACAAAGTGTTGATACTTTTATTTTTATTTATATTTTTAAAATATAAGAAGTATATTATTTCTCTTGGTAAATTTATTTTAAATACTCTGTAGTATGTAGATACTTACATGCATGGCATTAAAAAAAAAAAAAGGAATCTTCTAACAAGCTACTTAAATTCAGAAACTCACATAAATATGGTGATTAAAATAAGCCTAATAACTTTCATGCAATGAAGAATTCTAAAATATGGTCAATTTCTTTAAATTATTTGCATCATATACCTTATAAAAAATTTGATCGGAAATGTTTGCCAGTCATAATTGACACAATAACAGGAAGGACTGCTATCTTTCAGTCAAACGAAATCAATTTTAAACTGTTTCATCTGATATGAAATGAGCAGAAAAAACAATTACTCTCTTTTTCACATTTATTACTCCTTATATTATTCTGTTTGTAATTGCTAAATTACAAATTGGATTACTGACTGCCACTCTATGGAGCAGCTTCCCACATGGTTGCTTCCCTGAACACTGCAATCTTGACCTCTTCAAGTCAAGGACCAATCATTATCTTTTCTCCTAATCTTCATTTCATACCACCTTCTCTAAAAAGTTGCTTCTCTGCCAAAAAATATACTCCTTGTATAATATCTTGAAAGTCATTTTAACAAACTTAAATAAAATTATTTTGTATGACTTTGTTAAATGCAGAAATGTAAGTTACTTCTGGCTTTAAGAATAATTTTAAGAATTTTTTATCATTTTTTTTTTTTTTTTAAGGTGGGGCATATTTAAAAAAAAAAGGTAGGGGCATTTTTTGGCCTTCTGAATTGATTAAGATTCTCCATACCAAAGAGTAAAACATTCAGATGTTAAAGCAATAGTTATAGAAATATGGTAAACACAGACATGTCCAAATAAGAAAGCGTGCATGCAATAAGATGTTAAAAGCATTTAGACAGTAAAATTTGCAAAAACTAAAGCAAAAAAAAAAATAAAAATAAAAATAAAACCAACATTAAAACTGAATTGAAAAAGAAAAAATACACAAACAAAAGCACCACCAAATGTACAGGGAAGGAAGTGTTATCATAAGCATTGCCAATAACAAGTGGGTCCTGTTGGATTAAGCCCAGAGAATAATGGAGGAAAACAGTATAGTTGAGAATGATAAAAAGGCTTTGTCACACTTTATCACCAAATGGAAAATATTTATTTATCTCTTGTGTATGAGATTTTACAAGAACCAAGTAAGAATTAATCTTTTAGCATTCAACCCATCGCATAAATATCAGCTCTCAATGTTCAACCTGCCTCATGTATACTCTACCATAATATATGACGACATCATTGCAAATAAATGCAAGAAGTCACAAACAGTGAGACACTGACAACAAACAATGACACTTTGGGAGCAGATATTTATGGAACGTGCTTGAAAGCAGTGAATGCTAAAGGGTTAAAAGAAACAGCTGTTTTCTCAATTTGAATTCAGACTATTCTCTTTCAAACTAAGTCCAGGGAAACTGAATGTCATCAATTCTAAGTTTATGAATATTTGAGAGGAAAAAAAAAAAAAGAAAATAGCTTTGAAACTATTTGTAAAATCCTGACATAGATATAAAGCAGTAATAGTTTTTGTTTGTAGTAATGCAAAATTACAAGCCGTATTACTCTGACTGCTACTGTGGAGCAGACTCCCACATCATTGCTTCCCTGAACACTGCTATCTTGACCTTTTCAAGCCTAGAACCAATCATTATCTTTTCCCCCTTATTCTCCTAATCTTCATTTCATACCACCTTCACTTCCATTCATGTCCTCACTTTATTCAGTATTGCCCTTTACCTCGAGTGGCTCTTGAGCCTTGTATTGAGCAAGCTTTAGTATAAAAAATATACTAAGTGATGCATCACTAAAAGTCTGAAAAAATCATTTCCCTTATATCCACCAGAGAGATGAAATTTAATATTTGTTTTATCAAAGCAGAAAGTTCTTTGTTCTCTCTACTGAGCTGGTAACAGCTGGACATTGAATAGTATAGTCAAGGTTCTTAATAACTGAGAGGTACATTCTATGCACAATCATTGATTGCAAGCAGTATGAGATGAACATGAAAATTAGCCACATGCAGGCAGTCAGTTTATATGCTCAGAGCAAAAAGCGATAATCACAAGGATATCTAACAACATTGGATATGACTTTTCTAAAAAGACAGGAGGATTTAACAGATTTTATGAAAAAAAGAAAAAAAGTGTCAAACTAGTTTAAAACATAAATACAAGCACATAGATTTTACAGCTTTTAGACAGAAAAAAAATTTATATGGCAACATTGGTTTGAAATCACTTGTATGTGCTTGCATGTATATTAACAAATTTTACTGAACAGGTGTCTTAGGCTTATTAGGTAACATTTGACATCACTATCATAGTAATTGTCAGATAGACTGATCATAAAGGGATCTAATCCTTTTTAGCTTTAGTTTGAAATAAAATATCTCTTCATTAATGTATGCCTGTTGTATAACCATTGACCTACTGCTTGAGCAATGAACTGACTCCCACCTGTACTGGGAGGAAAAAAGTCAGAGTTCAAGATTTCTTTACCCATCAAAAGATGGTGTGAATGGGAGGATCTGTAGGTAAGTTATAGTAGACAGTACAGAACAGTTGCAAAAACAAAGAAAAAAAGAAGAAAAAAGAAGAAAAAAGAAAAAAAAAAAAAACAAAAACACAAATTTGGGGTATGTACCTGGCTTAGCACTCCATGCCATGCTCAGCAACAAAGTAGTAGAATAAGTCAAAGAAAGTAAAAAAAAAAAAAAAAAAATTTATATGTATATATATCAAAAATTAAAAAGATATAAGCTCAATAAAAATTAAAAAAAAACAAAATGTATACTGCCTAAAATGAGCAAAAGAAAGTCAAAACAAAAATCTATATATATATACACACACAGCAATGAAGGAAAACATTCAACACAGCAAGCAAAACAAAACAAAAATTTAAATAAAACAATTGACATTTATGAATTTGATACTTCTATGATTTGTTACAATTAAGATACTATAAAAGAGTATAGAAAAGTTCTGTCTAACCTAGTTACCAAAATCTAACCAAATAATTTTTTTAATTACTTTTTAGTTGGGCCAGAAACTTTTTAGCAGCCTCTTCACATAGCATATTATAATTACATAGGTGTACATCACATACAGAATTATATCTCAGAATAAATTGATATTTAACCATTTTTATATACAGTTTGCATGCATAAAAGCAAATTAAGCATGTGTATATTAAGGAATATTTTTAAATAAATAATTATATATATATATATATATATATATATATATAGTGTGTGTGTGAGAGTGTGAAGACCTCTACATTTATAGAAATATATTGTCAATATGTATGCATCTATCTTATATATGTATGAATAAATACATGAAAGGATGTGTAGATATTATTATGTATTTATGATTGCATATACAGAATGTGTATGCAGGTCTGTGTACCTGTTAAGTAAACACAAAAGGAAAACTTATATATTTCACAAAAAAACTTAACTCCAGATGGAATTATTTGGTGAAAGAAGAATGATCATAAAAACAATGGACATTTTTCATTTTAACTCCATAAATGCATAAAAATAAAATATAACTTCCAACCCATATTTTTTAGTAAATAAAAGAAAAGCATTTTCTTTTCTCAGTTGTGTCTTCTCAGTTGATACATTTTCTTTGGTTTGATCCTATCATTATTTTCCACAGGAAAATTTTAAATCAACTGCATTTTCATTGCTTCTGCCAGAAACCTAATAGCTATGTCCATGCAAAATTTGTTTTTAATGGAGACATGGAGGGTGCAATCTTGCTTCTTAATTTCTTCCTGCTTCTACATCTGAGATTTTTGGGGTTTTTTTTTTATTCAGGAGAAAAGGCTTTACTTTTTAAAAAGTCACATTAAACAGTTCAAAATGAGATCTTTTTCAAGTTATTTCTAGCCTTAAAAAAAAGAAAGCTCTTGCAAAGGTCAATGACATGCATGCATGCCCAGGAGAATACATGTGCACTTGAGTTTTAAGCCAAATAAATGAATGCTATATTATTTCACTAAATGATGAATTTATTATGCATTTTCTTTGTAGAAGCATTTAATTCTAACTGTTTATAAACAGGGGAAGAGATAAAACTAACAACTTAATTACGAACTGGATGTGCAGGTAATGTAATGGTTAGTGGCTCAGAATGAGAAACTGGTAGTCCAACTTCAAACCCCTGTCAAATTTGTTACTTTCACTTTAACACAAATACCATTGAGAAAGGTATGAACCTATCTCTCCCAGATATGGGTTAAATAACAAAGTAGACTTCGCTCTCTAGGAGAACAGTTATGTGCCATGTGTGATACATACTTAGGTGATCATGTGTCGTTCGATACATGACTGACGAGGCAGATTTTTTTCCCGTAGTAGGTTGCCATTTCTTTCTGTGGTAGACCAGTTGCTATCCAAGGCTATAGAACCCGGTCTGTCCTGCTATTTACCCATAGCTAGGGGGTGGGGGAGACGAGGATTCATACTTTTCCCAAGAGTATTAGCACGTAAGTAAATGTAATGGATTCAACTGGAATTCAAACTCAGCTCACTGATTCCTCAATCCAAGCTGCTATCCATTAGTCTACCATGTTGTTCACGATGACGGTCGTCTTTGAGTATAGAATCCAGAGGTTAGCAGTGAATATTTCGAAGACAGTAGAGAAGCGTTGTTCAGGTTAGCAGTGGATATCCCGGTAAAGTAGCAGAGCGTAGTTCTTCCTTCTGTTCCTCTTCGCCTGACAAGCTGGCACTGGACATTCGGATAGAGTAAACAAAATGGCCGCATTTATACACGACAGATTGAATATTCTACGTCTTCTGATTGGTTAACCTTCTATTGGTGGACTATAAAGTGAGTCAAGTCATTTGGGCTAGCTCACTAGTTACATAATGTATCCAAAAATTACAACACACCATATCTCCAAAAAAAAAAAAAAAAAAACTCTGAATTCAAAACCTGGTTAGGCATATACTATACAGTTATGTTAAGGATTAACTGCAGCATGGGATTGTGGATTATGATCTCAGTTGCAGTCAATGAGGTAAGGTATTTACAAATTTTTGAAAATCAAAAAATGGACCTACTGTAATTTATCAACAAATAAACTATGATGACAGCACATAAATATATTTTTGTTATTTGCAACTATATCTATGTTTGAGTGATGAAATGATTCATTAAAAGAAAAAAGAAAGAACTTAAAAGAAATCCTAATTATTAATTAAAATGCCAAAATATTCATTAAATATGGATTGTGCTCATCTAAGTAAAATATTTTGGAGAAATGACTGCATACAAAAAAATTAAAAATACTTATTTCACCAAAAATAATTTCACAGAGTCAACATGCTTCAATAAAAAAAAAAACAAAAAGCATAATTTTTCACTTTTTAAAGTTTCATAGCCAAGTCAACAAATTTACTGGTGAGACAACATTTAAAAATAATAGAAACATTAAAAAACAAACACAAAAAAATAGCTGTAAACAAAAAAAAACAAACAAAAAAAAAAAATTCAGTATTGACCAAGCATTGTCTCATTAAGTAATAAATACATTTATGCTTATATGTGAGAAAACGACATTATTTTTGCACCAACCTAATATCATAGATTTTCTTTTTCTTCTGTAAAACTAATTATAAGCTGTTAAAATGCTCATTATAAACAGCTTATTATTATTATTATTAAGTAATTGCATAAACCATCTCTACAAGCAATGAAATAATAGTAACAATTGCATCTTTATAATTAAATCTTGACCACATTTCTAACTGCCAATTATACACAATATGTATTGCACATTGTTTTTTCTTATGGCTTATCAACCTTTTGCAGGTTATTTAAAGCCATAAAATATTTTCAGATTGTAAGAACTTTTTTGCAGATAATGATTTACTGATACAAGTCCTACTAATTAACCCATAGCTGGAGGGAGAGGGGGTGGATTTATACTTTTCCCAAGGGTATTTGCACATAAATGAATGTAATGAACTTGACTGGAATTGGAACTTGGCTCTCTGATTTTCAATTCTGAGCTGTTATCCATTACACCACCCGCACATCCAAGCTTACAGCACCTGGTATTCCCAAGTGGTTACCCACCAAAGTACTAACAAGGCTCAACATTGGTGATCCTATGAGAACCAGTGTTTCAGTGTGATACAGCTGTAAGCTACGCATAGACGATTAAATATTTCATTGTATACCCATTAAGAGGCATGATAGTTTAATGGACTGCGGCTTGAGGAATTGGTGAGCAGAGTTCAAATTCCAGTCAAAATCATTATATTCACTTACACGCTAATACCCTTGGGAAAGGTAATGAATCCAACACTTCTCCTGCCAGCAAAGAGGAAAAAAGTAGGTCAGACTGGGTTCTATAGCTTTGGATAGCAACCAGTCTAGGAGAAGAAAAAAAAATTCAAATTCAAAACTGTATGTAGCCCTGGTGAAGCACATACTAAGTAAAGGATCATTTGTATAGACTCGATGATCCCGACATGGTTGACTCCTTTTTTTATACCTTGTAAAATAATTTACAACCAGGTAAATACAAATCCAATGAGTCAGTTAATTTGTTACATTGAACTTTAAAACACAATCCCTAAGCAATAATTTCTGAAATTGTTGCCATTGAAATAATCAGTTTTGATTTGATCCAAGTAAAGATGCTGATTGGTCAATCTGACAAGTACAAAACAAGTGCAAAGCAATAGGAAAAAAGCAAATGGCCAGGTGTGCAGGGTCAAAAGGTTAACATACCCATATCCTGTAATGACAGAAAAGCCAGCTGGAGCCACTCTGTCGTTGAAAGTGTAAAATATCAGCTTGCTGGTATTGGACTTGATGTCAGGCAACTTGAGATCAGAGGGGAGGACCTCAACAACCTGCCACCATTCCACCTCACCACTTGTGACTGACAGCTTGCCTCTATGGATACTCAATGAGAGGTATGGCTTGGTGGCCTCTGAAAGTTTAAAAAAAAAAAAAAAAAAAATACAAATGAATTCTGTGTCAAACAACAAAAAAAAAACAGAGCAAGTGATGGTAAATAAAAAAGACAGATAAAGTGGGAACTAAAAACTGCAAGAATCAGAAAAAAAAGAGAGAGCAAGAGAGACAAAAGGTATAAAAGAGAGAAAGACAAGTTATGATGACACAGAAAAGGAAAGAAAAACAAAAGAAAAAAAAAATATGAAAATACAACAAAATAATGAATTAAAAAAAAAAAAAAAAAAAGAGAAAAACAGAATTAAGGTAGATAGTTTAGCAAAAGCAGTAAGAACGATCAAAAAAATCCTGAGGAGAGAAAAAAAAAAAATTATTAAAATGGCAGAAGCAGATACTGAATGACTATATACAGGAAAAGACAGTCCACCTATTGCCAAGAGGTAGATGGTTACAGAAGTGCTATCCCCACCACACCAGAAGAAGGGTGGAAACTGCCCTACCACACCAGCAGGTGGATGAGAACTGCTTTACCACTCTAACAGGCCTTTAAACAACAGTGAGAGCATCCCCACTACTACAAGAGGTGAGTAGGAAAAAAGAGGAGCATTGCCTCTGCTTCAAGAGGCAAGTGAGAATCCTGAAGAACTTTATATTAAAAAAATATATTAAAAAGACAGAAACATAGATATTGATCGACTATAAACAGGAAAAGCTAGAGTCCACTTACTCCCAAGAGGAAGGTGGTTACAGAGGGAGGCATCACATCTACCCCAAGAGATAGGTGAGAATTGCACTAGTACACCCAAAAGGTGAGTGGGAACAGCAAGGAAATATCCACTGCCCCAAGAGGTGCCGAACAGAGTGGGGAGGCATCGACACTACACCAAGAGAAAGGCGAGAACAGAGTGGGGAGGCATCGACACTACACCAAGAGAAAGGCGAGAACAGAGTGGGGAGGCATCGACACTACACCAAGAGAAAGGCGAGAACAGAGTGGGGAGGCATCGACACTACACCAAGAGAAAGGCGAGAACAGAGTGGGGAGGCATCGACACTACACCAAGAGAAAGGCGAGAACAGAGTGGGGAGGCATCGACACTACACCAAGAGAAAGGCGAGAACAGAGTGGGGAGGCATCGACACTACACCAAGAGAAAGGCGAGAACAGAGTGGGGAGGCATCGACACTACACCAAGAGAAAGGCGAGAACAGAGTGGGGAGGCATCGACACTACACCAAGAGAAAGGCGAGAACAGAGTGGGGAGGCATCGACACTACACCAAGAGAAAGGCGAGAACAGAGTGGGGAGGCATCGACACTACACCAAGAGAAAGGCGAGAACAGAGTGGGGAGGCATCGACACTACACCAAGAGAAAGGCGAGAACAGAGTGGGGAGGCATCGACACTACACCAAGAGAAAGGCGAGAACAGAGTGGGGAGGCATCGACACTACACCAAGAGAAAGGCGAGAACAGAGTGGGGAGGCATCGACACTACACCAAGAGAAAGGCGAGAACAGAGTGGGGAGGCATCGACACTACACCAAGAGAAAGGCGAGAACAGAGTGGGGAGGCATCGACACTACACCAAGAGAAAGGCGAGAACAGAGTGGGGAGGCATCGACACTACACCAAGAGAAAGGCGAGAACAGAGTGGGGAGGCATCGACACTACACCAAGAGAAAGGCGAGAACAGAGTGGGGAGGCATCGACACTACACCAAGAGAAAGGCGAGAACAGAGTGGGGAGGCATCGACACTACACCAAGAGAAAGGCGAGAACAGAGTGGGGAGGCATCGACACTACACCAAGAGAAAGGCGAGAACAGAGTGGGGAGGCATCGACACTACACCAAGAGAAAGGCGAGAACAGAGTGGGGAGGCATCGACACTACACCAAGAGAAAGGCGAGAACAGAGTGGGGAGGCATCGACACTACACCAAGAGAAAGGCGAGAACAGAGTGGGGAGGCATCGACACTACACCAAGAGAAAGGCGAGAACAGAGTGGGGAGGCATCGACACTACACCAAGAGAAAGGCGAGAACAGAGTGGGGAGGCATCGACACTACACCAAGAGAAAGGCGAGAACAGAGTGGGGAGGCATCGACACTACACCAAGAGAAAGGCGAGAACAGAGTGGGGCATTACTCCCAGAAATGAAAAACAACCGACGGGGCATTCAAATTGCCCAAGAAACAGTAAGATTAAATTTTAGCACAAAAAGTCACCAAGAAAAAATAAAAGAGCAGAAATACAAAAAAAAATAAAATAAAACAAACACAGACAATTCTATATAAAACAATAACATTTCATAGATATATTGTTGATATAAAAACAAAAAACTCACCAAGTAAAAATGGTATAGTTGTAACCTGACCATTATTCTGTAACTTCAGAAATGGATAAAATAGATTGGTTATATTCCTAAAAGGCAAAAAAATATTAATGATTTATTCACAATTATTTAGTTACAATTGTCAAATCAAACATCTGTAAGATAAATATTTCATTGAAACGTTTACCTTCGAACATGGGAACTTATGAGGTGATGAAAAGTTCTCAGACTCACCTACTTCTCAAAATCTGGCCTGATAACCAAATATAGGAATTTCTTTTTTTTGGAAAGCCTTCATGATTGGGCCAAGAAATTTTCATTCTCCTACATGATATTAATTTCTACACTTAGAATAAAAATAAACTAAAAAGAAAAACTTTATACAAATATGAAGTATATCCAATTTACCACATTTGATGGCATATAAGATGCACGGGTGTATAATACACCCCCCCCAATTTCAGCAGGGCAAATCAAGAAAAAATTAGTAATTAGTAAAATTATTAGTAAATGGTACAGCCTAGGTTATATTTGAGAGGTATTATTTTGGTTAACAGGAAAAAAAGAACAAGCCTATAAAACCTTTATTATATCCTTTATATGTTCTGTACAACCTGCATCTTGTAAATATCTTAGTGTAATAATTAGAATATAAAAATTCTGACTGTATTTATACCAATGCAACCAGAATTTATTGCAAGAAAAATATTAATGAAATAAATATATTTTACAAATATATAATTTTAATTTATTAGATATAATTTTAGTGTTAACATTCAATACTAATATTAGGTTGGTACAAAAATAATGACGTAATAATGTTGTTTTTTGACGTATTTTTTAACGTCAAAAAACGACATTATTACATCATTATTTTTGCACCAACCTAATATTAAACATGATGAAATTACATGATGAATATCAGCAATGATAACACTTAATCTGCATAAATAATGACTATAGGTATATGAAAGTTACTTTTAAGCTAATAGGAATTGCCAGGTAGCTAATTTCAGCCAGATTATCACAAATTTTAAACCTACATATGGCATATAAGACACAGGGGGATTTTAAAAGATATTTTTAGTAAAAAAAGTGTGCCTTATATGCCTACAAATACGGTAATTACAAATAATTATATCCAATAACTCCACCTTAAGCTCCATTTTTCCATAAGTAACTTTTTTGTTGTCTTATAAGCCACATGGTTTACTCATAAAAGCCCCATATCTAGCCATTTTGAGTTTCAGCCCTTTAGTCACAATATCAGTATATAAGATAATGCAAACTGTGTAATATTTGCAGGTATTTTTTTTTTTTTTTTTAATTTCAATGTCTTATAAGCCAATAGCCAATAGATGCTAACTTGTTCTAATGTCTATTGTATTAGGTTGGTGCAAAAATAATTTCGTTTTCTCACATAGTAACATATGTTAGAAAACGAAATTATTTTTGCACCAACCTAATATAAATGACAGCATGTAATTATAAATATTTCTATATCATTCATATGTAGTGAAATTTCAAACAATCCAGCTGAAATGTTAAACACAACACCTTCTCTCGGTTCAGGTTTTAGACAGGATCACCTTTAACTTTAAAACTATTAATGACTTTAGACTGCACTTAAAAGTTGTCCTTTATCATGAGCAATCATTTTCTGTTTAATAAAAATGATTTTTTTTTTAAATTTCATAGAGCAAAAATGTTATGTAAATAGCAAATAATAGTCATGCATTTCTCTGGACTGAAGCTCAAATGCTACATTGATCTTGACTTTCACTTATGTGCCATGTCCATTCAGGACGTGGCCAACCATGGCTCTCCAAAACTTCCTATCCTTTGCAGCTCAATGTTTCTCCTCTTACTCTCCTTACTCCTTGTGTTGTCACATGAGCTTGTTAAGTAGGTTACTCACTGTTTGCCTCTGTCCTTTTTCCCTCCAATAACCCTGTGAGTGCCAAATTCTTCAAGTCCTCTTTCTTCATTATATGTCACATATTTCAACTGGTTCTTTTTGAACCTAAGCAAAATTGCCATTTTTTTTTTCATCCTGTGAGAATTAAATTCTCAAAGCCCTCTTTCCTCATTAGAAGTCACAGATATTTCAACTGTCTTTTGAATTCTAAGCAAAAGTACCATTTTCTTTCCCATTTTCCTTAAAACTTCTTCATTACTCCAGTATTCTGCCAATAAAATTTTATGATCCTTTCAGGAAAACAAATCACTGAAGATCAAAATTTAAAATTCTGAGTTTCACAAGTCATTACTAAGAAATTAAAATTAAATTTTATATTTTTCAGGTTTGCATGATATTTAAAAAATGGCATCTTAAGACATTTGATTAGAGGGAAGCATTTTGAGACTGGAGTGTTGTAAATATGCAAAAGTTACAAATTATATCATAACTTAAGTCCCAGTTAATACCTAAAATCTTTTTAAACAATTTTCTAAATATCAAAGTTTCTTAAAGTTAGAATTTCCCAAATAAAAATACTTCAAAAGCTCAGAAATAAACAAAAATAAAAAAAAAACATAATATTTTTAAAATAACATTACACACACAATTTTATGATTTAGGAATTTGTAAAATGTTTAACATTTTGAAAAATATGTTGATGACTTTAAAATAAGTTTAATGTTTACAAATATTTTATTTCATTCTCTAAATGAATATTCTTCAATTAAAATTATTACTTTTTTTTTGCATTTTATTCTAATACAGAAATTTTAGCAATTTTGATCAAACATTCCAAACAATTTTTAATGATAGAAAAAAATATTCTCCATTTAGAAAGAACAAAAAAGATTTTATTTTGGATAAGAACAGTTTGAGGACAAATAAAAAAAAATAAAAAAAAAATAAAATAAAATTTAAATTTAATTTTTAATGTAATTTAAAGTTACAAGAAAAAACTGATAAGAAAAACCCAGAATTAAAATGAGTTTCTTATTTAACAGAGATTAATTCTATTAATTTTTAACAGATTAATTCTATTATTTTCCCCTGCTTCCAATGATCATTTTATTAAAACAAATCCAATGAATGAATTATCAACAATCCAGAGTGGAAAATCATCATCAGCTCCAAACAATTATCTAAATAAAGCAAAGGTCGAATAGAAAACCCCAGCCAAGATCAATGAGAAATCTATCTTAGAATAACAGTGCCTATGGCAGTTACAGCATTTTATCTTGTATTGTGGTTTCCCTTAACCACTACAACAGTGCCTATAGGAAAAGGAGGCAGGATATTGATTCTATATTTCTATAACCAGGCATTTCTTTTGCATGTCTCTGTCTTTATCATCAAAAGAAAAATGGAGGACAAAATTTCACTGCAATTCTTCTGCCATGAATAAAGTTTTAATTTTAAATTGAATATATATATATATATATATATATATATATATATATATATATATATTGTGTGTGTGTGTATTAATTTTCTTTTCTCATTACATCAGAATGAGCATGGTTTCCTCTAAACTGAACATTTTGGAAAATATAATTTCCCCCACCACAGCCCCCAAAAAATAACATATCAAAATGATATTGAATGTGATGCTGATAGTAATGAAGAAAAAAATAAAAATAAAAGATATATTAGAATAAATAAGTATTTTTAAATGGATTAACCCCCCCCCCAAAAAAAATCTTTTCTCTCAAAACAAACCAAAAGTGATTTCTCATATTTAATATCCTATAATTTTGCGCAATTTTCTTACTATGAAAATCCTACAAAGTAACAATGGGATTCTCATATTAAATATTAATATTACTATACAGATGTAAACTTCTTAGAATAACTTTTGTAATGTATGTTTTTAACTGATACCTGAAATATATATTTCATTATCATAAAACTACATTACTTTATACATATTAAATTTATTTTGTCTAGAAAGATTGTTAGAAATAGCTATAATGTTAATAAAAATATTGAAATGTTTAACTAGCTTGAAGTTATTTTTTGTAAGTAACAAAGATACAATGTTCCCATAGGCTAGTAAAACTTAATAAAATGAGAAAACATTCCAACAGATTTTAAAGGCCATGTTTGCTTGGACTGTATTAAATCAAGGATCTTTTTATTTTATATACATTATTCACTTTCCAGCATTTCAGATAGGATAGACATTAATTTAACAACTCCATTTCTTAAGGATATAGGAATAAAATAAAAAATGGCTGAAACTACTAGGAAATAGGAATTAGCTTCTTCAGTTCTGAAGATAGGAATTACATAATTTTATCCCATGACATAAAAGTCCTCATTAAAATATTAATTATCTTTTACTGGATAGTTTTGCTATCACAGATTGTAATTATTATAAAATTCAAAAGAAACTTTATACAGGGTGCCAGTAAAAAAATGTGGTAAAGTTATTCTTCAAGAAAATACACCAGCTTTAATTGGTCCATCTCAGTTGCCCTCTAAAAGCTCAGATATGAATGTTATGGATTACTGTATCTAGAGTATAGTCCTAACTCACTTGTAAAACCATTGTTGTGACATTGTCGATATTGATTCATCGAAGTGGAACTTAAATGAAACTTGGAATGAAATTCCTCATGACATTATCTGCAAAGCTACTTACCACACTTAGAACCTTATCTTGAACATTTAGACAAACATTTCAAAACATCTGATAATTGTTCAGTTTGTGCATGTATCATGACAGCTATATAAATTTCTTTCTGAATTTACCACTTTTTTACTGGGCACCCTGTAGTACAGCCTAAAAGTCCCTGCACTGTTGCATACAATTATCAAGAGGAAAAATGTAGTCTTACAATGTGGGGGTGTCATTTCAGGATTCTAATGGTCTATCAGCTATTTGTTAGTAGGGACCCCAAAACAGTATCCCAGACTAAATCAATAACAGACAAATTTTCTTCAGTTTTTTTTTTTTTTGTTTTACTCCTTTTCTTACAGTGGTGAATAGTAGGCATCATTTATGAAGGAAGTGTTAGGAAAATAGAATGGCTGTCAACAGATTGAACAATTACCTATCATTTTGTGGCTTGTCTCTATACAGAAGCCACAGCATGCAAAGGCATCTGGGAGAGCAAAACATCAGAGTTCTTGACTTCTCTACTGTCATAACTGTGCTGTTTTTGAATGATTTTCAGTTTTATATGAAAACTTAAAAGATAATCTATCACTGTCCAGGGTTCAGAATTTTTGCCTAGCCTATATATTCTGTAACAGCAGCAATTTTTAATTTCCTTTTAAATCGTGCATGATTTTCAAACAGCAAAATACTCAAATATTTCTATCTTTATGCAAAATAGCATATGCAGTAGTTTTCAAGTACTACACACTAATAAAAAACAAAATGCCACTTTCATCTTGTAGCATGAAAATCAAATATTACTTCCAAACTAATTTTTCTTAATTTCTGATTAATTATAAAGAGAGCATTCAAACAAATATCCATCCCATCATGTTACTGTATCTACACTTATGTATATATTAACTACAGAGACAAATAATGAATTACATCATGCATATCCTCCAGCATCAACATAAGGTTACTTAGTTCAACATACTGTCAAATGGGCTTGAACTTTTAGAAAAAAGAAAGCAATATTAATGAAAACTCGCTGACAAATTAAAAGAGTCTAATTCACTAATAAAATGCAGAGTAAAAATGCTTACAATACTGAATATCAAATGGTTCAAAATGAACATTAAAAAAAAATGCTAAAAATGATCAGTAAAAAAGCCTTTTCACAATATGGCACAAAAGCTTCAGAATTTTATTTAAGAAAAAAAAGAAAAGTTTAAAAATCACATGTAAAAATTCAAAACAAAGATGTAACTTAGTGGCAAAACAGAGGACTGATGGGTATGAATACCCAAGATCCATTCTTGGTTCAAGTTTCAAATAATCAATAAATCAAATTACATCATGTGAATAAACTCTATTCACATTGAACAGGAATAGTTCAACTTGTAAATTATGCCACAGTATATGAGAGAGAGAGAATGATATGCATTGATCTTATTGAAAGCTTGATTACTGGTTTATTGGCAAGACCAATCCTATCAGACAGGGTCATTCAATTTTTTTTTTTGAGAAAATAAAATAAAAAAAAAAAAATAAAAACAATTTAAAGATCTACTCATTGATTAGTTGCTTCTTTCCTTCCATATCCTTTAATCAAACCCTCCACAAAACACAAACCCTCATATATTGCAGCATCATTTTAGATTCACAGTGGAAAGAAGCGAGTGGAAAGAGAGACAAAATTCCAAAAAGCTAAGGTAAATATTGAACCTCTGTCTATATTTCTAAGATGAGTTATTGTAACTATTTACATCATTCAGACTGTTGTCCTCATCTTTATTGCAATATTCACAACATTTTGGCTGTTGCATGCTCCGACCATCTTTAGGTGATATACATTGGAATTTCAAACTGAACCCTTTATTTATTACATAGGAGTAGATCGTTCTAATTCCATGTACCATACCTTTTTTTTGGATATCTCAATATCAGTTAATTCCCTTTAGTAACTCAACTCCCCACATTTTTGTTCACTTCTGCTGTGGCCACCTGGCAGAGGGAACAAAAACTTGAACACACAACTCTTTGGGTAAAGTCAATTTTTTGGATTACTCAACCAACACTTTTATCCACAAGGACTAAAAAGGTTCAGTTCGAAATTCCAACTTTTATCACCTGAAAAAGGTTGAAGTGTACAACAGCTGAAGTGTCATGAATATGGCAATAAAGATGAGGACATATAATAAATATCAAACTATAATTCAACAAATGATGACAGCCATCAGCAACAGAAAAATACCTGATTACAAGTTGATGAGGTTCATTAATATTCATTTTCTCTATGTAGTCCTCATCACTAATCCCATGACCAGGTGTTGTCATAGCATCACTGTACGGCTGTGTACCTGACCAACTTTCTCCATATCTTAGTTGTGTGGTAATGTCTGAGTTTCTGTAAATGATCTCGTCTACTCAATATTATGTGCCAATCTTTTCCTGTGTCTGCCTCTTCTTTTGCCTGAGGTGGTTATCTTGTAGGCTGGCAGTGGTAATATCATTGGTTCTTATGTTAATACCATTTCAACTTTATCTTCCAACAAAGCATTATGTTTTGTATTATTTGTGATGCAATCTACATAGGATGTCTAGAATGGTTCCATAGTATTCCGTTTCTAAAGCTTAGATCCTTCTGTTAATATCCAAGATTCACAGGTGTACAGAAAGATTGAGATGGCCAATGCACACAGTCTAATCCTTGATTTCATACAGATGTTCTTGTCTTTCCAAATTGTTTTACAATAGCTGCCAGCTGCTTGTGCTGCTCTTGAAATTATTGCCCTTCTGGAGCCCTCTTTGCTGATAAATAAGCCAAGATACTACTTTCAATTCTTGACCAGTAAATTTTACCATGCTTGAAAACCCTTTCTCATTGTTCATCATGATTGATTTTTTTTTTTGGTCTTTTTCCCTGCCCCCACCCTCTCTCTCAGCATTAATTTCCAATGTCATTTCATTCAGGTTCTTCAACAGACTGACATGTTCTTTGTCAGATACACCATTTATGTTGTCTATAAAGCAAATTTTTGTGTTGTTGTTGACTCCAATGTTGTGTCCTGGTATTCCATACGGACATTACACATGATATGTTCAAGGAAAATGTTAAGTGTGCAAGAGACAGGAGACATCTCTGGTGTACACAAAATAATGTGTGTAGCTACTTTCCTATAGAGTGCTGGAACAGTGCTGCACTGCTTGCCTTATCATACGATTGTTGGACAGAACAACTTTTTACCCATTTTATATTTATTCATTTTTGCCAGCAATGCCCCATGCCACACACTATCAATGGCTTTTGGGAAGTGTATAAAGATGTGATAGAGACTTTGGCAGTGTTATGAGTATTTTTCACATGGAACTGAGATTGAACATCTGCTCTGTGGTGCTTATTTCATGCCCAGCTCCAGCCCGTTCTTCAGCAATTATTTCTCCTGCTGGAGGCATCAGTCTATTTAGAATTATTAGGTTGGTGCAAAAATAATGACGTAATAATGGCGGTTTAAAAAAAATACGTCAAAAAACGACATTATTACATCATTATTTTTGCACCAACCTAATATTTTCAACATCATTTTACTTGTGACTAATCAAACTGATAGTCCTGTGAGCTTGACACTGTTGTAATTTGACTTTCATGGGGGAAGGTGATAATCAGTGACTGGGTCAATGTTATTAGCCAGTTACAGATTTTTGTTGGCATATCTATCACTGATTCACTGCTGTGTGCGATGAGTTCAGTCAGATTTTACTGCTGCTTTCATTTCTTAAGTATGAGAAAGTCAGCATAATTTGAGAATTTTGGGACTAGGATATCAGGGTTGTTATCACTGCCCTCAACATACTGCCAGTTCAGTTCCATGCATAGATTTAGCCAACAGCTGCTTAAACTCACAACAATTTCCATCGCTCAGTAGAACTCTCCAAACATGATTACCTCTAAATAACTTTTGGAACTGAACTTAGAGTATTATATATATATATATATAATTTAAATGTACTTAAGAATGATAGAGATTTCCCATTGCCATCTCCACAGTGAATCTATTGCAGCACTGTCACTAGTTAGCTGGCTGATGATTCATAGAAGAGTTCTTTCACTATTCTATAGGATCAATTTCCTCTTCTAGGATTGCTAACCATTCTCCACATATTGTAAATATAGGGCAGGCAAACCAGTATATTCACCACACACACACACACACACACACACAACAAAAAAAAAAAAAAAAAAAAACAACTTGCAAGTTTTAATTTATCTTTTCTCTCAAGAACAGAAATAATTTTTTTTTTTTTTTTTAAATCTTAATTTCCTTACCTTGGTCATTTTACCCACTATCATACCTGTGCTTCCAAAATTAGTGGTGACCTATTTACAGTATCCAATAACACTAATAACCATAAAAAAACAAAATTACATGAAAAATGTATTCAAATTAGCTTTCCGCTATATATTGGTACATATTGCAAAAAGATTTATTTAGAAGCAATAAAAAAATTAAGTCTTTCCTAATAAAATAAACCTATATCATTATCAAAAATTTTCAACAAAAAGCTTTTCCCTGCAACATGAGACATAAAAGTTTTAGAATTTATGAAATCTTATAATAAACTTTTACAATATTTTTATGTGAAGTGTGACTAAAATCCAAATTGTTTTTCTTTGTATGAAAAGAAAGGATTCAAGACATTATCCAAATCGTATTTTTCTAACTCCTTGCCAGTTGCACAAAGATCCATGATATCAGACTTTATACTTACACACTCTCCGTCGTGTTGCCACTTATAAGAGCTGCTAAGTGTTTGGTAGTTGCATTGTTCAATACTGTATGGAATTGATTACTGACAATCTCTGATGACTGCAAAGAGGATTTGTTTCTGTAAAAGATAAAGAGGCAACATCAAGATCACTGGCATTTGAACTGCTTTAAAAAGAGAAAAAGAGAAAAAGAGAAGAAAGAGGAAAAGAGGAGAAAGAGGAAAAGAGGAGAAAGAGGAAAAGAGGAGAAAGAGGAAAAGAGGAGAAAGAGGAAAAGAGGAGAAAGAGGAAAAGAGGAGAAAGAGGAGAAAGAGGAGAAAGAGGAGAAAGAGGAGAAAGAGGAGAAAGAGGAGAAAGAGGAGAAAGAGGAGAAAGAGGAGAAAGAGGAGAAAGAAAAGAGAAAGAGAGGAGAAAGAGAGGAGAAAGAGAGGAGAAAGAGAGGAGAAAGAGAGGAGAAAGAAACAAGAGAAAGAGAGGAGAAAGAAACAAGAGAAAGAGAGGAGAAAGAAACAAGGGAAAGAGAGGAGAAAGAAACAAGAGAAAGAGAGGAGAAAGAAACAAGAGAAAGAAACAAGAGAAAGAAACAAGAGAAAGAAACAAGAGAAAGAAACAAGAGAAAGAAACAAGAGAAAGAAACAAGAGAAAGAAACAAGAGAAAGAAACAAGAGAAAGAAACAAGAGAAAGAAACAAGAGAAAGAAACAAGAGAAAGAAACAAGAGAAAGAAACAGGAGAAAGAAACAGGAGAAAGAAACAGGAGAAAGAAACAGGAGAAAGAAACAGGAGAAAGAAAAAGAGAAAAACAGGAAAGAAAAAGAGAAAAACAGGAAAGAAAAAGAGAAAAACAGGAAAGAAAAAGAGAAAGAAACAGGAAAAAAACAGAAGGAAAAAGAGAAAGAAACAGAAGGAAAAAAAAATGACCCACTGTAATCCAAGAATATTTCAGCATAATTTAAACAAAATCAGTTGAATTTGGATAGTAAAATCTCAAGTGCTTGAAACTTTCTCATGATATTGATTTAATTCCATGATTATTATATAGGGTCTAAAGGACATAATTAAATTTGTTTCTCAATATGAAAATTAATTGATCAATAAAGTTGAATGATAAACTAAGGAAAATATGAAAACTGTCTGAAGTCAGTGAGATGGCATACTGACCAGATCAATTTGTCAAAATTATTAAATACTTAACTAGGCTAACCTTTAAAAGAGAGAATGTGAATAAAGATGTAGGAAAAAAAGGCTGTTTTTTTTGTTTGTTTTTTTTTATTTATAAATAGAGATAGAATAAAATGTTTTATTGAATGATGATTTTATCTGGATGGAAGGAAAAGTTCTCACAGTTAGTATTAAATTTATATCAAAAGCATGAGAATTTTCATTCCAACCACATACTTAGAACTGCACCAATAAAGATGTGTCTTGTCAGTACTATTGTAGCAGTTACTTTTTGAAAACATTTAGATAGGGAGATCTATTCTTTCTAATGAACCAACTGAGTAGAGAGATATTTAATAAGGTACTAATACAGCACATCAGAAGACAGGAGCATAGCAGAAAAGAGAAAATATAGTGAGTTCTCTAACAAATCTGAGAGAAACAAGTCAGTCAGTCAAGTGTCATATGTGATACAGGCTTGGGCGATCATGTATCTTTTGATACATGACTGACAAAGCAGAAGATTTTTCCCGCAGTAGGTAGCCATTTCTTTATGCAGTAGACTGGTTACCAACCATGGCTAAAGAACCCAGTCTGTCCTGCTATTCAACCCATAGCTGGAGGAGGAAGAGATGGATTCATACCTTTCTCAAGGGTATTTGTGCATAAGTGAATATAACGACCTGGGAACAAGTTTGAAAGATTAAAAGCTATGAAAACAAAATATCAGAGAACAAGACTGTGAATGGAAAAAACCTTAGCAGTATCTAGAATGTTATACAGAATTATTTCTAAACAGACATTTTCTTTTGAGTAAAAAGAAAAAATACATACAATTTAAAAATAATGTATGTAAAGTAGTGAGAAATTTAGATATTTATCATGGTTATTAAAAAAAAAAAAAAAAAACAGAAAAATATATAATATACATAAAATTCAATATTTTTGTATCCCCTGACAAAATTGTGGATTAGAGAAATGATTTCCAATGATTTAAAGGAGGAAAGAATAAAAAATTATAAGGGGAAACAAAACTAAAGAAACAAAACTAAAGAAACAAAACCAAAGAAACAAAACCAAAGAAACAAAACCAAAGAAACAAAACCAAAGAAACAAAACCAAAGAAACAAAACCAAAGAAACAAAACCAAAGAAACAAAACCAAAGAAACAAAACCAAAGAAACAAAACCAAAGAAACAAAACCAAAGAAACAAAACCAAAGAAACAAAACTAAAGAAACAAAACCAAAGAAACAAAACCAAAGAAACAAAACCAAAGAAACAAAACCAAAGAAACAAAACTAAAGAAACAAAACTAAAGAAACAAAACTAAAGAAACAAAACCAAAGAAACAAAACCAAAGAAACAAAACCAAAGAAACAAAACTAAAGAAACAAAAATATAAAAATAAAAAAGAATCAAACTAAAAAACAATCGAAATAAAAAAAAGCGAGCTAGAAAAGAATTGAAATAGAAAAAAAAATAGCAACAAACACCAAATTTATGATAAGCGTATACAGAGTGCGATGGGTAAATTGTCGCCATTTTACATTTTTGATTTCACATATGCATGTTTTTTTATTTTATCGATTGAATAGTATAGTAGGGTCAATTGGGTACCATCTGTGAAAGGGAAAAAAAGCACTGTGACACAATTCACTCCACCAAAAATTTGGAAATGGCATGCAGTACTGCTTGGCATTCACAACAGTTAAAGGAGTCTAATTGTGATTACAAAAGTGCTTGGAATAATCATTAGTGATGACAATATTAGGCCTCCATTCATTTTCCCCACAGGGCTTCAGAATCAACATGAAGACCTGCATTAAGTTCCTTGAGTCAAGAGGGTGGCTGCTGGAAAACCCTATGTCTAGCAACTGGACTCTGCACTATGCTACACAAGGAGAACCCAGTCATGGCTGTCAGAAAATTTCTGTGACCACATCACCCCTTTACATATGACCCACCTAACTCCGCAGACTTCAACCTCCTTGATTATTATGTGTTGGGCACAGTTGAGTGATAGACCAACAAAACTCCTTGTAACACCAAAGATGAACTAAAAGCAAGGATTATGGCAGCATTTACCAAAAACAAGGAGACCATCCAGAAAAATTGCAGATTCCAAAGTCATCTAGAGGCCGTGGATGAAGGCAATGCCGATTTTACTGAATAAATTTATTCTTTAGTATTTCAAGATATTTTTGTGTAATTTTGGTAAATATATCTGTTAAAATGAGATGTCAGTGTTATTTTCATTTTTATGTACTTTAAACAACAATTTATCCATTATACCCTGTACTTGACAGCAAATATAAAAGTACTGACAAAATGAAAAATAACATTAAAAATTTACCTTGTAAACGAGATGTGTAACTCCATGTTGAAAGAGTTGCTTTCCATTAATTCAGATAATAATTTTTTCTGGCTGGGTGGACTGATGCCCCAAACAGAAGTGGACTCACCATTGACAGTCACAACTGAGATGTCTTCTTTGTTATAACTTGTCACAAATCCCAAGGCATTCTGTTGAACAGATTAATATCGCTATAGCCAATCTTTCTATTTCAACTTTCACAAGAAACAATATCATATAGAATAAATTCCAAATTTTAACTTGCAAATTATGAACGTGAGAAAAGATTAGGTTTCTATACGTGATCAAACACTTTCATATTTGAAATCTCAAATTTAGTATACACATTTACTGGACCCAGAGAGACATTTTAACTAAATATTAAATGTGTAAAGTTATTGTCTACTTTTCTGTTATTGGATTTATCTTTCATAGTAACAATTACTCTTTGTTACCATTTGATGTAAGTCTATAATTTCCCTTTTATTATTCATGTCTATACAGAGACTTACTAAAAACAAATGGAATCTTGGTTTTTTTCATTTAAGCTACTAAGATAAATAAAAATGACCGTTGACAAATAATAAAATTTTCATTAACAAAGATTGTAAAAAAACATTTTAGTTATACATTTGTTTCACCTTGATAGAAAAAGTTATGTTGGATTGCTTCTCAAGAGTAAAGAATCATTTTAGTGTCCTTATAATCAGTTCTGATCTAAATCTTTACCTCTTATCCTGCGTAAACAGATACTTCAACTAGTTTCTATAATTCCCCCCCACCAAAAAAAAAAAAACAATAAAAGGTGATAATTTTTCATATTTCATACAAATACCTAAATAGCATGCATCTCATTTCAGATTATTCCAAAATAAACTTTTCACTAAATGTCACACCAGATCATTAAAGAAACCAGGTGCAGGGTTAACCTGAGGTGTCCTTCCCAGACGCCATGTGCAAATTCAAGTACACCTGGGTTGCAAGTGTGGGAATGAGTTGCATGATAGTGATAAATATATAAACATCTACCTACAGAGTGTCTTTCAGATATGGCAGATGAAAATGTAAGGTCCACATTTCAGATAAGGAGTCTGGGTCTATACCCAAACACGTGACTGACAAAGTCAGGAGTTGAATAAAATGTAATATTAAATATCACAGAAACTTCATTGTACCCAGACAAATATGCATAAATGATGCACATTACGAATAATATCAAATGTATTCATGACAGAATAATGAACAAATAGGAGAACATTTATAAATTTAACAAGTTTCACTTTTATTTAAAGATTAGTCTTGTCTAGTAGCATTCATGTGTATAATTCTTGTGTATCCTGCACAGACCAACAAGAATTAGGATGCACAAACGCACAAAAATTACACATGAACACTACCAGACCAATACACATGAGATTTATTTGACCAATGAAAAACAAACAAAACTATTAGGTTGTCCCAAAAGTTTGTAAACACTTGCAAAAAATTGAAATTTTACTCGCCAAGTAATAACAAAAACAACAAAAATTATTCCTCAAAATAAAGACCATCATTTTTCAAGACTTTCTGCCATCGATCTGCAAGCTTTTGGATCTGGTGAAAGTTCCATTCAGCCGGCTTCAAATCAAAGAATTCTTGACACGCTTCCTCGACGTCATCAAACGAGTCGAATTGGCAGCCCTTCAGAAAGTGTTGCATTGAGCGGAAAAGGCCATAATCTGAGGACTGTAGGCTGGATGTGGCAGAACCTCAACGCCGTCCAGTCCTTCAAACTTGTCTTCCTGGCGGTGTGTGGCTTGGCATTGTCCTGCTGCATCAAAGCGCGCTTTCGGTTGATCAGAGCCGGGTACTTTTGCTTCAACTTTTCATAGACCCGCTCCAGTTGCTGACAGTAAAATTCGGCACTGATGGCACGACCATTCGGAACCAACTCAAAATGCATGATTCCTTCAAAGTTCCACCAAACGCACAACATGACTTTCTTGCCAAATCGATCTTGTCTTGGAACCAACGGTGTCTCTTGCCCTTTCTGAACCCATCGCTTGCCTTGATTGTGCTGGATTGTGTTGCATAAAAATTCAATTGTTCGCAAGTGTTTACGAACTTTTGGGACAACCTAGTAAAAAATACCAGAACTTTCTCATCTATATTTCATTTCTAATGAAGCTTAAATAAAAGCAAAACATGTTAAATTTATAAACATTTCCTATTTGTTCATTTTCCTATCATTCTGTCAGATTCTGATCCATATTTGATCCCAATTTGAATATAGTCAAGATATATTCAATTTGTAGATGTTTTAAAACTTGAAATTTAAATTGGCCATTAATTTTTTGCGATTTTCTCATGGTAATGTAATCAAACAGTTTCTTTGCGCATTATGCATTGAAAACAAATGTATCATCATTCAAATCCTTGGGTCCACTTTAAGATTTACTGAGATTAAATAGAAATAATTTAACAGCAAAAGAAAATTATTGCAATTGGCAAAAATAAAGAAGAGCCTACATGACAAATTCAAATTATTTACAGTTGATAATACTTACATATCTTTTCTTGTATGTTTCTTGTAAGCCAACATATTGGCTATGATTAATGCTATGAATGTTTTGTTGCTGTGATGTCATCTTGAAGAGAGGCTGAAAAAAAATAAAAATAAAATAAAAATTATATATATATATATATATATATATATATATATATAAAACCAGAGTCACAAACTCACTTCAATACAACTTAGTATGTTAGCTCTATCACTGATATTGAGTGCTTTCAAATAAATACTGCGCAAACATATATATATATATATATATATATATATATATTTAGTTAGATACTAAACCAGACAAAAATAAAATTTGCCCACATGTTTTTGTTTTTTTTTTATGGCATATAAACCTTTTGCAGGTTATTTAAAGCCAGAAATATTTTTAGATTGAAAAAACTTTTTGGAGATGATGATTTTAACTAATACAAGTTCTACTAATTCACCCATAGCTGGAGGGATAAGCGGTGGATTCATCTCTTCCCCGAGAGTATTTGTGCATAAGTGAATATAACAAATCTAACTGAAAATGGAATTTGGCTATCCAATTCCCAATTAAATCGATTGCCCATCACAGGACCTGCACATCCAAACTTAACTTTGGTGATCATACAAGAACTGGTGTTTCAACAAGTGGTAAGATATATGGCATCATTTATATATTCAGTCATAAGTATAAACAGAAATGAATGCAATTAAATCAATGTACATGGTGTCCAAAAAAATTTGACACCATTTCTCAAGCCAATAATTTGGGCAATTCTTGTTGAAATAACCTTAAATTTTCACAGAATGTATAGAACCAGATCAAGATTTTATATTTAATGTTTTATTTTTGGTATCTCAATGAGAATCTGCCAGAGAGATGGAACGAGCATGGTGAAGATGAAGACAGTTTTCAGATGAAATGACCACATCAGTCACTAGACATGTTCCCATGTGATTTCTTTTTATGAGGATATGTGAAGTAATTAGCATAATGTCCCTCGTCTTCCTGCTAGAATTGATGAACTCAAACAGAGAATCACTTCTGCACAGGATAATGTTACCGGAGACATGCTACAGTGTGTTTGGCAAGAGCTTAACTACCAACTTGACATGTGCCATGTCACAGGCAATGCACATAGTGAACACTTATGAAATTGGTCCCATAATAAACTTATAATGTTCAACACTTAAACTGTTCAATTTCATTGAGCTAAACTTAGTAGTTTTCAAGATAATTGCTTTTAAAATAATGTCAATTTTTTTGAGACATCCTGTACTTATATACAAACAAAGCTTTATATATAATATTTATAAAGTTATGCGAGCCAAACATGAAAGTATTTTATTGCTTTCAGAAATTAAAACTATAAAAATTACAATAAGACGTAATTTTAAGGAAAAAAAAACTTTCTATTTCTATTAATTTCCCACTGCTAACTAAACTTATACATTTCTCTCTTCTGCTCAAGCAAAAGTTTCATCTCAACTGAGATTTCTTTCATTTGGATTGATAGCTAGTAGCAACACAAATAATAAATAAATACTATTATGTGGACTTTAAAAATAAAAAAAATATTGAAACATAATCAGTTTCCAAGTAATTTTTAAGTATAAAGTAATAGCGCTGTCCAAGAAAGACAACTCCAGGTTTATTAACTGCTAATTCCAAAGTTGGCTACCTTTTCTTAAATAAGACAAAAATAAGCCTGAATTTTTCTGTACTCATTGTCAGCCATAGTGACACCAATTGCATTATTATTATTATCATCATATACCTTTAGAGAGAATTAGCATTTGCAAATAACTATAAATATGAAAGGACTTAACACTGAGCAGAGACCACAAAAGGGAATTATTATCTTTATAATTAATTTTTTATAAAGTTGAAAAAATATTTTTATAATTTTCATTATTAGAAGGTTTAAAAAAAAAAAAAAAAAAAAAAAAAAAAAAAGAAAAGAAATTGTAGGCAAGATCTACTTTTCTGTTACTAGATCTATCTTTGATAGTAATAATTATTGTTTGTAACCATTCAGTGAAAAACTGTAACTGAATAATTTATAATTATCAATCAACAAGTGTGCATAATACCAACACTCAACCCAAACAATATTTTGGTCATTATCTTACCAACAGCATATCTATTAGGACTGAAAATGTATGCCATTCAAATAATAATAAAAGTAAATTTTCAAGAGCTTATACTGTAACAGTAGTTAGCTACTAAAAACTTTATCAGGACATAGAAAAATGTAAGAATTTAAAAGAACAGCAAGCAGAAGAGGTATTTTGTAATATTTATGTTTTAAACTGTACTTTGCATCAGGAATAAACATTTAAATGCATAAAACATGATAAAACTAAATGATGTCTTGTTTTTTCTTAAACTAAGTTTAAATAATCTTTAGTAGAATTTTTGAAAATATTCAAAGATATATTCATTTTATTATTTATACAATGACACAAAAATACTGACATTATTCTGAGAGAGGTTGAGAAATTGAAATGAGTTCTATTTTAGTGCTAGCAGTGTATATAACCAAGGTTCTTAATTTTGCTGTTGCCAAACAGTATTATCACTACTCCACTTAGCTGTAATCCTTTTTTGAAGAAAAAATAATTAAAAAAAAAAATCAAACGGCATTTTTATAATGCCATATCCTTTCAGAGCTTAGACTATTATGACTCTCTACAGCATCCTTTTCTTTATCTGTGAATTACCATGCATTCTTGGGAAAAGTAGAGGAGTGGTTCCCCATTAACTTCTCTACAGTTTTGAGTTTTCTTGCCTACACCCAAGGCTAGAGAGCCCAGTCAACTCTTCCATTGAACTCATAGCTGAAATGAGGGGGAGATGAACTGATACCTTTCCCAAGGGCATTAGTGCAAAAGAGAACGCAATAGACTAGAACTGAATTTGCTTGCCAATTCTATATTCTGCACCAATAACTGTTACATAACCCTCAGATCGGATATTTTGATGGCAGAAAGAAAAAAAAAATAAAGAAATTTAACAATTAAGAACAAAATTTAGCAGTTTTCAACCTAAAATTATTTTGAACAGACAAAATTGCTCACAAATATACCTCACACCACATTTTTGTCTGTATTACAGTAACGAACAAAAATAGAGAAATTAGATCATAATAATAACAATTAATCACCAAGATATCTTTATGATACAATTAAACACTGTCAATGACATAATAGAAACAGGATTAAGGAATTATGTCAATAGTAGGCGAGAAGCAGGTGATGTTTGTTAATGGCTCATTCTAATAATTTGTGTTTAAGGTATCCTATATGAAATCTTGAGTCTTCAAAAGATTATGGCTATTTCCTATTTTCTTTTATTCAGTTTTACCTTTTATATACAAAAAAGCTCCCATTTATTTACTGGTCTGCTTTGTATCTTTCTTGTCAATGATTCTCTCTTGCAATCAATCAATCCTAAGAAAGAGTCTCCCTGATCAATAAACATGGATGCACTTTCTGATCCTGGCTTTTGTCTGCATTGATTTCAGCATTCTTACCTTCTTGACCTCATCCTCATATTAGGCTTATGTTTCACATAGACCTTCAGCAAAATCACACAGAATTATCTCTAATAATACTAATAATATAAAAACAATTGTCTATTTAGAAAAGGAAAGATAAGAAAAGAAAAGATTAATTTTAAACCTAGTCATACCTTTGATTTTCAAATAAATAAGCAGGGACAATTATTTTTTTTTTTTTTTTTTGAAGAAAAATCCACCTAGGACTTCCTTATTCCAACAACCCCTTTTATTAAATATTCAAGAAAATTCCTCCCAGCCCTTAATTTAGATTATGAGTATTTCATTACTTAAAATTATAAAAAAAAAAAAAAAAAAAAATTGTAATGGAAGTGGGGAGCTATGCCACTTCTTTTATTCCAACCCCTCCATCTATTTGAAACAAGTATCAGCAAAATCAACACAAGTTGGTTTGATTGATTTCTTTTTTTACAACTTATCAACCTTTTGTAGATTATTTAAAATCAGAAAAAAATTTTTTTTTAAATTGTAAGAATTTTGGGAAAAAAATAATTATTTGCTGATACAAGTCCTACTAATTAACCCACAGCTGGGGGGAGAGAAGTGGTGTATTCATACCTTTCCCAATGATATTTCCAATTCCAAGCCATTATCCATTACACCACCCAAACATACAACCTTATAGCACTTGGTATTCATAAATGGTCACCCATCTAGGTAATGACAAGGTTTGACAAAGCTTTACTTTGCTGTTTCAATGTGATACGGTCATTAGCCAAGCTCAAGTTGGATATTGTTCAAAATTCAATATTTTTTTTTTTTTTTTTAAATCAGTCTATTTTCTTTGTCTGGTTAAGAATCACCTAACTTATCAGAATTATGTAACAAGAGATTTGTCCTTTTTTTTTTTTTTTTTTTTTTTTTAAGTCCCCTACATAGTCTAAGTGTCACCTTTCAAGAACAATGGATGTTGCTCAGTCTGAATACTGGAACATGACTGTCCAGCCTCACCATCAAATCTCTACTATATTTTAATACAGATAGAATTGTAGTTATACAGTCTCAGTTGAGCATTTCCTCATAATTCAACACATCCTTTAATGTCTGCCATCATATCCAAACTTCTCAAAAGTGTGACAATCTCTCCAGCTTACATTTCCCCATGTTATCCACTTTCAACAAACAGAGAATGTCCACATTGAACTCATTCATCTGATTTCTACAAACAACTTGACACCACCACCAACAGCAGCCTTCCTTTTTCATCCTCTGAATCTTAGAACTATGCCTGTGAAGCTGATCCCCTCAACTCTTTCCCCACAATGTGTTCAACTTCAAATAAATATAATTCAATGAACTCTACTTCGCAAGGTAATTGACGATAAACTACACCGAGCAGCAAGGCCTCTGATCAGGAGATTGAAGGCTTTGAGGAGTGTGCAACCACCTCTTAATTGCTTTTGTTCCCAGAGCTACCCTGACAAAGTGTAGTAGCACCTGTTAGGGTCCCAGCTTTGGGCAAATAGTTAACCCTGCAAACTGAGATCAAAACACTAGATTTTTATAGCGAAAATACTAGCAATACATTTTTGAAAAAAAATATTACCAGCAATACATTTGACTCAATAAAAAACCCTCTTTATAAAAATACATCAATGAAACCTGATCTACAAACTGACTTACAAAAAATACATATTCTATTCAAATGAAACTATCCTAAAAATCTTGTCAGTGTTAAATAACCCATTGAAGCTGATATGATGTAAAACAAAATAAACCAAACCAAAATCAACATTTTCATATCTGTTTATATTTATTTTAACAATATAACAAATCTACCTTTGATATCTCACATGTATATAGATCAAATAACTTGTCTTAATAATTATAGATTTATCCCTTGTCACAAAGCAAGAAGTTTAGGATTGGGCTTATGGCTCCTTCTAAAGTCTTCTCATTCCCTTTCACTCCAAGTAGACTCTTGTGTCTTAGTGGCATTATCACCTTCCTTGGGATAGATTAAAAAATAATTAATTTCTTCTAATCTTCTTCTAAACATCCTCTTGATCTTACATTCTTGCATTATGATCTCTTATGGCAATCATAACACTCTCCATTATTGACCTACATCTGAAACAAACTTTTCCAATTCTGCTGAATGTCATACAAGCATTCACAAACTGATCTCTTGATCCATATTAAAAAAAAAAAAAAAAAAAGTATATATTCTGGTTGATTTCTTTGTATAATTTAAAGGCAGCTGATTCAACAAATCCTGCTTCATGCTCAGTAATTTCTCTGCACTCTCAACAATGAACTCCATCTTATTCTCAAAAGGTTAAATCTCATAAGATTTAAATTTCTTCTGAATGTTAACATCGTGAATACAGCACAATTCTTTCTCTGTTCATCTCTTTCAGCTTGTCTCCAAAATTACATGTTTTTATTCATTTTCCCAGCAAAATTTAATAAATCACATTTTCATTTTTACTTGTTTCTCCTTGGAAAAAAATCCATCACTTCATTTGTCATTGCAGAAAATTTTTCAAATCATTTAATAAAATCACAACTATCTTTGATTCGTCATATTTTTTTCAATAGACTGATTCTCAGCTCAAATTTGTTAGACAACATGCCCACTTATTGCCATCAGTGCCGATAGACACTACTATGAAATAAAAATTGTATTTTTCATACCACTCATCCAAATTTTTAAATTATTGTATATTTTTTTCCACAATAGGAGTTGATATGTTTGCCTATCATCTGGTTAATACTCCTCTTCAGTGTTTCAAACCAAAGTAGAGGTTTACACCATATTTCCTGTTTAGAAATTAATTTCTGGTTCCTTCTAAAGTCTTTTCTTTCTCTTTCAGTAGCCCCTTTCATCTTAGTGACATTATCACCTTGCTTGGGGTGAATTGATTAAAAAAAAAGGATAGGTCACCATTTCAAATTATACCACAGAACTTTCCCCTTGAATTTTACTTTAATCCCTGATATATCTAGGAGTTCAAGTCACACAATGTTATAAACTAATGAAGACATCAAAAAGGGCCTCAATGATGGTCAGATTGAGAAGGGGCCTCTAAACTATGTTCCCTTGCACCCCACCATGAAAAAAAAACAAAAAAAAACATCCCCTTCTCAACAGAGTACAAGTTATGGCAGTCAAAGCAGAAATCTAGGTTACCTCACACAAATAAAGTTCAGTGCTGATAATTTAAATACGTTTGCACCAGTTGAAATTCAAAATGGTACAAAAAGAGCAAACCTGATTTTCCACACGACCTAACATTAGGGTAATTTTAGCTCGCCTAGTAAACTAGAATTTTACAATAGTTTATTAATGCATATTTCAAGATATATACTATTCCAGGATAACACCGAGACTAATTGTATCAGATGACCAAAGTGTATTCAAAATATCTACTTTATGAAAAGTAGGAAAAAAAAAAAAGAAAATCGAGTTACATTCATATTCCATGTAACACACATGGAATCTGCACAAATTTACAACTTGGCATTAGCAAAACTTATAATAGTTTCAAAAAAGTAAAAAATTCCAGTTTTACTTCCAGAACTAAATTTATGATTTCAATTTTTTTCCATCTATATTCATCAGATCTTTGTCTCAATTTACTGTTTAACCAACAAATTATAATAATGCCATAAGTGAAAATAAAAAATTTAAAAAATTATCAAATAATGTGAATTTAAAATTGCATTAACTGCTATTCTTGCCAAAGTCAGAATTAGTACAAGTTAGGAATTTTTATTTTTCTAAAAATAAAAGCACTATTATCTGATCAAAAAAAAAAAACAAAAAAAAAATAAACAAATGAAACTTTCAAGTTTCATTGCAGAATAAAAAAAAAATATGATTGATAAATAATTTGAAAATTCAATGTTTAAGTTTCTTTACTTATTTTGTAAAATCAACAAAGATTATGAGAAAAAAATCACAACTATTTAATTTCATAAAAATCAAAATGCCAATGTTTTATACTCATATTGAAAAAGTATCAGGATCCAAAATACGAATGAAGAAAACAAATGGCAAGGGAATTTATTTCATGCAAAGACAGGATACTGTGCTTCTGGTCTTTGGCTATTTTGACTTTCGAATAAGTAAAGACCCTAAGGAAAATCTCAAGTAAAAAGGAAGGTCATGAAGCACCAAAACTCAACCAAAATTAGATCTCCTTTTTAGCAGGCAATCATAATTTAAATCACATAATCAAAAGTAAAAATTTTAGGGTAACCTTGTTAAGCACTAATGTTCTAACTTCAAAATTATACCTGACCCAAGAATAATCTAAATACCTTGTTGGGAGCATCACTACAGACGCATTTCAGCAGAGTACATAAAAGCACACGCATACAATTATAGTTTGTGATTTAAATTAAAGTATGATTTTTATATTGAGTATTAAAATCAAATGTTTGGAGAACATTATAAAGATTTCATTTAACTCCAATAATTCTATCATTCAATATCTTCTGAAACTGAAATCTAAATGGCCAAATAAAAAAAAAAAATTAAAATAAAATGTATTATAATTCTGCTTCACAACAATGACAAATTTAAGTTTCTCAGTAGTTCATTTACTCTCATCATATTTCTATACTTTTGGCTTTGTCCTTTAAGATGCAATACATTTATGTTTGCTACACAATCCAACATTGAAAACAGCAACCAATTGTGTACGTATGTATGCAACGACACATGGAAGTGCATATATGCACAGTCACACACTGTTCATATATGTTTATGTTTCTGAGTGCTCCAGTGAGTGAGCATGCGTGTATGTATATCTGCCTATGCCAATGAGGGAACATGCGTGTATGTATGCTTGTGTACATATGTGGCGTTCCGACAACAATTTTTCCTCCCACTACCATAAAACACCGATATACGCAACCATATATAAATCCAAAATTTAAAAATTAATCAGTTTGTCTGACAATCACAAATAGCATGAAACCCAACTATATATATATTATATATATATAGAGTGAGAGAGAGAGATGATGATGAAACAAAGGGGGAAAAGCTCTTATAAACAACTTGTTTCACCAACATCTGTAGGTCTTTACTTCCTCACGTTGGAATGAAAGAAAACTGTATGTAAGAAAAATGTGTTGGGATTTCTGAGTATAAGAGAGGCAATAAATTACCTCATCAGATCAGACAACCAGAAACCAATGTTTATATATATATATATATATATATATATATATATATATATATAGAGAGAGAGAGAGAGAGAAAGAAAGAAAGAGAGATATGTTGATGTACTGGATTTTAAATTGGCCCATTGAAATCAGAAAGTGTTTGGGGTTTTTTTTCTTTATAATTCTTACCTGAAGAAGCCAAGACCTAGAGATATTGATGAAACATGTCATTTATAAGCTTTTCCACTTTGTCTCATCATCTCTACTTTTGTTTCAGATACTATTATACATCATACACATACACACAAATAATCATGTTAATAGGATATAGAATCCAGAGAAATGGGAAGTAATGAGACAAATTGTAATCTTTTTATTGACAATGCCTTTCACCTTTGTTGGTTTCAATTTGATTTTTTCCAAGCCAATAAAACAGGCTGGTTCTCGCTTTCATCTGACTCAGTCCCAGTCTGCCTTGTCTTGAATTCAGAATGCTATGTTCACTTGTTCCAAATTACTCTAGTGTGTCAACTTCAATTCTTAGTCTGTGAACTTTTTGCCATATTACTATTAATTCATCTTGCATTATATTATTTTTACCTTGTCCTATTTTTCTTTTGCTTATTACAAATTTTGTCAATTCTGTTTGTTGGACAGTTGTCATTTTACATTTAACAATGACCACTCACTTCGCAGCCTTTGTTAAGTAGGTGTCTTCAGGCTAGAATGAAAGACAAATCTGTCATTTTTTTTGTTTTGTTTTTACTTTGTATTAAAAATCATTAATGTCTATATGCTCAGTAAGCAGTTTCTGTTTAGGATGAAAAAAATAAAACTGCATTTTTCATTCCAACCTTAATCTTCCACCTAACAAAGGTAAAATAAAAAGATTTTCCACTGTCTCATTTCTACACATAAATATACAATTAATTATTATATTAATTAATTATATGCATATATAATTAGATATAATTATACTAAGTATGCGTAAATGTCGGTAAACTATCACTGATAGTTTAAATTTATCTAAAACCATCACTCTAAATTAAATAATATTGTAGTTAACTCATACCACAAATAAGTTTGTACATCCTTTCAAAACATTAGCCTATTCTATTTTCTACAGAAATAGCAAATGACAGAAAAGTATACATGCCTGTGTTAAAAATAATTGAAGAAAAGAAAAGAAAATTAAAGGTTACAAACCTGATATCCCCCCATAGAGATGGTAACAGTACAGGTAATGGGTGGGTTGGGTTCATACACTGTATTGGCAAAGGAGAACAGTACCAGTGGAAACCAGATAATGAAAATGATCAGCAACAGGAGCAGACCTCCAACTCCATATTTAATGGTGGATTTCCTCTTTTGTGCACGAGGGGTTGGATACGTCTGCAGAAAAAAAAGAAATAACAATCAACAAGAGATACAGTTAAATGCATATATTTATAATATAAAATAGATGAATGGTCATTGGAAGGATAGTGTTCAATTTATATTATTTGAATATTATTCACTTCTTTCATATAAATGATAAAAAAGCTCCTTTCTATTCAATGTTTTTAAACAAGGTTACATATAAAAAAAAATGTCAAATTGAAAATTAAAAAAAAAAAAAAAATTAAATTGCAAATATTTTATGATAACTTGATATTTCTTTTACATTAATTAATTTCTAATGGAAAATAATCAAGGTTCATTATGTATCAGATTAAATCAAGTTAAATTAGATTTCTAACTCATGGTCAGCTGCTACCAGAAATATTTTTATTACATAATATATGAGTGACATACCCTAAAAAATAATCTAACATTAAACCACAAGGTTTTACAGTTATTTATTCAGTATCTAAATCATAAGGCCATATTTTAGGATATTTAATAAGTGATATAGCAAATAAAGAGAAAATTGTACAACACTTTATAATATCATTAAATATCAAGAAAGAAAGCAATAAGACTAATTCACAAAATGTATAATTTTTGCTAAAGCAATTTTTGTTTTTAAATTTACTGATTTTTTTCCCCCCCAAATTTTTTTAAAAATTTAAGCACAAGTCAAAATTAAATTTGATATATAGTTAAAGTTGATTTAAATTTCTTCAAACTGAGGGCTACCTTTTAATTAAAGAAAAAATACTAGTATCTTCCACATAAGAAAATTCTTTAAAAAAAAAAAAAAAAAAAAAAAAAAAAAACAGTGCCTTACCACTTCTGCATGTCTCCAACATTTAAGAACAAAGATATTAGCATAAATATCTTCCATTTGTAGCCAGCTGGACAGAGCAAGTGTTGTGTCTGTCCACATCCAATCCATGAGAGCTCGTAACTCCAACAAGAAAGGAATAGCAAGAAAACTGGAAAAAAAAAAAAAAAAAAAAAAAAAAAAAAAATTAAAATCACATTTTTAAGTTGAAAAATAAAAACAAAATGAGTGAGAAGATAATAAGAATGTAAACACATTCACTTCTACTTGATGCATAACAGCCCTCATCTACAAAATAAAATTGTGTATCCATAAGTATATTTTTGTGCAATACTTTTCAGCATGTAAATACAACACTGATCCTAAGCAGAAGTGCTGATTCATACACAGTATCATGTTTTTATGTGTACTATACAAATAATAAGAGATTGAAATTGCTACAAAACAAATGCAAAAAAATGTCTTTGTTTTGTCACCACAAAGTATCTTAGTACTTAACATAGCTAGAGAATGAGTCAGAGTAAAAAATACTGATGAGAAGATTTAACATTAGCTGGTATCAATAACTGGATTTTGATATATGAAACATTCAAAGAACCAACTAGAAACTGAAATAAAGGTTTATTATATATTTTATATATTTATAAAGTTTAAATAAGTTTATTATATATTTTATATATGACATCCAGTTATAATTAGTAAATGGGATATTAATAAATTATTGCATTGACAAACAGAGGTTATGCATTTAGATGTTGCTTCAGCTTCTAAATCAGGGGTTGGCAATCCCCGGCCCCTGGGTCACATCCTATCTAATTAATTTGTGGAACAAGTGGCTGATAAACATCAGCTGGATTTAATCACTTTACAATGCAATGAATTTTTAAAATCAAAATTTAATTCCAAATCCACTGCTGACTTCTACAAGAAATATGTCTAGCCAAGTGGAAAATATAAAGCTTATTGAATAATGTGAAAATGATGGTATCATTATTTGGAAGTACATATGCTGGTGAACAAATTTTTTTGAAAATGAAATATATAAAAAGTCATTTAAGTACACAGTTGGCTGATGACCACCTGGATGTTGCTTTGCTCCTGTCAGCAACAAATATTTCACATGATGTGGAGAAGTTATCAAGCAATAAGCAGAAACAAGTGTTTCATTAAATAATTTGCAATTTCTAATTATATTTCGTTTGTAGTAAGGAATTTGCATATTTCGTTAAGAGTGTTGTTATCCTGTTATTCCTGCAGTAAAATAAGGAACCATGTTTAAATAATATAACATTAACTTTGTTGATCTTTTTTTAAATGTCCAAACCAAGGTAGACTTAGGTTGAGACACTTTATTAATCATGGTCCTCCTCCGAGATAGTGCATAGGTTTCTGGCCCGCCCTCTCCAAAAAAGTTGCAGACCTCTGTTCTAAATGTATAGGAAATCTGAATTGCCAATGAAAAAAATATTAGTATTCTTCAAAGAGCTTATTAAGCCAAGGGAGATAACTGCATATTTATTAACACGAGTTTTTTCCCTTGAAATTTTTTTTCCAGTTTCCTCCTTTTAATGGATTTGGTTGAAATATTTGTATATTTTCTAAGACTAAAGGTTGCTATTTAACAAGTAATGGTCACGTTTTTAAAGTGAGTTTTCAAGACAGTCAAACACACTAATTATACACCGTGATATGTGGAGATAAGACAAAATGGGTGAAAGCTTTTTTTTTTTTTTTTTTTTTTTTTTCTCCTTTCAGCTATGCGAGCCATCTCCTAATACAAAGCAGAGTTAGAGAAAAAGGGTGTTGGGAAAGTGGCAGAGTAACAAAAATCTTCATCAGATGAATTGGTGATTTACATACTGAGACCATTAATGTCTGCTGGATTTGAAATCTAGTCCAACCCAATCTTTGTTCTTTTTGTGTTTTTTTTTTTTTTCTGTTAGTTCATAGTCTACATTGTGCTACAAATAGTTTTGCAATGATGAGTGATATTTTATATGAACCTAGTGTAAGGTTTATCATCTACTACAAAGAACGAAAGGCATAAATGATAGGAGCTTTTTTCACTTTATCTCATTTTCACTTTTGTTCAAATATTATTCTAAATCCTACTATCATCTATACCATGACATTTTTAAATATACTTACCCTTTAAAGAGGAACAGGTTAAGGTAGGAGTAGTTCTTGGTTAGGAAATTGCCTAAAATGCGAGTTGGATAACCAGAACGAATCTGGTAAGCAGACAGAGCAAAATAGATGCATTTCACGAAGTACCACAACATAGCAGGTGTGTTTTGAACAAATTGTCTGGAAAAACAATGACAAAAAGAAAAATTAAGAAATTTCCATCATGTTTTAACAATTAAAAGAGCAATACAAATCACACCTAAAACTAAAATAGCACTTTTTTTGTATCAATAATTTACCTATGTACTTTTAAGAAAAATAAAATTTTCATTATTCTTAGGATAAAACTTAGCATCTAACAATATTCTCAGACTTGATAAAGCTTATAAATTATTAATGAATAAAAAAAAAAAAAAAAAAACTTTAAAAATAATCTGATAAACCTGCGTAATTGACACAATTATAAAATCATACCCACAAGTTAACATACCTTTCTGTAACAGCAGGTAAAATGAAAAAGAGCCAGATGTGTCCAATAATGACCAGGGTCACTTGGAAAATAAATTTTCCCTGGACATATTTGCGAAGAAATAAAGCTCTGTCGATGATGATCAACATGAACTGTACAACCAGCATCACAAGAAATGGAATAGGTACCTAACAATAAAAATTAAGAAACAACAAAAGAATTAATGTCAAATGCAGACAGATAATTGGTCCTTTTATCTTACACTTTACTTATATCAGTTACCTTAACCCCACTAATATTTTCCTTTCCGAACCACCATGAAGTCACAGAATGACTGGAATCTTGTAAGTCATTTATGATTTTTGAGATTTTTTTTTAAATGAGCTTAAAGCATCAATTCATGACATGATAATTGCAATTTCTGACTTAATTACTGGGATGAAGAGTTATTATTTACATTATTTTCATGTCAGATAATAAATTAAATAAAGGGGTCACTTCAAAATTCCCTGTAGATTACCCGGATCAACATATAGCTGAAGTACCCAATAGTCAAAATGTCATGTTGACAACAAAGAGGAGGACAATGGTCAAAATGTCATGATGACTCAATAATGGTCAAAATGCTGTGATAACAAAGAGGCTGACAATAGACAGCAGGTAAATAATGATAATTGCTGATTTGAACGTGAAATGATGGGTGAATACTCAGAAAAATGAATGGTATGAGAGGTGGAAGGGAAGGACAGAAGCAAGAAAGGATGAAAGAAAGTATCCCAGGTTGTTACGATGAACAAAAATGAATGAAAATAAAAGATAAGTGTATTTTCACACACGATAAAATACACTTTTATTCATTAACTGCCTGATAACAGCAAGGATTTGTTTGTATTTAAACTATGAGTTTCATGTGCATGTTAGCTTGTCACCATGTTGAATTCAGAAGTGCAGCAGTTCAGCTAGCAGACAAGGGATGTAACTCGATTGCATTTTGAGTTTTCCTTTAGTAAGTTTGCACCCTCTGAAAGAGAGAAAAGGAAAAGAGAGAAAAGGAAAAGAGAGAAAAGGAAAAGAGAGAAAAGGAAAAGAGAGAAAAGGAAAAGAGAGAAAAGGAAAAGAGAGAAAAGGAAAAGAGAGAAAAGGAAAAGAGAGAAAAGGAAAAGAGAGAAAAGGAAAGAGAGAAAAGGAAAGAGAGAAAAGGAAAGAGAGAAAAGGAAAGAGAGAAAAGGAAAGAGAGAAAAGGAAAGAGAGAAAAGGAAAGAGAGAAAAGGAAAGAGAGAAAAGGAAAGAGAAAGACAGAAAAAGACAGAAAGAGAGCAAAGGGAAGAGAGAGAGAGAGCAAAGGGAAGAGAGAGAGAGAGAGCAAAGGGAAGAGAGAGAGAGAGAGCAAAGGGAAGAGAGAGAGAGAGAGCAAAGGGAAGAGAGAGAGAGAGCAAAGGGAAGAGAGAGAGAGAGCAAAGGGAAGAGAGAGAGAGAGCAAAGGGAAGAGAGAGAGAGAGCAAAGGGAAGAGAGAGAGAGAGCAAAGGGAAGAGAGAGAGAGAGCAAAGGGAAGAGAGAGAGAGAGCAAAGGGAAGAGAGAGAGAGAGCAAAGGGAAGAGAGAGAGAGAGCAAAGGGAAGAGAGAGAGAGAGAAAGAAACAGAAGGGAAGAGAGAGAGAGAGAAAGAAACAGAAGGGAAGAGAGAGAGAGAGAAAGAAACAGAAGGGAAGAGAGAGAGAGAGAAAGAAACAGAAGGGAAGAGAGAGAGAGAGAAAGAAACAGAAGGGAAGAGAGAGAGAGAGAAAGAAACAGAAGGGAAGAGAGAGAGAGAGAAAGAAACAGAAGGGAAGAGAGAGAGAGAGAAAGAAACAGAAGGGAAGAGAGAGAGAGAGAGAAAGAAACAGAAGGGAAGAGAGAGAGAGAGAGAAAGAAACAGAAGGGAAGAGAGAGAGAGAGAGAAAGAAACAGAAGGGAAGAGAGAGAGAGAGAGAGAAAGAAACAGAAGGGAAGAGAGAGAGAGAGAGAGAAAGAAACAGAAGGGAAGAGAGAGAGAGAGAGAGAAAGAAACAGAAGGGAAGAGAGAGAGAGAGAGAGAAAGAAACAGAAGGGAAGAGAGAGAGAGAGAGAAAGAAACAGAAGGGAAGAGAGAGAGAGAGAGAAAGAAACAGAAGGGAAGAGAGAGAGAGAGAGAAAGAAACAGAAGGGAAGAGAGAGAGAGAGAGAAAGAAACAGAAGGGAAGAGAGAGAGAGAGAGAAAGAAACAGAAGGGAAGAGAGAGAGAGAGAGAAAGAAACAGAAGGGAAGAGAGAGAGAGAGAGAAAGAAACAGAAGGGAAGAGAGAGAGAGAGAGAAAGAAACAGAAGGGAAGAGAGAGAGAGAGAGAAAGAAACAGAAGGGAAGAGAGAGAGAGAGAGAAAGAAACAGAAGGGAAGAGAGAGAGAGAGAGAAAGAAACAGAAGGGAAGAGAGAGAGAGAGAGAAAGAAACAGAAGGGAAGAGAGAGAGAGAGAGAAAGAAACAGAAGGGAAGAGAGAGAGAGAGAGAAAGAAACAGAAGGGAAGAGAGAGAGAGAGAGAAAGAAACAGAAGGGAAGAGAGAGAGAGAGAGAGAGAAAGAAACAGAAGGGAAGAGAGAGAGAGAGAGAAAGAAACAGAAGGGAAGAGAGAGAGAGAGAGAAAGAAACAGAAGGGAAGAGAGAGAGAGAGAGAAAGAAACAGAAGGGAAGAGAGAGAGAGAGAGAGAAAGAAACAGAAGGGAAGAGAGAGAGAGAGAAAGAAACAGAAGGGAAGAGAGAGAGAGAGAGAAAGAAACAGAAGGGAAGAGAGAGAGAGAAAGAAACAGAAGGGAAGAGAGAGAGAGAGAGAAAGAAACAGAAGGGAAGAGAGAGAGAGAGAGAAAGAAACAGAAGGGAAGAGAGAGAGAGAGAGAAAGAAACAGAAGGGAAGAGAGAGAGAGAGAGAAAGAAACAGAAGGGAAGAGAGAGAGAGAGAGAAAGAAACAGAAGGGAAGAGAGAGAGAGAGAGAAAGAAACAGAAGGGAAGAGAGAGAGAGAGAGAAAGAAACAGAAGGGAAGAGAGAGAGAGAGAGAAAGAAACAGAAGGGAAGAGAGAGAGAGAGAAAGAAACAGAAGGGAAGAGAGAGAGAGAGAAAGAAACAGAAGGGAAGAGAGAGAGAGAGAAAGAAACAGAAGGGAAGAGAGAGAGAGAGAGAAAGAAACAGAAGGGAAGAGAGAGAGAGAGAGAGAAGAAACAGAAGGGAAGAGAGAGAGAGAGAAAGAAACAGAAGGGAAGAGAGAGAGAGAGAGAAAGAAACAGAAGGGAAGAGAGAGAGAGAGAAAGAAACAGAAGGGAAGAGAGAGAGAGAGAAAGAAACAGAAGGGAAGAGAGAGAGAGAGAAAGAAACAGAAGGGAAGAGAGAGAGAGAGAAAGAAACAGAAGGGAAGAGAGAGAGAGAGAAAGAAACAGAAGGGAAGAGAGAGAGAGAGAAAGAAACAGAAGGGAAGAGAGAGAGAGAGAAAGAAACAGAAGGGAAGAGAGAGAGAGAGAAACAAACAGAAGGGAAGAGAGAGAGAGAGAAACAAACAGAAGGGAAGAGAGAGAGAGAGAAACAAACAGAAGGGAAGAGAGAGAGAGAGAAACAAACAGAAGGGAAGAGAGAGAGAGAAAGAAACAGAAGGGAAGAGAGAGAAAGAGAAGGGAAGAGAAAGAAAGAGAATGGAAGAGAAAGAAAGAGAATGCAAGAGAAAGAAAGAGAATGGAAGAGAAAGAAAGAGAATGGAAGAGAAAGAAAGAGAATGGAAGAGAAAGAAAGAGAATGGAAGAGAAAGAAAGAGAATGGAAGAGAAAGAAAGAGAATGGAAGAGAAAGGAAGAGAAAGAAGGAAGAAACACTGTTCACTTTCCCCAATATTCCCACTAACTCATACAGATGGAAAGAATGTTCGGTTCTCTGCACCACTTCAGTAAGTACCAGACTCCTCCTGTTATGCTCTATCTTTACAAGCGCCAGATCAAAGCTAATCTTGATAGAGTCCAAAAGCATCTGTCGCCTTGTGGTTGATTCATTGTTTTCCACTTTATTGACTTCAGTCATAACTGGGAATGACTACAAAACGTTTCCTCCTCCCTTTTTATAGGCAGAAGTTCACAAATGCATGCTAGGATGTTTTCTTAGTCTATAAAATAGGTTGGTTCACAATTTGGCTTGATTCAGTCCATATCTGCCTCGTCTATAAGGTAGACCACTGTGTTTGCTTTTCTGACTTTGCTTTCGTGCATAGATGCCAATTTGTAGATTGTAAACTTTTTGCTTATCTTACCTCTAAACTTGCTTTGCATATAATGTTTGCTTGCTTGATACTATTTCATTATTGCCCTTTTTCTTTTTTATTGCAAGATTTGTTAATTCTCTTTGTTAGGCAGTTCTGTTATTTCTTTTGCATTTGACCATGGCTACAAACTCATCACCCTTTACAACCCCCTCCCCACAGACAAAATGTTACCTCTTGCTTCTCTACAACTATTTCTATGGAAAAATGTTAAATGAGTTCCTTAGTTACCCCAACCCTAACCATCCAAGCTAAGACCCCCACCCTGCTTCATACATAAGCCACACTAAACCTCATTCCCTTTGTATTTCTTTAGTAAGGAATAAATTCTATTTGGATAGCGTCTTCCCAAAAACTGCTACTTTATGAAAGAGAATTCCTGGAAGATGCTTTCCCAAACAGTACAATCTTAACCTCTGCAAGTCTAACATTAACCATTATCTTTCCAACATATCTGCAGAAACTACAATCTTTGCTCTTACCACTCACACGACTGCCACCTTCAGTAACCCTCTACCCTTGTATAGGGTGAACATTAGTATATTTAAAAAAAAAAAAAAGATATTGTATTCACATAGAGAAGAGAGAAAGAGTGTGTGAGAGAGAAAAAGAGAGAGTGAGCAAGCAGTGTCCACTTAAGTGAACAAGTGATTATGAGATCACATAATTTGGATTAGTTAATTAATAATAAGTGTAAAACAGAATTGGTGTTTGATTTTTTTCAATTAACTTTAACTACTCTCATCTTGTTTATAGAGGCAGTGATTTTTAGACTGAGAGGCACCAGTGTGTAACGAGGTGGATAGTGAACCACCCATACAAGACTGGGCCCAATAGCGACATGACAGCAGTCAATAGAATTAAATATAAACAGGCTCAGTTTTATGTTATACAACTGGAGGTGAGAGGAAGTGTGAGGAATGGCTTGAATACATTTAACAGTTACTAGAATTAAATGTTAAATGCGGAAAAAGAACTAAGAAAAGTTTTGAGTAATTGGATCAGTTCAGAGATTCTTCAAGAACCAAACCCGAATAATATTTTGGAGATAACTTAATAACAGTATAACTGGGTACAGACATGTACCAACACATGACACTCACCAACTCAGGTGAAGATTTTGTTAAAAATCTTAAGTTTTACGGGCCGGGGGGGGGCGGTCATTATTCCAAGACTGATCAATCTTGAGAATTCATCTACTTTAGTTCTGTAACACGTGGCTCGTTCTGGATTATAATGTTTCAACCCTGAGCTTGGGACTTCTTCAGGGCTAATCTAAAACAAGATCAGTTGAGGAGTAGTTTATCTAGTACATTGCTACCAACTATATTGTCCATCCCTGGTATAGTATTACATGTTATAACCCCACTATTATATGACTGTTGTTATAACATACTCTTATTTTACATAACCTACTTCATATAAGGATTCTCTATACGTAATGCTTCAGCTACTTGCCATGATGCCTGTATAGTTAGACTGAAAACTGACTCCAACCGGCTACCCCTCTTACCTCTGACCTGGAGCTCTTTATAGTAATGGACAAGTTCATATAGTCACCAGGGGAGTACCATTTGCTCCACAACACATATGAAGTGATTGGTTCATACAGCACATGAACAGAAAAGAAGAAATAGGAATGATACTATTGTGTGTGTGTGCGCACACACACACCTTCTACCACACCTCACGTCATTGGCTTATTCACTTATTTATTCTTTTTAAAGATATAGCATTCATAATTTTTTTTATTTTTAAAAAATAAAGCGTTAGAAAATCAACTGACCAAAATCACCTGAAGATAGCAAAAGGTTGAAACCAAGGTTGCAGAATTGGCTGATTTCCTAATTTTCTATAATTAAAAGCTCTACATGTTAAATTTTTATCTTTTTATATGTGTATTGAGCACTTTTTTAATACTACTGTTTCCTGGTCTAATTCAACTCTGACCATTAACTTTATTATTATTATTATTATTATTATTATTAATAATAATATAACCTAAGATGGAACATTGAATCAATAGCTTCATTTACCGCAAGGAAAGTTAGTTCTCTGTGCCATGCCAGAAAGTTTTTCTTCCCCAAGTCAAATCCTTCAAATCTATAAATCAACCATTCGCCCTTGTTTGGAATACTGCTGCCATATATGTTCTGGAGCCCTGCTGTTCGTCTCAAGGTCCTCGACAAAATCCAGAGATGGATATGCAATGTAGTTGGTCCTGGTCTGGCATCTAGTCTACAGTCACCTTCTCAGATGTTCTGTCACTTCTCTCTGTCTTTTCTACAAGTACTTTCATGGTAACTGCTCTGGTAAGCTATTTTCGCTGGTTCCCAAAGCATATTACTAGATTGGCATCTCAGTCCCTCCCTTTCATTGTCGAAACAGTTAAATGTAGACATCTCTTCTACTCCAATAGCTTCTTGTCTCACACTGTCTGTGGTACTCCCTTCCTTTTACTTGCTTCCATGACAATTATAGTCTTCAAATATTCAAATGTAATGCCAATCAACATTCCCCATCCTTCTCTTTATCCTTTCCTCAATTAAGGTCTCTTTACTCTTGCTCCCACTCTCTGTAACCCCTTGTATGCTAGTGGCACTCCCACCTTGCTTGGGGTGAAAAGCTTAAAAAAAAAAAAAAAAAATGGTGTATGTAGTTTTATCAATTGTGATAACACTGCTTACTATAGTACGATATTTTCTTGACAGATGGCATTATATTGATAGCCCTTAGAAAAGGGATTGAAAATTTGTGTGCAGCAATCTCACTGGAAACTTTGGCCAACATTGTCCAAGCAATAGTTTGCTGTACTAATAAATGTCTGGAAACTAAAGGCTACCATTTTGAGCATTTCTTGTGATTGTAGAGACCAAAGGTAATCTGTATTAATCTCTGAATAAATTTAGTATTAGAATATTTACACAAGTTTTTTCTTTCCTGAAGTATGTATACATTTTTTGGGGGGGGAACTCTGTATATATGAGAGATAAAGAGTAGAACTCAAATTCTGCTTCTGAGTTGTGTGCTTCATCAGTAAACCAAAATCGTTTCCCTTTCTTTTAATTTGCTAGAACTGAGTAATTGAAATATTGTTTATTTATTTATTTTTTGCATATACTTACTAAGGAGGTCCCACTTACAAATATAGACAATTTTTTTTCTATTTAGTGCCAAAATTTTTAAAAAATGGCTTCATTGATGATAAATTAATTTTTTCTATGCATTTAATATAAACAAAAAATCTTTTGAGCAATCTGATACAATTGTAGGAGTTTTCACCATTAATTATTCTATAGAAACAAATTGGTTGCTCTCTGTTATACTAAGAGTCTGAGCCATTCATAAAGACATGATTTAAAACCTATTATACCTGAAATTTTGTGGTGGATAGTCACATTCAAATCAATCTCCTAGTTACACAAAGCCAAAAATATACTCACCCTGTTCTCTTGGATATATGTTGTTACATCTCCACCACTTGATTGCTATAAGATAAAAATTAGTTAATTTTATCAATAAATATAATTATATATAAGAAAAACAGTTTTTTTAAGATACTATACAAGTTTGACATGTTTCATTATTAGCTTCCCCACAGCCCAGATGCTGGTAGTGCTCTGATCAGAATTCATCTTTGAAATCTATTTCACTGAAAATATTCAATGTTTTTTTTTATGTTTTATTTTGTAATAGGTCAGTGACCCTGATGGAATCATAATAATGCATGAAATGTCATTTAGGGACTTGCGTTAAGAAGCTAAAAATTCTAGCTGAAGGAATAAAAATACCAAGTGGAGAAAATTATAGAAGCCTAGTTAATCAGATTGAAACCTGATGGAAGAAGGTTTGGTTTAAACCAGAACCTATAAAATGCTTATGAGAATAGAAGTGGTAAGAATTGAACCCAAAATGAACCTAAAAAGATTTAGTAAATTGAGTAGATTTGAATTTTCCCTGTCATACCCAAGAAAATTGCATTGACAAGATTAATGTGTTTACCAAAATTCTTCAAAACCAAGATGAATTTGAGAAATGTTTATTTAGCATACAATCCAGCTAGAACCACATGGATTCCTTAATGTTATATACCATACCTATGAACAATAATGGGTATGTCCCAATCCTCATAAATATGCTGGACACTATTGTAAGTGGGGGTAATATGCTAAGTAGTCCACCACTAGCAGTGGTTTACCTACTTTCATGCCACTGGCAAGTATTGTATTTTGTTGATGCTATAAAGATTACCATTTGGTTATTCTTCATCCAGTAACCTTTTCTAGGTTACAACACTAACCAAAATGTGTGAACCAGAATCTGACCTAACATAAACACACCATGTTTGATCCAAAGTACTTTTGAGCCATAGTCATATATGTTGCTAACAGGAAGTTTTGTGTTTGGAGATAATATCCATCAAAGTCACTCTCCTAAATATCTATATAAGACAAAGGATATAGTTGCATAGTTTGTGCACAGAGTTCATGCAGGGATTTCAGAAAGAATCATGCAAAGAGATCACATTTTGCCCACTTGGCACAAAAGTTTGCATGATTTTTGCTGCCAGTGTGTGCTGTCTCTCCGTCTTTCTATTTTCCTATTCACAAATCAAAAGAAATCCCAACATAGAGACAAACGTCTAACTTAGCATTTAACTTTTTCTCTATACTTCAAGGCCCTAGTAGAAATTCAACCAAGAATAACTGTAACCTTTTGACGGCCTGTGGCACTCAGATGTTTGCAACTTTTACATTGGCTCTCATTTTTTTTCTAATTATAATCTTTTTGCCTTCAAGAACATCTCTAGTCAAAAGAAAACCATGGCTCACTGAAATGTATGAAAGAATGCATCAAAAATCACATCCCAGTAAGTACACATTGGCAAGACACTAGACAACTGTATTCAGAGACAGGTGAAAATATCAAACAGATGAAAAACACCCACACTAGCAAAACATTACACCTCACTTGGTATTTGGTGCCAGGGACAATAAGAGGTACTATTTGGCATGACAACTGTATGTGGGTGTATACTTAGTGCCACAACCAAGTGTATGTGTATAACGTGAAACATTTTCAAATTTCTCTAAATGTGTATGATTCAACATTTTAAGCTGTTTATTTTTCACTTCTATTCAATAATAATATCAAGCAACAAAACAGAATTGAAATAGAATCTAGTTGAAAAAAGCAAAAAAAAAAGAAAAAGATACTTACAACTGGTCCAAATGCCCAATAGCCAAACACAACAATGAGAAAAGCTAAAAAGTCACATGCAAACATTGGGGCATAGACATCAACCACGGCATTGTATGTTGAGTTGGTCATCTGGCGGTAAAAATTCTGGAAAGGCTGCAAGCAGGACACAACACTGTAAAAAAAAAAAAAAAAAAAAAAGATAAGTTAGAAATCTTGTAAAGAGATTTCACCAAACATTTATTTTAAGTGGATTCAGAATCTTTATCAACAAGTTTGAATTAGTGAGCAAATAGTATAAGAAATTTAATAAGCTGTAGCTTAAAATTTGAATCAAATTGGGTCATTTTACCAAAATTTATCCTATTAATGTTCTTGAGAATAGTTCATTAATGGTTTCGATTTGAGCAAATGAAACCCAAAAGTCAAATGAACAAACATGGAAAGCAGGTGTGCACGTAAGCTTCAAGATAAACTTGATAAATTGTAGTAAAAATAAGTCTATTGCACTCCCAGCAGTCACTTGTACAAATCACAATATCGCTGGTTCAATTCACCGTTCTCGCCATCTTCACACGTCACTACCTATAGTCAACGTTTTATTTTTCTCCCCTTTTTCATGGCTCCAGCACTCTTTTATCAGGCCAACACCACGGTTCCCAGCCAATCAACTTTCTTCGTTGTTATTCTCGGTTACACAGGCAAATTGCCTCCTCCAGTTCCACCAATCAGCACACGACTTGCTATTGGTGGAAGCATTCCAAACTGTACAAAAAAAAAAAAAAAAAAACCTCATTCTTGCACATACTGCTAGAATGGCTGGACGGGAGAGTAATGCCATTTTCACAAAGCAAACTTGATGTCACATGCTGCCCGTTAAGGTAAGACCCTTATTCTCCTATACACCAGATGCAAGCCACTCTGGCTCGCTTGCTTCTACGGGACTGTTCACCACATAAATACTTCCTGAGAAACATCTTCAGTGAATTGCCTAAATGATTCTATAGAAAGACTTTCTACATAATCAGATGATGCCAAAGTTAATAAATGACCTGAGTGAGCATCATATGTTCAATGTTCAACAAACCTTTGTTTAAAATATCAGAAACCTTTCTACAGAAAACATTACTAAAGTAAGCATCTTGTTATAAGTATTTCTGAGAAAGTTTTTCGAAGTTTAAGACAAACACATTTATGCATACAACACACACTGCTTCTTTATGTTCATTCATTATGTATGACAAAATAATTTTTTACCCTCAACTAATTCACCCACAATACAATGTAGAGTGACTAAGTTCATGGTGGGATGGCATAAAATTGTCTATGCTGATCTTCTGAATAATAATGCCCTTAAATTTACAGTAAAAAAAATATCATGGCTAGGTAGTCAGCATTTCATTTTTTGTTCGTTTGTGAATAAAATATTTTAAGGAGGAAAAATATTCTTAAGCAAAAGTATCAAGAACTATGAACATGCTGATTAAATAATAATAAATAGTAATAATAATCTCATTTAAAACAAGAATATATGAAGAGGAAAAAATTTCTCATATCGAGATTAACTTCAGAATGAACATAAAAGATTAAGCAGTAAAAACCTTAACATCTAAAACTTCATAATCAAAAAATATATATTTTTTAAAAATTTCAAATTAAAAATTGTTATGATTTTGTTGCAATATCCAAAATAGCTTTAGTAAGGTGGGACTGAACAAATTTGTCTTCCTATTAAAATTCTAAATTTATAACAAAATATCTGGTTTTATAAAATCCACATCAAATTCAAAGACTATGTGGAAAGTCAAGTGGGAGGGATGAAAATTTAACCTTGTAAAAATCTACTTGTCCACAAAGAAAAAGCAAAAGAAAAAAAAAAAGAAAGCAAATAAAGTTTAAATACCAAATTTTTATATTTCAGAAACTGTTACAGTGTTTTAAAATTTTTTTTTTTTTTTTTATTCAGTTTTTTATGAAGCCTGTTTTTGTAGAACAGGAAATTGACTAGACACAGGAAGATTTCTTACCAATTCTTCTTACTATGTCATCTCAGACTGCTACATCTATCTCCTACTTGATATATTGTCCTTTGATTTATACCTAATGCATGGAAATAATTATAAACGCAAAATGCACACAAATATCTAACAGAAAAATGTTCCGCTCAGTTTGAATGTGTGCTACATGAAGAATATGAATTTAATAACCATACATGCTTAAAAGCTGAAACTTGGCAGATCAATAATCTAATATGTATTTTAAATATTGTGTAATTTTTATCTTTCTCTGAAAATTATAATTAAATTTTAAGTTTGTATCCACTCAGAGGGAGATCATATCTTATTAATAATTTTCAATAAAAAGAGGTTTTTATTTTATCAGAAATTGATTAATTAATAGAATATGTTCTAATAAAGTATCCATCATAATTTGAATCTGTATAGTTTGACCAAATCTTAATTTATATAGATTTTTAAAGTTTTTCTTCACAAATACCAAATATATTCAGAATAGTCTAAATGTATAATAAAAATTTTTAATACTAAAAACTTAAATATAAAGAATCACAAGTTTATATGGGCAATTTTTAACATCGTTTTTTAATTACATTTCAGTTCACTAAATATTTTCAGTAAGCTTAGAAGTTTTGATTTTTCTTTTCTTTTCAAGGTTTATTTGCAAAGTTAAACTTAAATATTTGTTATGAATAAAAGTAAACATTTATTGAAATATAAAATGAGTCTTTATTTTTGTTAGTCTCCACCAAACTGTGTAAGTTAAAGTTAATGTTACATTTTTTATAGCAAAAAATTAAAAATTCCCCCTGACCGAAATCCTATAAAAACAAATCCCACACACAAACACACAAAATCTAAAAAAGGAAAAAGAAAAAAAAAAATTAAATTAAAGAAATAATAAAAAAAAAAAAAAAAAAAAAAAAAAAGGTAGTGGGAGGGTAAACATACTGGGTGTTTTTAATCCCAAACCTAAAGAGAGGAGGGAAAAAAACAAAATGAATTAACAATTCCTATTGATTATGAAAACCTTGTTTTTATAGAGATTAACAAGAATTCTCAAAATGCTATGTCTATTTTTTTTTTTTTTTTCAAACTTTTGACAGCATTAGACTCTTTGGACAAAGCTACAAAACTTTGACAATTTGATGTCAAACCCAGTTAAAATGATAGACAAGACCATTTGAGAGAAAGATTGAAATATTTGACTCACCAAGAACAAATTGGTATTAAAATTTGACCCCAAATTAACACCACCAAATTATGTTTCTAATTGATAAGAAAAAGAAAATGTAATTTTTTTTTTTTTCCCTTTTTAAAGCTTCTATATTTTTAAATTTTGACATTAGCTTTCCATGAGTACTAACTAATGAAAGTCTTTACCAAATTATACGCCAGCCCTATATATTTTCAATTGCAGGTACAAATATATATCTGATACCATTTTACCAGATGACTCAATATAAATATTTTTCTGACCCAAATCCCAAAATGAACATAATCCTTTTATTTTTTTTTTTTTTTCATTAACAAAATTATACCCAAAGCAAATGGTTTTATTACAGAATAACTCTTGATTACTGCTAAGAAACATTGCTTAACATGAAAGCTGAATGATTAGTTGGATTGTTGCATATTAATTCAAACACTAAGGTAGCAAGAGAGAATGAGATATTAAACTGAATAGATACATGAAGTAACATACAATTTAGGCATTTCAAGGTATATGACCTGGAATTTTGACTTTGTAGGGAGGTTTCATATTAAAAAAAAAAAAAATCCAAAAAGAAATTTTTAAAATTAAAAAAAAAAAAAAAAAAAAAAAAAAAATCATAATACACAGCATTATTTCATCAACATTCCTGTTTGGCCAAATTGGAGATTGTTGAGAAGAAAGGAAGAAATAAAAGTCAAAACATGCAGATTATATTTAGAAAATGAAAAGGGGAAAAAAATAACACAAGTCAAGAGAGTTTGGTAATGAAGGTTCATTTTTAATAATATAAATTTATAAGAACATTTCAAATTTCTACTAAATTTATATAAATTTGTGTTTAAAATTTTCATCAATATCATATAGAAATTATACCTAAATAACTCAACTAATGTTGATGATGAAAAACATTTGGAAATAAAAAATTCAGAATAAAATATGAAGATGTATTTTCACAGCAAGAATTCAAAGTGGAATATCTAACATCCAAAACCCTTTTTCTTAAATGTGCACAAGTTCAAATTAGCATCCAATTCTCTGCATAAATGGTAAAAGAAGGTTAAATCTTTCCGAGTATGGAAACAAATAATAGGTTATGGCTTATGAGAGATTTGCCAAAAGCACAATGCTAATAGCCGCAAAAAGAAGATAAAAGTAAACTTAACTTCCTTCGGATAAACAAGGAAATTATAAATTATCAGGTTTAGTTATATTGAAAAGAAAACAAGCCATTTTAACAGCATTAAGAAAACTTATGAATGTATTGATCCAATTTATTGATACACGTTGTTAGTGATGATTTTGTACTAAGCTCTCAAATAAACTAAAACCAGTACTAAGAAATAATTTATGTCAAAGGATGAGCAATTAGTCAAGATGGATACTTTAGGACTGAAAAACAGTGACAAATAAGGTAATCAAAAAGTCCTTGCTATTTTTTACATTGTCTAGTAAGTGATCAATGATATACAAATGAGCATGTCAGGTGCCAGAAAATCAGTAGGAGTAGGTGCATTGTTCTTGACAAATGCAGGTGCATCACAGACACACACACACACATCAGTCATAACTAGAGTAGCAGCAAAGAAACGGTGATGTTGAAGAAGCATGTTTGAGGTTGTCTGCTTTATGACTTTAATGTGCGCTTGTCCACAGCCACAAGTCTCTGAATATGTCAAGTCTGGGATAATGCTGTGAGTAAACACACCAACAAGCACTGGACCCAGAAGTTCAAATCTGGAGATCAATTCCTTTGTCAGGAAACCCTCAGTGGCCAGCCATAGGTTCTGTATGATGAGGCTCTGAAGATGATCATATAGGACAACATGTGGCATGGTTGGTCAGGAATACCATATGGCAACTTGCCTGGTGGACACTGTGCCAAAGACCTTGTGCCAACAGATTATCACCTCTTTCATTTCCTGGACAACCACCTTTGTGGGAAATCCTTCACAATTAAGGTAGACTTGCAGCAGGCACTGACAGACTTCTTTGCATCCAAGACACAAGATTTTTTTACTGCCAGGGTATTGTGCAGCTGGAGGCAGATTGGCAAAAGGTTATAGATGCCGATAGGGATTACTTTGAGGACTAAGGGTATGTGAAATTTACTGTATACCTTCATTTTTTTTCTAATTAACCATAAACACAAGGACTTTTTTTGCTTACTTTTAGCATGGTTGGTCAGGAATATCATATGGCAACTTGAATATGAAAAGTGTCAACCTCCATAACTTCTCTACAATTTAGTCTAATCTTAAAAATGATCAATACCTCTTGAGTATTAATGATTAAAGATCTTATGTTTTGCATATCTCTCTGCATAGTAGTAGTTGTAGTACAGTTCTCGGTGTCTATTTTGCATATGATACTATAAAAAGGTTTTAAACTTTGCTGGTTAATTCCACTTCGTATCAAAGTAAGGTTCTAAAATAAGATGAAAAGCCAAAGAAATTGCAGTTAAATTTTATGCAAATTTTGAAAAGATCTTAGAGTGCTCCAGAAGATTACAATCAAAGTACAATTTAAGAGATGAGAGAAAAGATAGTAGACTTGAGAAAGCAATGAAAAGCAATTTATCTAAAGATGCAAAAGAAAAGTCAGTGAGATAGAACAGCTGCCAATTTACAACTTTCTTTTGACAATATAATGACAAAATTCCTTTGGAAGGGAAAATAATATTAAAACTATGTCTAACTTGAATCATGATAAGTAAATCTGTAACAATCTTCTATTACGGTTAGAAGATGAAGATCAGAAATTGAATGGAAATTGAAAATCAATGCTTATTTGATTCTACAATACAAAGTTTCATTATTTTGACATTTCTCATTTTATAACGACCTTTTATATCTTATGTAAAATTATCTTGTTTTCAGCAGTTTAGGAGAATTACAAGCATATCACATTAAAACACTGGTATATGACGACTGAAATTAAGATAGGTGACAAATTGGGAATACAAGGTGCTGTAAGCTTGGATGTTTTCTGTAAGTGTGAGTGAAACTGATTCTAGTCAGGTTTTTTATGCACAATTATGCTTGGGAAATGTATGTATCTACCTCTTCTCCCTTTGCTATGGGTTAATTAATAGGACTTAACACTAAATCATTATGACCTACACAAACAATTCTTAAAATCTAAAAATATTTTCTGGCTATAATAACCTGCAAAAGGCTCTTTCTTACAGTATACTTTTATCTTTTTACAAAAAATATAATTTTTGTAAAAGGCCAAGACCATTCAAATCAGATATTTTTTTTTAAGATAAATCAATTTACAATTTTTACATTTACATTAACATATTCCCAACGTTTTAGACATTGTATACTCTAACCTTCTTCCGCTGTTATGTTGGAATTTCGAACTGAATCGTTTATTTCGGGTAGTTTGTTCTAGTTCCACATGCCATGCCTTTCCTGGATATCTTAGTTTCAGTTATTCCCCTTTAGTAAGTCAACTCTTCAAGTTTTTGTCAGGTACATACATAACTCTTTGGGTCAAGTCAATGAAAAACTTCAACCAATGTTTTTATCCACTGGGCTATGTGTCCTTGAGAACAATAAAGATGAGGAGAATAGTCCAAACAATGTAAATAGTGTAAATAGTTACCTCATCTAAACAGATGCTGAGATAAATAAGTTTTTAATGATGTTTTGTAAGCTATGGTGTTTGGTTTTGCTTGCTAAGTTTTTAAAAAATTCAATGAATGTTGGACAATTTCCTCGAAGATGAAGAAGAGACTTGAAACTACTGAAATGTGGTTCTATAGAAAGATGTTGACAATACCATGGACCAAACATGTGAGAAACAACAAAGTTTTAGAGAAAATAGAAACAAAAAGGAAACTTATACTTAATATCAGGAAGAAATGGTTGAAATTTCTGGGGCACATAAAGAGGAAGAAGGGCCCTAAAAATGTTACTCAGAGGACAGAATAAGGGCGAGAGAAACAGGAAAACAACACATAACATATTTGACGAGCTTGAGAAAATGGATGACAGAACAGGGTTTAGAAATAAAAACAGAATTTATTTACAGCTTAAAGGGACAGGAGATTGTGGAGAGTCATGATTGCCTAAATCCTGAAAATAGATTAATTATTACAAAAGTAATGCAAGCTGAACTATTTTAGGTTTCATGTTCAATTTTTATTTTAATCTAATTTTGTACCGTAGTTTGAGGAAATATTTTAAACAACATTAATCTTAAACAATAATACAGAAAGTTATTTCTGGGAATAACTGAAATAAGAAGAAATAGTGCATTAATCTTCCCATAACAATAAAATTAAAATACAAAATGTTTTAAAGAGAAAAATTTTCATGAAAAGTGATTAATTAAATATCACTCAGAGAACATCTGCTTTGTTGTGTAGCTATGTTTGTCCGGGTTTCGTTTCATGTCAGAAAATTTATTCAAGATGAATGGTAAGGGTTATATTAGCTGTATCCCTATAAGGAAATATTTGGCATTCATTGACAAAGCAGCCACATATGTCATATGCATTTTTGATTGAAATTTATAAAAATCTTAGCCATAAAAAAAAAAAAAAAAATAGTAGCCATTATCACTCTTTCTAGTATTGATGGGGGTTTCTTTCCAAACCTTTTATTTCAAGTAGAGTGCAGTGGAACATCAACATACTGATTATGTCATTATTTTCTCAAGTTATGTGTTATCCATTTTAGTTGTTGTTGCTGTTGGAAGTTCTCAAAGTTGAATAAAATGAAATTAAAATACTTAAGAAAAAAAAATGAAAAACTTCATTTTTGTATAGAAAAGAAAAAAAATGATACTTTTCTTTGATATAATATCAAAGAATGAACTAATCTTAAAATTCAAGGATTTATTGAATGTAGTATTCTTCAATCCCTAAATAGAGATCAGAAATTTAGTAATCAAATGTTAAGAGAAAAATCAATAAATTTATATGACCATACTTAATTAACACAATCATGTTGATACTGAAGAGAGTCTTTCTCATTCCAGATCTAGCCAGGCATACATGAGACAGACATTTTATTGTTTCCAGGAAAACAACCAAATCCATGTAAAAAAATCCATGTAAAAAAAATTTTAAAAAAATATAAAAATGTTAATTATACATATAAATATTAATTATTATGTTAATTATAATCCTACCAGAATATATTCAAAATATTTTATTAAAGAAAAATATGCACTCTCTGGCAGGATTTGAACTAAGTTACTTTCTCTTTTAATGAGTGTGATATTCTTTTTTCTTTGGCAAAACTGGCAACTTGTATTCTACGAAGCAGCAGGAGAAATGACATCATGGGAATGCATGTCACACGGCTCAGCGTCCCACCCTTGGATGGGGGGTCTTAGCCGATTGCTAACCTGGGTGGGGAAGGTGTGTTGATACTTTAGAAGTCTTGCAACCATCTGTTGAATTCATGCCATTGGGATTTATATCCAAAACCCATACAAAGGCAATCGATTGTCAGAATACCATACCCATGAGGCACTCCAGCCAATCACTGACCATTCTGACACTGACCTTCATATATATATATATATATATATATATCCTTTCGTATGTATAAATGTAAACAAATAGGGATTTCCAAGTGTAGCTTAGATGTGGCACAAGGCTGAAAGTATGGGAGCACCCAGTGAGGATCAAACTTACAACTCAGTCGTGACTGTTCTAGTGAGACAAACTTGCTAACCATTACACCACGTTAAGGTGCCTAAACAGAGATTTACTTGTCCCTACACCGAGTTGTGACACAAGGTCATTTTTTTTAACATGGAGACCCAAGTGTTTTCACTCAGGCCACTGATCCAAGCTGTCTTAGCTAGTTAAACTTGGTCAGAGCCAGTCCAAGCTAGTCATAGCTGTGATACTACCAGCGCAGGGATAGATCCTTATAACAGGTAAGTATCAATGATTTTCTAAGCACAGCTTAGATGTGGCACATGGCCAAAAGTATAGGCCACCCAGTGAGGATCAAACTCACTATTCAGTTGTAATAGTTCTAGCGAGACAAGCCTGCTAACCATTACACCATGCTGAGGTGCCAAAATGATTTTCTAAGCATAGCTTAGATGTGGCACAAGGCTGAAAATGTGGGACACCCAATGATGATCGAACACATTACTGTCATAATTGATCAAGCCAGACAAGCTTGCTAACCAATATACCACTTTGAAGTGCCTCCTACAAATCTTTATATAAAGTTCAAATGAAATGAGAAATCTCTAATTTGACAGACTTGTATGATCAATTAATATCCCCTTAGCAATAATGTAGATATCAGTATGACTCGAGGGCTGTAGTCCAAGACTAAGTCAATAATTCTTGTAACCAGATTGCTTGCAAATCAGATTTTTTTTTTTTTACATATAATTGCAAGAAAAACAAAGGAAGATGAGGATGAAAGTGAATAAAGTTAAATCAGTAAATTCCTTTACACCAGCTCATATTTCCTAAAGGAACTGAAATCTTGTACTCAGAACATTTTGTGAAGATTACCCCCACTTGGTCTGCTGTTAGGTGGCCATTTAAATCCTATAAAAGGGCAAGAACATCTTTTTCTTTTTTTTTCTATTTTTTCCTCCTAGCTATGGGTAGATAGCAACACAAACACAGGACTTGTTCATGCTCGGGACAATGTCTTTACTCTGGGTGACTTATGACAATTTAAACACAAACGTGTATCAGACACACACATTTCTTAACAGCTAAGTTTAATCTCTTTTCTTTTTCAACTGTATACTCAGTGTATTTTCTCTATTTGTTAATCCTTTATTAATTTTTATAAAAATACAAGAACATTATATTCAGTAAAGATATATCCTATGAATGATTTACTGTGTCAGTGTAATCTGAATATTATATAATTTAAAGAAAAACAAACCACTTTAAGGCTCCATTTGTAATAATTTATTTCACCAGAGAATTTTATTTTTCTCTGGATCTTCAGACTTCACTTTCAAAAGGTGAAACGAAAAATGAATTTAAAACCAAGATTCGTTACTTATATATATCATATATCACACATTCAGTGCTGGTACTAATAAAATAGTGTTCAATGTATAATAACAGAGCTATAATTTACATTAATAATAAATACACTGTTTTTTTTCCACTCACCAGTAGCACAACACAATTGTCAAGTGCCGATTAAATTGCATATGAAACTCAGTTGTGCTACCAGTGAGGAAATAAGTGTGTGTGTGTGTATATATATATATATATATATAGAGAGAGATATATATATATATATATATATATATATATAGAGAGAGAGAGAGAGAGATAGATAGATAGATTCTTTTGTATCTATGTAAACAAACTCTTATCTGTGTTGAAATTCATACCTTCCACTCATTTCTCATTCATTCCATTTCTGTTTACTTCTGCAAATAATGACAACTGCCATTTACATATGAAAATATTTTTGGGCCCTGCTTTTTAAGCTAGAACCAATATCCACAAGAAATTTGTAAAATGTAATAAATACTTATGAGATCTTCAAATGATAATGAAAGTTAAAAAAAAAGGGATGGTAGGAGAGAGCGGGGAAGAGCCACAACCGAGAGTTTATAATGTTAGATTCAGAGTATAGGAATGGAGGTGGAGATGAGGTCGGAGATGAGGTCCTTAACCTCCAATGATAAAACCTGAAAGATAGAAAGGAAAGAAAGAAAGCAAAGACCCATAACCTGTTGCAACAAACAATACACTTACCTTGTCTCTAAATTGGCCCAAAAACTGTAGAAGGTAAAATATAAAGCAATAGCAAAAAATAAATGAAGTAAAATTTTTAAAAAGACACCTGAATAAAATATGCATGACAAAAAATGTGTGCAAAGCATGTAAAAGACATTAATTACAAAAACCAAAAGATAACATGCAACATCTTTATTGGCCATGCAGTAATAAATCATTTTTTTTTATTAAGAGGTTCAATTTATCAGAAAAATTTTAATGTAATTTGTATGTTAACATTTTTTTTAAAGTAAAAAAAAAAAAAAAAAAAAAAAAAGCTCTTCATTATGATTTTCATATTTATTGTTGTATTTGAATGAGAGTGCTTTGAATGAAGGAATGGTCTATATTATTAGAGTCCCACATTTATTTCGTCCAGTTAACTGATGTTTCTGCTGCATTTCGGGATTGTGGGGGGATTTTATTACTAACATTATTTTGTTTAATTAGTTTTGTTCATTTTTGTAAATATTCATTGGGGTTTAGATTTTTAAAATTGTTATTTTATTCCTCTCCCACCACAGACAATGAATTGTACATATGGACACTAGTAAGGACTTTCACAGGGACAATGAGATATTATGGTAGATGTAGTAAGAAAAGTAAGTAAGAATGTGTTGTTTTGGTGTTGGAATATTGTGGTATGCTTGGATCAGCATTTGTGGCAAGCTAAGTTTAATGTTAAGACAGAAGAAAATCGTCCTTTTCCCCATTCCAGCCTTGTGCCACATTTTCTATAAAATAAATATTAGGTTGGTGCAAAAATAATGGGTAATAATGTCGTTTTTTTGACGTATTTTTTAACGTCAAAAAACAACATTATTACGTCATTATTTTTGCACCAACCTAATATCACTCTTCATTATGGTACCTAGAATTTTTTAATTTAAGTGCAGTACTAGACTGGTATAGAGATCTCATCAATTTACTTTGCTTATGAAACTCTCTTCCAGCTCCATGCTATCCAGCCAACTTTAATGTGCAAAAATTTAAATGCTATGTCAATCACTATCTACTGTCCTCCTTATTACGCTTTCCATTCCTAATTTTTCCACACATTGTAACCCCCCTTGTGTCTTAGTGGCTTTATTGCCTTGCATGGGGTGATACAAATTTAAAAAAAAAAAAAAAAAAAAAAGTAAATTTCATTCTAACCAATAAAACTTAGTAAACTATAAAGAACCAAGTTTGTGGAAGCTGAAAACAGTCCCATTAAATATAGAAGATATAAAAAAATCATTGTTTAATTGATTAAAATAAATAACTTCAAAATTCAATGGACTATGATAAATAGGATCTCCACATCTGCTTGTATTAATTGTAATTATGCCTTTTAAAGTAGTGGTTCTTAACCATTTCTTCTATTCTATGCACTCTTTTTCTGATATTTGTACAACCTTTCACCTGCCTGTGTTTAAATTTCACTGGTAAACAGAGCATAGTTAATACAATAAATTAATCATCAAATGTTTACATTTTGTTGTATTATAGGTGCACCAATTACTAGAAATTAAGTTGTGGCAGGATCAGCTAAGCTGTCAACCAGATCAGCTCCAGACTTTAACTTGCAGGTTTTTGCTCCATACTTTTGTGTGCTATGCCTCAATAATTTCCTATCCTTTGTAGCTCTTTACTAAAGTTTGTCCTTTTGATATCTATCCTAAACCTTGTTCTGCCATGCATTTACATAAGCTTGTTAGGTAGGACTTGCTTGTTCTTGATATTTTAAATACACCAAAAAATGCAAATATATAGGCAAAAAGAGAAAGAAATATGTATATAAAATGTTATGACTTATCTTACTGCCCTGTTAAAATTATAGTGCTTCCCCACAACTCTCGGTAAACACTTACTGCTCCCTTGAGAGCTCTTAGCACCCACATTGAGAAATACTGCCTTAAAGTAACAAAAATTTGACCTTTAAACAATTTAATCTAATTATGCACAATACAAAAGCAGTGCAGATACAATGCAACAATAGTATGAACAGAAATTCTCATATCTTACCTTTTCTTTGTTTTCCTTTTCGGAGCAGTAGAACTTTCATCAATAACCAAGGTACCTTTTTGCGAACTGGTGTCTATTCCATCAGCTTCTATTTCTTGCCCAGCATCTAGTTCCTGACCAACATGCACCAAATCACTTGAACGCAAGGAACTCTTTAAATAAAATATGCAGGACATCTTTAAGAATTAACGATAAAAACAATTATGTTAATTAATTTTTTGATAAACTGTACAATAGGCAATGCAATGAAAAATAATTTTTTTTTTCATAATTTTTTCCCATATTGCTATGAATTAAGCTCTCCAGACATGAATACAATTTTTTTTTATTAAACATTATAAAAGTTAATGAGGGACAGGATCCATTTTGCTATGTAATTCATTGCAAACTGATCCCTCATATGTAAAACAAAACAAAAGAGGATCATACATTTAAAATCTCTTAAAATTTAAAAAATGAGAATTTTTTTTTTTAATTTATAATCTGAAGTACACTCATCCTGATTTATTATTGATTAAACACTCAAGATTGTGATATTTAAAAAAATATATTTTTTTACATTTTAAGAAATCATATGGTGTTATGCCCATTTTGCTTTTGCTAACAATTAATTTACATAGTAAAGTAGACACTCCCATTAACTTTTATAATACTTAATTTTTTTAAAAAGTGAGAGAACATAGCAAAGTGCCCTGTCACCTATTAACTTTTATATTTAATTTAAAAAAAAAAATTTAAATTAATTAAAAAGTAATAAAAATAAAAAAAATGTGAAAGAATATTTTTGGTAGTGCTTAATCTAAAGTAATACAAGAAAAAATTATGAAAAAAAAATGATTATTTCTGTTTGAATTGACTATTGTACAACTCCAATATTTTTTATATTAGGTTGGTGCAAAAATAATTTCGTTTTCTAACATATGTTACTATGTGAGAAAACGAAATTATTTTTGCACCAACCTAATAACTTTAGGACAAAACTACACAATCTTGAATGGAACATCAAAATCTTAGAATTACTCTATGAAATATAAAAAATAAAATCTCCAACTATAATGTTTTTTTTTGTTTTGTATATAAGCTCAGTATGTCATAATGCTAATAGCCAGGACAATCAGCACAAATTTCAGGTGAGGCAATGAATTGATTCCAATCAACATGAGAATGACTGCAAAAATATCCCACTAGCCAAATTTATAGACTATTAGTACAGAGATGCATGCTGAGATTTCTTCTTAGCCAGTATGACTGACTACTTCTTTGTCTCATCTATCATAGTCTTCTTGTTTATTGTCCTGAAATCAGAATGCTGTGATCACTTGTCTACATCCCTTTTGTGTGTTAACACCATTCTTATTTTGCAAACTTTTTTTTGGGGGGGGGGGGTTGTTTTGCATCTATATTGTTTACTTAGTAATATTTTGCTCTGTTCTTTTTCTTATTTTGTTATTGTTTATTGAAAACACTGTTTCCTATTTGTTGGGCATTTTTGCCAATTAAACTTAACCATGGCCAATTACTCTACACAATGAAAACTTGTTTTTATCTAGGAATGGTTATGGTGAGAATAACCATTTCTTTATGAGGAAACATTCAATATTCATCGACCAAACAGTTAGCATTATTGTCGGTTGAAATTTATAAAATCTTTATCTTAAAATAGTTTTACAGAAAAATAAACTCTCTTCTACTCACTGCTATCACTCTTTCTAGGATTGATGGGGATTTTCCTTCCTAACTTTTTGTTTAAAGTAGTTTGGAAAGTCAACATGTTTATTATGTCATTATTTTCTCAGTGTTATATGTGCTATCAATTTAAGCTGTTGCTGCCATTGGAAGACTTAAAGTAATGTGGTTTCTGTTATTTTTTAAAGTTCTTTGATTGAAAATCTGTAGCGCCAATCGATGAGATCTGATGAATATTTTTTTTTTAAAACTTAGAGAGCTCATTTGCTTGAAGCCATTTTTAATCTTTGATCTGAGAAAAAAGTTGGATATAGCTGATAGCTTAGACATTTTTGAAAGTGTTGGATGCAATACAGAACATCGGCCTTTCCTATAAATACTTTTATGGTAATTGTTTGGATTAAATTTTTCGCTATAGCACCAACACTTTATGAATTCTAGATTGATGACAAGTTCTTATCAGTCCACAGCTGAATTGGCTATATTCAAGCATCAGTTCTATGCTAAGTTTTTTTTTTGACACTTCTCACTTGTCACTTGTGAAACTCTTCTGGCTCAATGATTTCCAGCCAACTTTGATCTTCAAGAATTTGCAATGTCGATCACTAGCTACTGTCTTCTTGATTATTATTCTATTCTTGTTGCTCTTGAATAATGTTTCTTTGTTTTCTTATTCTTTCACACTCATTAACTTCTTGTGTCTTAGTGGCTTTATTGCCTTGCATGGGGTGAGATGATTTAAAAAAAAAAATAAAATAAAATAATAATAATTTTCAGCTCTTGATTCTCAGATTGATAGAAGCTACATTACGGCAATGGGAAAGTGACTGAAGCCAAGTTGCCTGGTCAGGACCAATAATATTGCCGATTCTTCTTTGGATTTTATCAAGAATCTCTAAATATACAGCAGAAACAACGGACCATATTTGACAGTAATATTCAAAGCATGGACGAATATTACATATGTATGATAGATTTAAGGAAGAAAAATTGTCTAGCACAACAGAGTGAAACAACTTTCTTAGCAGCAGACCTAGCAATGGATAGACATGACTTGAGTTCTTAGGTTAATGTTTTGGTTTTGTAACAACATGTGGTGCTGTGCAAAACTATCTCTAGTATAACTCATATTCAATTTCTTTATTTCCTATATTAATTTTGTTATAACTAATCCATACACCAAGGTATTTGATGTAAAATTAAATCTTATTCTAAATTAAAATAATGAACAACATATAATATTTCTAAACTGGAATAATACAGAAATGTTTTATACTAATTTATAAGCATTTAAAAAAAAATCTTATTACAAACAATATTTATTAAGTACTTACATCAGGTGTTGGGGTACATGGAGGACTTAGCTCTTTACCCTCTGCTTTTTCTAAATCCGCATTAATGTCTTCAGCATCTTTCCACAAACCATATCGCTGAAACACAAAAATATATCTCTTATTGTTAGATAAATTATTACTTATTATTTTTAACACTTACTGAATTAAATACATTCAGCTGTTTGATTGCTTCAAGATTTCTAGGTGTACTTAAAGTGCATCTAGAAATCTCACCAAATTACTAATAACATTTAAGTTTTCTACTTTTCCTCATATAAACAATTTTTCTCAGTTTAGTTTTTTTATTTTATATCAAATAAAAGCATTTTAAACTATTCTAAGTCAGACAAAAAAGAATTTATTTTGATCTGTTCTTTCATTATGCAAAAAAGCACTTTTAATTTTAATTGATTTGTTTTTTATGGCTTATCAACCTTTTTCAGGTTACTTAAAGCCAGAAAATAGTTTTAGATTGTAAGAATTGGGGGGGGGGAGATATGTTTTTTTACTGACACATGTTCTACTAATTAACCTATAGCTGGGGGAAGAAAAGGTGGATTCAGACCTTTCCCAAGGGTATTTGTTCATAAGTGAATATAATGAATTTGACTGTAATTGCAACTCGGCTCTCTGATTAACAATCCTGAGTCATTATCTATTACACCACCCACACATTCAAGCTTACAGCACTTGGTGTTCCCAAGCAGTCACCCATCTAGATACTGACCAGACTTGACATTGCTTAACTTTGATGATTGTACAAGAATTGATGTTTCAACCTGATATGGCTATAAGCTTCAAGAGTATAAGCAGACAAGATGTGCTATATATGTGAATGAGTATACATAATGTGTTGTTTAGTAAGGTAAGATTTTCATCAAGTTATACAAATATATTATGAAAAGATTATTAAAATCAAACAAAAACTTTAAAGTAGATTTCATTTTGGATTTATACTGCAAATGCTAGTACAAATAGCATATTATTCTTACTAGAAGGCAGGTTGACAAACAGATAATTTCAAACTCAAGTACACGCAATACCTAAATTCAATATAATAAAATAAACACATGGGATTTATTTTCTGTTAAAACTTACTTTACTTACTAAATTTAATTCTGACTTTTCAAGAATTTGTTCATTAATAAACAAGAGTAGAAATTAAGATTTTTTTTTCTAAGTACTTTTAATATTCAGTCAATGTCTAAAAGAAATAGGCAAATGAAATTTGATGGAACACAACTATATTCCTTGAAAGTATTATATATATATATATATATATATATATATATATATATACACACACACACACGAAAAACTTAACTTCGGTTGTGCACTCTTGGAAGATAAGCTTGAATTTGTAAACAATGACTATTATTACTAATATTACAAAGCTCTTCCCATCCCTGAATTGAGCACTATCACTCATTGGCATGTTTATTCAAAAGATAAGTACATAAAAATTTGCCTTTCTTTCAACTGCGCACTGATGGCTTAGAGGGGAAAAAAATCTCCAACTGATTTGTCATCAGTCGGGTTTTGATTCCAGCTTGAAGCAATCGGATGTCCAGCCACACTGATGAGCTGTGATACAGTGAAACAGTCTGTCTGTGGAAGACAATATATATATATATATATATATATATATATATATATATTTGTTGGACCTTCAGCATGTTCAGGAGTTTGAGAGTACTTAAGTCCTTGCATATTCTCAACATTGGAAGCTCTCCTGGCTGCTGTTTGATTTGGGTTTTCATTTGCACACAACATTCTATTTCTCACTTCAGCTTTGGCTCTTGATTGCAATCTGGTCCTCTGTTGGCAGAGATTTCTTTTTGTGAGGCATACTGCTGCTGCATTCATTAGGCTACAATAAACTACAGAAGAACTCAAAATTAATTGCTGGATTTAAGTATTGCATTAATATTTAAAAGTTCGACAATAATTCTTCTGCCGCCACTTAATTTTAAAGACAATTTGATGTACGTAGGTCCTTACTTTCCATACAAAGTTATTTTTTATTTCATGGGTGAGTTTCACTGGATTTCACAATTAATTTTGATTATTCCCAAATTTATTTCCAAGTTATAAAAATTGCTATCATGCAAAAAAATGTCTCCAAAAAGAATCAACAGAAACAAAACAATCGCAGTAATGAAAATTTGGGAATCCAAAATTTCAGGATTATGGGTTTGGAATGTTTTTAATTTGTTCACAGAGTTAGCCTGATTCCAAAATGGTATATGTTGAACTGCAGACTCTAGGATTAACATTGAAAAAAATGTGACACAATGGCACACTGATACTCACATTTATTTATATAGATATATCTAATAAATTTGGCCGACAACAATCAAAAATTCTATTCTTAGAAACCTTTATACAAGAGACACATATGTCAACATGCTCTTAAACAGTGAAAAGGAAACTTACTTTGAGAATTGTCCTGTGAATGAAAAGAATGAGTAGCAATGCAAGGTCATAGTTGGCATAATATTTTTTGTACTCAATTCCAAGAATTCGAGGTGGCCAGAATGGACTTTGGTTGGTGACCTCAATCCAAGGGAAAATGGTGAACTGGAACAAGTATTTCACAACGACGACAGCCTTTGAAAAAAATAAAGGAAACAAAAACATTTATAAGACAAGCCCTTGGTATTTAAAATAAATAAAAAGAGGGTCAAAGTATTTAGAAATGTGTCTGCACAGGCATATATGTATACTTGAATATATATATATATATATATATATATATATTTACTAAGTACACATGTTTAAGTTAACATACATATTTTTCTATTAAAACCTATTGGCCTAGAGATTAAAAGTCTTAAGAAAATGTACCTCTCAACAAGAATCAGACATATTCTTTCACCTCTTAAAGGTATTTTCTTTAACAAGACTTAATGTTAATTTCCCTGTTAGACAAAAAAGAAAACAGAGATGACTATTCAAGCACATGTACCCACTAGAATATTTATAGCAGTGTTTCTCAACCATTTTAAACAATAGCACACCTAGGGGCAAATTAAAATATCATGACAGACTTAGCAAAATTTTTTAAAGCATATACATTTAAATGTTACGAAATAAATCCATAGATTTTTAAAAAATGCACACACAAATATGAACTTAGTTTATTTCAATGTTTATATTCAACTATTTGTACAGCTTAGTGTTTTTTTTTTTGTGCTTTCTTCAAAGTTTGAATGTTTGATAAGCAGATCCTCATTTCTTCAGTTGAGCATAGTCTTTCTCACTTCTTATTTTTTTTTTTATTTTATTTGGGATTGAGAAACCTCATTCATATGAATAAGTAGAAAATTGGAATAAAACTGATAAAGCCATTTTAGTTAATTAAGGTACTCAACTTCACCTTGTAACAAATTTTATTTGTTACTGAAACTGCAGCAACATCACGTAAGTTATGTTTTGGTAGTAACGCTATACTCCACAAAGAATTAGCAAGGCATAAGTAATAAATCTGAAAGTTCCATACCATCAGAGAATAGCAAATCTCTCTTCAAATTCTGTTATAGGTAATCACACTTAATTTTTCAATATCCTTTCCTTTTATTAAATTCAAAAATGTTCAAATTGACAGACTTGGAGACATTTTAGAATATTCAATTAATTCAAATACAGGGTATAGCAGAAATACTTCCCATGTAATGGTAAGACATTAGTGGCAATGGTGTCTTCATCTAGCTAATGTCTTACCATTATCTGGAAGGTATTTCTAGGAGGTATATGTAGGAGGTATTTCTTCCGCACGTTGTATAAAGATATATAGATAAAAGCTACTACTGATATAAACTTAAAGCCCAACAAAAATCAAATAAGAACTTAATTTGTTATGGGAATAAAAAGAAAATCAAGTCGGTTTCTTTTCTATTTCATTATTACATTACATTTGTTTTATTATTTTTCATAATTTATGACAAACAAATCCGAATTCACCAATAAAAATAAAGTCATTTTTTAGCATTACTTTAAATATCTTAAACCAGACATAACTAAGTCACAAAAATGATGTTGATAACGATTAGTTATACCTCAGTGTATGTAATGACTGTAACCCAAAATGTTTTGGAGGGGCGCGGCACTGACAGCATCCCCCACAGGAACACCATGAGTGGGAGTGGCAAGGACAGTAGGCTGGCAGATACCATTTGATTAAGCACAATCAGGAAATAGCAGACCAACTCAGAACGGGAGATGAGCATGTAGTAGAAGGCAACAAGCAAGCGATACAGCACTGGCTGCTGCATTTCAAACTCATTTTCTTCATCATCTTCCATATCATCAAGGCTACAAATACAAAGAAAAAAATATATTCAAAAGGAAATTCTATAATATTAAAGCAATATAAATTCTCTAGAATTTTTTTTTTTATTTAAGATTTTAATTTTAAACAATACTAAATACAATCACTCAGACATTTTTCAAGGGTGGGATGCCCAACAAATTTCTGATTTGATGCTTTTTTATGTTTCAAATATTCACAAAGTTTATAATTAATTTTTGACAATGATTTTTCTTCTTTCCTTTTATTTGTTTAATCACAATTCAAATGATTTCTACGTCTTAAAATCATTAAGCAAGTAGAAAGAGAAATAAGCTTCTGGCACAATTTGAATTGTGAGATATGAATTTGATGTTAAATAATAATAGCAATATACAAGAAATTCAAAATTTAAAATTATACAAGAAATTCAAATTTAAAATTATTATCAAGTTCATCATACAGCATTTTTACTTCTAAAATGATAAACAGTTACTAAATTCAATTTAAATATGCAATGTTTCTATAATTCAAGAATTTGGTAAAAAATCCAGGAACAAGAAAAATCCAATTCTCTAAGACAATGAGTATAAGAGCAGTCAATTATAAGTAAAAAGAAGGCAACAATTTGCTTTAAATCATTACATTTGGGCAGAGGATGCTTTAAATCATTACATTTGGGCAGAGGATGCTTTAAATCATTACATTTGGGCAGAGGATGCTTTAAATCATTACATTTGGGCAGAGGATGCTTTAAATCATTACATTTGGGCAGAGGATGCTTTAAATCATTACATTTGGGCAGAGGATGCTTTAAATCATTACATTTGGGCAGACAGTTTATGCAGATGTTTATAATTTTTGTTTTAAAAATTTATTTAAATATTTTTCTAAGTACAAATTATAAATTTTGTCAATTTACACAAATTAAAACTTCTGAAATTCAAAATGATTTTTTAAAAATAAACTTCTACACTAATTACATAGTTTTTAAAATTCAGATATAAAAACTATCAACAAATATGCTTTATTACAATATTTATTAAGCACAAGGTATTTTGTCATATTTATACACTCTATATCTGAACATACATAAGTGGCAATGCAATTTTTGTATTTCTATCAAATTGCTAACAATAGAATTTAAGTAACTGTTTTTGCGGATGAGTCTATTCATTAATACAATCATCAAAACATTTTCTGTCCATACCATAATTTCAAGAATGAAAATACTTTGATTTAATTATGTTATGCTTGATGGAAAAATTAAAACAATTCAAAATAAATTTTCTCAAAGAAAAAATACTATAAAAGTCATTAAGATTTAAACAATGAAAAAATTAAATGATGTAATGACAAATTGCCATGTGAAGCTATTTCTAATGAACACAAAAAAAAAAAAAAATAACTATTTCACCTGGTTTTACTTAAACACTTCCTTACATCACTTTTTGTTGGTGATTCAACTGTGACTGCGATTAAGCCATTATCACTAAAAAAAGAAAATAAGAAATTAATTTTAATAGAGTTTAATATTCAAATAATGAGGCAGCTATTACAATGGCATATAGCTTAATAAAACTAAACACAAGATAAAATCCAATGTTAGTATGTGCAAATAATACTAATAGCTTTATGCTAAAGCATATTTTCATAGAAGACAATGCTCTGTCATATTCTACAAAATAGACAATTTCCAACCTTGCCATAAAGGTTTAAAAAATATCACATTAATGGGATGGCTTCAAGCCTCTCCAGATATTAATCCAATAAAAAAAATTTAGGGTTCAACATTAAATGATGTATAGGAGAATAGAAAACAATATTCAAATGAAGAAGATCTCTGTAAAGCAAAAAAGAAATTCATGTATGAAAATTTATACTTTCTTGTCTGAATCTTGGGGATGAAAAGTTATTTACACAATTTACATAGACTTATCCTCATCTTCATTGTTATTCCAACAATTCAGCCATAGTGTTCTCCAACTTTCAAGTACTTGTTGATGCAGATAAACTTCAGAGAATTTCAAACCAGACCATTTATTTAATCTATGGAAATAGATTTCCTTGTTCTGCTGTCGATGTCTAGAGAAGTCTTATTCTTATTCAATACTGCTCAGTTATTGCTCATCCTGTTTCCATTGAACTATACAGGACAATAGCCTAGTGGATTAAGGCATCAGTTTGTGAATCGGATGCCATAATAATTCTATGTTCAATCTCTGAACTGGGAAAGTGCAAATTTAGACTCAATGAAATATTTTATAAAACAAATAATTCAAAAAAATTTTAGTTTCTAATTTAACCAATTTTCTATAGACTCATACACTCTGTAGTGGTGCAGAAGGTGATTATTTCCCTTAAGGTAAAATGAATTCACAAGAGTCACATGATAGCTGGTGAGTGGCGTCAATTCTTAGAGTGACGAACCCCAGTTGTTATGTAGGCCCTTAGGAAGATAGACATCAGCCGCAGCAGCTTATGGCCATATCACCTTGAAACACCAGTTCCTGTACAATCACCAAAAATTAAGCAATGTTTAGCTTGGTTAGTGTGTGTATATATATATATATATATATATATATATATATATATATATGGGTGATCGCTTGGAAATACCAGGTGCTGTAAGCTTGGATTTATAGGTGGTATAATGGATAAAGGCTCTGGATTGTCAATCAGAGAACTGAATTGCAATTCCTGTTGGTTTTTTTATATTCACTTAAGCACAAGTACTTTTGGAAAAGGTATAAATCCACATCTTCTCCCTCCAGCTATGGGCTAATTAGTAAGACTTGTATCACTAAATCATTATTATCTTTAAAAAGTAAAAATAATGAAAATTAAAAAAAAAATAAAAATTACAATTTAAAAATATTTTCTGTCTTTGCAATAATATGCAAAGGGTTGACAAGCCATAGAAAACAAATCAATCAAAAGCCCGCAGCAAGAGAGATCAAACAGAGGAAACCACATGGTGCCACCAAGAAAGAGAGTAAACAACTAAGCTGGTAGTTTCCTCTTACAAGTAAGACCCTCTCACTTTTCAGCCATTCACAATACTTGTTGTATTCATAAGTGTTATAGTTTCTATGTGGGGAAAAATAGTGACAGGTAGATATATATTTGTATACAATATCTTGCATAGCCATATATAAAATCACTGAGAACAATGCATATTTGTCATGCCTTTCTTTCAACTATTCTGGTTCATCCTTCCATTTATCAAGGTGTTAGTATATCATGGATATACTAATGCCTATAATCAGGCAATTGGAAATATTCTCTCTTCCCAAGCACCCCCATCAACACCAACAAAAGAATAAAAGGAAAGAAATGCAAGAGTTTGAAAGATACAAAATTAAAAGAGAAAAGAATTGTGACAAATAAATCTTAAAAAAAAAAAAAAAAAAAAAAAAAAAAAAAATTATTTCCTTTCTATCTTCAAATATAGAAGAGTAGAACTCTTTTTTACTCACAGATTATCTGTAGCTCCTTCATCTTGTGCTTCATCTATATTTGTGTCTGGTTCCACAAACACTTGTCCTTGCTTCTCCGCCTATGAGCAAAAGAATTAAATAAGAATAGCACATCTTTAAAAATATGAATTAAAATGGTCAAAAGTTATGTTCATTTCTTTTCCAAACTTATAACAAACTTTTTCTTGAGTATCCATTATTTGACTTTTTTTCCGCATATTTCCACTCCCACTACCCAGTCTTTTTATTATCCACTGATTTCCAAATATTTTTCAATTAATTTATTAGTTTGTTTTGGAAAATAATATCTGATTTTAAAATCAATTTTTATTCCTGAATTAATATATTTAAAACAGTGTTTAAATCAGTCAAAATAGGAATCCTAAATATCTATACACTTCTGCCATCGAGTCACAAGGTTTTTTTATACCTTTACAATAAAACTTTGATGTTTTTGATTTTGATGTCAAGAAATCTTTGAATGCTGTTTCTGCTTCTTTTTTTGCAACAGAATGTCGTATGCCTTAAAAAAATTGTCAAGATGCTTGAACAAGTGGTAGTCAGTGGGTGAGAGACCAGGAGAATATTGTGGATGTGGTAAAGTTTTGCATCCCAAGTCTGAACTTCAGCAATGTCTTCCTGACAACATGTGACAGAGCATTGTCATGAAGTAGAATTGAACCTCATCATTTCATCAGTGTCAATCACATTTTGCTTAAATGAATGTGCATTTCATCCAGTTGTTGGCAGTAAACTTTGGCAGTGATACTCTGGTTGGATTCCAGAAAGCTGTAAGGGATAATCCCAACGGCATCAAACACTTTGAGAAATTCTGACTTTCACCAAGTTCATGTGAAACTCATTGAGTTTCTTCACCTTGCTAATTTTCTTGGGAAGTTCTGATGTTGTTGAAATGCTGACACTCAATATCTGAGATATTTCTGATACACTGACGTGGATTTTGTTCAACTAGCATTTTCAGATATTGATTGTCAAATACAAATGGACATTCTCTACCCGCTTGATCTTCACAACTCACATTCCTACTGCAGAACTTCAGAAACCAGTGCCATACCATCCAATCACAAGTAGATCCTTTACACAAGGCTCTGTTAATGTTGGCAGCAGTTTGAGAAGCATTATGTCCAAGCTCGAACTCATGCAAAAAAAGTAAACACATTTCTTCTTTTTTCATGTTCAAGATGAGGGGTATATAATGTTTTAAAAGGGAGTGATATAAAATTAACAAAGAGGACCCTTTAATCATTAGCAATGAGTAATACATTTTTGTGCAAGTATTATATTACGACACAAAAGGTTTATTATAAAATTGGACATTATTTTCCAAACAACAAAATAAATCATAAGTACGATTACTTTACATTTAACAAAGCTAACATATCAAAATGAAAATGAATCTGGTTTTATGGAGGTCATGTTAATAATATCCTAAGCCTAATTCCAGATGTAGGGAATTTAACATTAGTTTCAACAATGACAAAAATATCCTAAAAGGCGTGAAATTTGTCCATAAATAAATGCTCCATTTACATAACTTATTAAAACTTTCACTGTGAAAGCATTGTTGCCTGGCTGTGCTGACCCATTTTGGGAAAAATAGGAAACTGCTATTTACTGGAAATAAATGACTGAAGACAATGACAATGCTGTTTTGGCTTCAGATACTTTACAGTACAGGCTAAGCTAAATGACATCCACAATATAATAAAAGTTACTAAACTGGTTGTATTGTATGCTACTCTATATCTACACTGGTTTGGAAATAGCACTAAGTGCTAGTTAGTTTATAACAAAAACACTAGTGACTGACATTTCATGAAGTCTTGAAAACATATGCGTATATCAACAGTAGAGAATGTAAGTTTCATAAGTACATACACATCTGCAGAAGTATTAAGTATTCACTTGACAAAAAATAAAGTTTAATAATCTATATAAAATGCCAACAAGAATTTAAGAAATGTTTCTCTACAGTGTTTTGAGGGGAAAAAAGTTCATATTGTTACTATAAGATTAAAACAGACATTGAAACCCTGTTAGGGTCTAAATACTCAAAGAGAATGTCAGTGAACATTTTATAAGGTGGAAGCAGAAAATTCCTAGATAGACTAGGATCACCTGGCAGATTCCATAATGTATTCTAGTCATGTAAAAAGCTTATTGTTTGGCAATTGTCCTTGTGGCTGAATTCATGGATTTTTGTCCAAAAAATTTTCTGGCATTTTGCTGGTGATTGGTCACACTGAATGATTACTAAGCATCTTCAACAAACTCTTGACAAACCTTGAAACATGCATACCACTCAAAATCCTAAAGAATGTCTGTCATAATATGCCCAATGACTTAGTAGCAGATTTCATGCCAAGCAAGGTGATAATACATCACTAAGATTCCAGGGTTTATTAAGAATGAAAGAGAATGAGAAGACTTTAGTGAGGGGCAACAAAAGAACAAGGATCAGGAAGAAAGAACATGCCGATTAATGTTGCATTTAAATTTTTAAAGATTGTAGGTGGCAGAGAAGCAAGAAACTGAAAGAGTTCCACATGCAAGAAGTGCAAGAAAAACTCTTAGAATAAAACTTATTGTTACATCTAGCTATTTCAATAGGAGATCTAATTGCCAATCTAGTAGTATGGTTAAATTCATGCAGTCGAAGTACCACGGATTTGGTTTATTTTGTTTTATGGAATATCAACCTCAATGGGTTATTTAATGCCAACAGGATTTTTAGGATATGTTCATATGAATAGAATATGTATTCTTTGTAAAAAAATAAGTTTGCAGATCAGATTTCATTGACATATTTTTGTAAAGAAGGTTTTTGTCAAGAGTCAAATGCATTGCTGGTAATACTTTTTTTTTTTTTTTTGCTGGTATTTTTATACTTTCACAGCATTTTGACCCCAGTTTGGGGGTTAACTATTTGCCCATAACTGGGACCCTAACAGATGCTACTACCCTGGGTCAGGGTGGGCCTAGGAAAAACACAAATTAAAAAGTGATTCCACCATGAGGTACCAAGAAGGAGAGCTCATTAGAACAATTGCTATGAAAAGACAGAGGGAAGGTATATCACAGCAATGAGAAAGTCACTAAAGTCAAGATGCCAGGTCAGGACCAATAACATTACAGACTCTTCTTTGTATTTTTTTTGAGAATATCAAGATACATAGCAGGATTACCAGACCAGATATGACATCAATATTCAATGCAGAGACAAATGGTAGTTTTATAAATGTGCAGAATAGATTCTGGCAAAAAGATTATTTGGCATGATGCAGTGAACCAACTTTCCTTCACACAAAATCTGTCAACTCTCAAAGCCCAGTAAGCCATTTCAACACAAAGTTACAAAACCTCACACACTTAACCCTGAGTAGACAGCACAAGGACTATTGGTAAACTAACTCATTAGGCCAGGTAACAATCAGTGTTAGCTACACGCACGCGCACACACTTTTAATGGAAAGCGAAAAAAACAAAAAAAAACAACACAGTATATACAATTTGAGAACTCTTCAATACCACCACTTCATATAAAACAAAAAGGTTTAGGGAAAAGTAATCACCTGTATTTTTAATTTTTCTTTCTTCATATCATCAGCAAGAATCCGGGCCACATGACGGTAATTTCGAGATATGTGGTTGAAGATCTTAATAAGCCAGTTTGCCATACTCACAAGAATAGCAATGAATAAACAGAAGTTGTTGGAAATCTTAGAAAACAATGTGTCTGCACAAAAAAAAAAAAAAAAAATACGTTAAATTTTATTTTAAATAGAAAAAAAAAAGCAAATTTTATTTAAAAAGAAGAAAAAGTAATAAAGTTGAACAAGAAAAATGTAGCTTAAAACAGATTTCAAAATACAAAAAAATGTCTTTTATATATCCTGATTTAAGTGAATTTAATCAAAATTAAAGCATTTCTTCCTTCTGTAATAACAGATTTTAAAATTTTATTTAAAATATCAATTAAGGAATTCATTTTTGTATATTTATAAACAAAAGAAAAGGGTATTTATAAAAGTCTGTGTTAACAAGCATTTTTTAGAGGGCGCTTCAGAGCCTGATCAGCTCTGAAGGGGGTCGATTTGGTGAGGGCAGTATGATGTTTGAAAGACCCGAAACTGCCCAATGATCCTTTTCTAGAACATCACTGACGACGCCCTCTAGCGCTGAAAGAGCGTATATTCAAAGCAATGCTAATCTATATAAAAGATAATATTAACATACAGAAATATGCTTAAGTGTACTAAATAATAAAAAGAGAAAACTTTTACATGAAGTAACAAAAAGAATTTGGCACTCTTGGACCTCTGTGCCAGAGTGTCAAAAGTACAGTTTTTCCCTTGACACCACAATTATTTTAACTACTTTCACTCTTTAGTAATTTTTTTTTTTTTTTTTTTTTTTAAAGTGATGATTAGAATTGTAATAAAATCTGATGAAAGTGAAATTATGCATTTATTTTGTTCTTGAGAATTTACAAAACATTAGACACTATTTATTAGATTGCTTATTTATAAGAATAATTTTATATTTACAACAATATAAAAATTAATACAATGCAATACTTATTTACCAATTTACAAAGAAATAAATATGAAGACAATTTTTTATTCATAAATTCACAAACGTTTACTAAATTATTAAAATATGTGAACCAATAAGGAAATCATTATTATTTAGCATTTTATAAAGTTTGAATCAACTGACAATTAGGTGATGTTTTTCCAAGCATTTCAATAAACAATCTAATAAATAAATAATGTTTATTATTTTTGTTGTCAACTCTCAAGAACATGTATAAATACACTTTCATATGCTTAGGCTGTATTAAGATTCTAATCATCACTTTTTAAAACAAATATTGCCGAGAAGTGAAGGTAGTTAAAATAATAGTGTTATCAAGGGAAAAACTTCTTTTTATCACTATTTTTTGCAGGCATGAAAGTCCAAAATTGCCAAGAATTTATATATTTTAAACATTCAAATTTTATATATTTATAAATATGTTGATTTTAAAATTTATATACAATATATAATTTCCATTAATATTTAAGTAACTTCCTAATATTAATTTCAATATAATATTTTGATTAACATATAATATATAATTTCCTAAAATGTTTCTATAAAACTTTGAAGAAAGCTTTAAAAAAAATAATTCTATTTACTTTCAAAATGCTCAAAAAAAAAAAAAAATAAAATAAATACAAATAAATAAATTAATAAAATAAAAAAAATTTATAATTACCTGTTTTGATTCATTCATTTTCTACAGCTTATCAACCCTTTGCAGGTTATTTAGAGCCACAAAATATTTTTAGATTGTAAAAAAAAAAAAATTTTTTTTTTTTTTAGAGATAATGGTTTAGTGATACAAGTTTTACCAATTAACCCATAGGTGAGGGGAGATGATGTGGATTCATACCTTTCCCAAGGGGTATTTGCACATAAGTGAATATAAAAGAAATAAATGGAATTGGAACATAGCTTTCTAATTAACAATTCTGAGCCATTATCTATTACACCCCTACATATCCAAGCTTACACCACCTGGTATTTCAAAGCAGTCACCTATATAGGTACTGACCAGGCCCAATGTTGCTTAACTTTGATGATCATATAAGAAATGATGTTTCAATACTATATGGCTGCAAGCCAATGATTCAGTTTCTTCTGGTTTTAATTTTCTTTTTCTTTCCTTGCCTCTTAATTTACAATTTTCTTGCTCAGCCCAAGGTAGGGGTTGTCCACACAGAGAGGAACATGTTATTACATTTTCTTATTTCAAACTCAGTCAAATTGTGTGTGCATTAAATTGGTATAAGTACATGTAAGTCACACACACACACACACACACACACAGACCTGTTCATATACATTACATACAGGTATGTAAAAATCACATGCAATCAGTGTGTGACAAACAGAGAATTTACTCTTCTTTGATAGTATAGATTTCAAAGTGGGCCATCAAATCACTATTTGTTCCTGCCCTATCTATATATATTAATCTTTTGAGAGTTAGAGAGAAAATTATCTGAAGCAACATGTTTAATTGACATCTACTGAACAAATAAAACATACAAATGTCACCATTTTATGCATAGTTATTATAAACTGAAATAACAAATCAGGACTTCCCAATGGTTATTTTACTCTGGCTTCCAAGTTCCACAATTATAAGAAATATTTCCTATAATTGTTTAGAAAACTCAGGCTTACCCTGGGTCTGTGTTTCAGGACTTGGTTGTTCTTCCTCTTTCTTTGGTGGGTCTGCATCTTCTGAGAAAACTGGAGCAGCAGCATCTTCATCTTCCAAAGAGACAACTATTGGACTTGGTTCAGCTTGGAATGATTTCTTGAAAGGCATCTTTAATTAAAATCGAAAACAGATCATTAAGAAATTGGATATGTATTCGTAATTACTTCAGGTCTTCTGTGTGGAATTACTGGCATAAAATAATACAAAATGGCGAATTAACTACTTACTTCCTCTTTGTGAGTGGAGGATGACCGTCGCATGCTCAGTCTACGTTCAAGTTGTTCCTCTTCTTTTGCTTTCTCAAGTGCAGTGTCAGTGCCTGAATCTATGGCTGTCGACAACAGCTACAATGAAAAAGCATATGGGTAACTAGGTTAAAGGTTGAAAGAGCAAACACATCTGGAACAGCTGAAGTTCACAATAAGATAAGATATGCTAACAATTCCAAAAGACTGCATGTCGTAGAAAATTTCAGCGTATTTCAAGTCCCAGATGAGGAGTGCATTTGCACAGAAGTAGGAAGATTCTACAAGATAACTTGGATGAATTTGTTAAAATTACAACTGACTTCACAACTAGACAGACAAAAGAAATACAGAGAAGTAGACAGACAGAAAAACAGAGGCAGATATACAGACAGAGACATGCAGACTATATAGACAAGTTAGAATGTAAAAAAATATAGCTGAAGTTCACTTGGTTCCTATTCATTTGACATAGGAAACATTATGAAGTTCAATCCTTATCAATACCAATATATTTGATGAATAGCACAACAACATTTAAATGAAATTCAATCTTGTAATAGAATATCATTGCTTAATATAATTTATAATGTGAAATGCAACATGTTGTACACTAATAATGGTATTTAAACCATAATTTAGAAATCTTGACTAAACCAACATAAGTATTGGCTATAATTGTTTAATCTCCTATCACTGGTTTCTTTTCAAAATAAATAAATATAAAGAAAACTAACCTGGAGAGGTCCCATTTTTCTCTCCTCACTGCTGCGCTCAGATCTGCCAAGATTCAAGGAGGTGGCTGCCTGATCAGGACTGCTCGAGTCATCATCTGAATCATCCTCGAACAGATAGTAGTCACCTGATCGAATGGCTAGAAAAGAAAAATTTGGTTGAATAAATAAAAATTATTAGCAAGTAAAGAATTGTAACTGATGACAAATTTTACTTAAACTCTTAATACAGTGAGGTGTTTGAACACCCAGCAAAATATTTAGCATGTGACTTGTCAAATTTTCATGATTAGTCAAGTAGCTTTCTGAATACTTCTGTCAAGTAACTACGAGAAATTTCTAGTTTTAGTCATCAATTATTTGTGTGTTAGAAGCAGTTTTATTTGTTTACTGAAAAGAAAATGAAACCTATTTTTGCATATTTTAATTTTCAAAAGTTAGAAATTCATTTTTTCATTTTTGAAATGAACAAACTCCTTTTCTAGTACACGATGCAGCAGAAATATCTCCCACATATACCTCCCAGAAAATACTGCCACATAAAATATTAATGGCAATGTCGACTTCATCTGCCTAATGTCTTACCATTATGTGGGAGGTATTTCTGCCATACAGGGTATTCGCCTTTAAATTTGATTTTCTAAATAAGGCTTTTTTTTTTTTATTTATCCTATAAAAGCAAGAAAGAACACTCAAAACAATATATAACAAGAAAATTAAGAACTAAATGATATTTCTATTGCTATTTTAAATGGAGTGTTTGAAAACCCCATGCTACAAATGCCATGACAATACCCGATAGCATTTAGAGAAGGTTAAAGATAAACTGCTCAAAAGTAGGTATGCTTTAAGTAAAAAGTTTTATAAAACCTTTAATTACTCTAAATAAAATTTCTTAAGAAAGTACAAGCTGACATTTTCACATTCTACTCCTTGGTTACTTTCTTAGTTGGACTTCCACCCAACATTCAGACACATTTCTGCTATAAAATATCTATATAAATTGCTAGTGTATAAAATAGGCAAATACTCACTCCAATTGCAAGTAAGTTTTTAATTTTCTAAATATAAAAAAACTGATAAAAAACTTTTATTCAAAAAATTAGCTAAATATTGTTTGCAACTGAAAAGAATCATTAAAATTCCAAGATAATTTGAAATCTTTATTGGTATTACATTTTGGGTGATCCATTCTACAGCCTTCTTCATGCATATACTGTTAGATCTAGATAGAAGCTAACTGCATTTAAATCAGCAGCAGGAAGCTTAGCACACCTGCTGGTTAAAAGTGGTTCAATCCTGGAGCTGTATTTAAGCTCTGCCAATTTCTCCTTTCAGTTTGTGTATCAGGTGCCTGGTGAAGCCTTGTCATTTTGAACAAGAAAGTGTATCTGCTCTTACATATACAATTCAGAAGAAACTACTGCACACCAAAATCTATACTGGTCCAACTTATGCAACAAATCAATAAGCTAACATCTGCCATCGATTTCTAATTCATCCCATATCAAATCTCTAAATTTTAACCACACTGAGAGTAATGTACATGCTTTTCTAGGGAGGGTTCATAATATTAGATTTTGCTACCTCCATTTTGAACATAACTTTCTTATAGTTAAGGAATCTAAACTTTAAAAGGGTGGCTTGTCTCTGTTATATTCTTTTTTTCATACTTAGAGCTGCAACATTTTCATCAAAATCATCTAATAATCAAACTTTGCAAAGAATTGAAAACTACCTCATTTTGCAATATCAACAAATCCTTTAGAGTCATTTCCCAGAAACTTAAATATCCATCCTTATACTTCCCAGCAGAAAAACGACAAAAGACAAATAATTGTTACATCGTTAAGTGTTGCTGATGCTCTTTAATTTTTCCAGCATCATTGATGATTAAATTTGCTTAGCGTTGAAGGCAAACTGATTATTAACACACAAGGGATGGCTTGGGTTCTTTGTATTTGATGACATATCCACACTAGGATGTCATAACATGTCGCAAAAACAATGAAGGGATGCTTAAAACTAAAATCCTGGTACAGAGCACAGTGTACTGTTTTTTTTGAGGGGGGGAGGGGGTTGTACACACACACAGTGATATACCTACCTACTGCACAAAGTTCTCTGACATCTAACAAAGTTTCATATTATCTTCTTCCATCATAAATTATATAGATGGTATTGCCTGAAGAAACCATTTATTGGTGGAAACTGCAGAAAGGGTTGGTGTGTTTATTATTTTAAATATTAAATAGCTCTGCACTTTTAATTTTTGAACTGAATTGAGCATGTTTTTTAATGTAACCATTTCCCAGACAAGATATACTTTCTTGTTTGTAAAATAAATATATATTTATATATATATAATTATTTACTTCCCCCCCTGAATAGGAATAGATAGGTTCACTTATTGTCCAATTCACACTTGTCCTCGGTCTTTTGAACAGGAGTAGAGGTTTACCTCTTGTTTCCTGTTTAGAAATGTGTTTCTGGTTCTTCTGACTTTCACTTCCAGTAGTTCCTTGCATTATCGCTTTGCTTAGGGTTAACTGATGCGTGCATGTGTGTGTGTGCACATGCACACACACACACACTCTGATTTGCCAATATGCAGTTTTAAAAATGTTGTGTGTGTGTGTGTGTATAGGAGTGAAAGAGCACATGCTCTTGTTGAGGACAGGTTATGTAACCCATCTGAAAGGTCATCATAACAACCAGAAGCAATCCAGCTATGCTAAGCAGCCTCATCTTCCTGCTGACAATACCCATGTTGTTGGCAACAAGGTTTGAAGATCATTTGGATTGAGAAGGCACATGATGGTACACAAAGTTGTAGGACATGCAAACCCAATCAAGGATACATAGTATATCTGTCATATATGCATGATACCTATGAAATTGAATCCTGGTCTCACATCATCTTAGGGACAATGGATGCCAAAAGAAGATGAATGCCATCACAAATGATGCAAGGGATAAGATGTGATAATCGCTATATATAACATACTATATGGTTTTATTATTCATTACAGCATGAAACTGGCATTCAAAATGCAGTGTTAATTCCTATATCCACAGTTTATATCTATATACATCAGTCAGTTATGTGCCATGCATGATACACACTTAGGTGATCATGTATCTTTCTATACATGACTGTCAAGGCAGATTTTTTTCCTTGAAGTAGGTTGACATTTCTTTCTGTGGCAGACCAGTTACCATCCAAGGCTGTAGAACCTGGTTTGTCCTGCTATTTACTGATAGAGGGAGGGGAGAAGAGGAGGATTCATACCTTTCCCAAGGGTATTAGCACATAAGTGAATGTAATGGATTCAACTGGAATTCAATCTCGGCTCTCCGATTCCTCAATTGGAGCCACTATCCATTACTCCACCATGCCTCCATCTATATAAATACTATCCCCAATTCTGATCAGTCTTCCCAATAAATATAGCAAATTTTAAGCAATCATTTACACACATTTACATCTGAATATATAAAGTGTATCCAATATCTCATAATTGATTTTTTTTAAATAAAAAACAAAAAAAAATAAATCACTAACATGACAGAAATACCATACTAAGCAACATAAGTTCAAGTTTAATAATTTTTTTTTTTTTCACAGAAAAATTAGTTACATAAAATCAAAATCAAAACAAAAACCTTATAATGTTCACTAAATGATGAGATTAAGCTGAAGTCTTGAAAAAAAAAAAAAAAAAAAAAAAAAAAAATTTATAACCAAAATATAATTACCTTCAGATTTCTTTCAAAGAATAAGCACCCAAGAATTAATATCTGGCTTAAACCTCATTTCTACTAACCTTGGTAGTGTTCTTCAGGTTCCTGGTAATTCTTTTTCAGTCGAGCTTGTTTTGCTTTCAATTCTTCCATCTTCTTTTTAATGGTGTTCAAAATTCCTCTTTCTCGTTCTTTCTGTAGTAACACTTCTCGAATGAGGATCCGGTTGATTAGCTCAGCCCCTCTTTTGAAAAAAAAAAACATTTTACATTTCAAAATTTTACTTGGATTTTTACAACATGGCTGCCATTAACCAGCCAGGCTACACCCCACCATTTAAAGCTTTGGCAAGAACTTATTTTGAAAGCTAATCAATTTTTCTAACCTTTCAGTGATTAGTAGCAAAAAATTGAAAATAAAAAAACTAAAATCTAGTGCTCTTGCTATATATTTAGAGATCCTTGATAAAAAACAAAGAAGAATTTTCAATATTATTGGTCCTGACTGCCATCTTGACTTCAGTCATTTTCCCCACCACCATAATGTAGCCTCACTATGACATTTCTATAAATACTTTAATGATAAATGTTCTAATGAACTCTCCTCTATGGTACCTACAATATGAATTTAAGCATGCTACTAGATTGGCAGCAAGATCTCATCATTTTACAGTCAAAATGGCTAGATGTAACTATAAATTCTATGCTAACAGTTTGTCTCACACTTCTCACTTGTGAAACTCTTTGGGCTTTTTGCTTTCCCGTCAAGTTTGATCTTCAAAAATTTAAATGCAATGTCAAATCTGTCCTGTTAAATTCTGTTCTTTCATTGTTCTCACTCCTTAATGTTTTTCTTATATTCTTTCAGACTCAGTAACCCCATGTGTTAGTGGCTCTATTGCCCTGCTTGGGGTGAAATGATTAAAAAATAAAATTTACATGATTTCTAAGAAAACCCTGTTTACAAAGTCAATAGTTAAAGAAAAAATACACAACCTTCCATGATCAATTTCATCTGCTGCCCTTCTCAGCTAACATGACTATATGGATACAATTTTTTTTTTTTTTAATCTTTTTTTCTTTTTATGTGCCATGTCCTTTAGAGGATGTAGGCGATCATGGCTCTCCACTTCCCCTTATCCCTTGTAGCTCTCAATAAGTTTCATCCCTGCTACCTTCTCCAGGCCACGTTCTGTCATCCACTCTTTCATCCTGCCAGGCATGTCATATGTTGCTTTCCCTTGTGTCTCTTTCCCTTTGTTCAACCTGTGAGTATCAGATTCTCTAGGCCCTCCTTTCTCATTGCCTGCCATCAAAAAGTAGTCTCCATTGACCTACATTTTCTAAAATCCTTGGCAAATGTCTGAAGCCACAGGTAGTACTGAATACAGTGTGTGGGGAAGGGGGATCAGTATTATCCGATATGTCCAATACATCATGGATGTGCAGGTGATGCAATGGTTAGTGACTCAGAATGAGAAATCAGCAAGTCAAGTTCAAATTCCAGTAAAGTTCATTACCTTCACTTTTACACAAATATTCTTAAAACCATCCCTCACTCCAAGCTGGGAGTTAAATAGTAGGGTAGACTGGACTCTTTAGCCTTGAATAGGAACCAGTCTAGAAGGGCAACTCAAAATAGCAGAGTATTAATATTATTTTCTTTATTTTCCAGTGTACATTGACAAATTATTACTACTAGTTTCATGTGATTACCTGAAGAGTGTATGAAACTAGTACTAGTAGTGGTCAGTCAATATACGCCAAAAAGTAATTAAAAATCAACATCAAGCAGCAACAGTGTTACGAGCTACAACACAATCTTCAGGCCATGTGTTTTGGTTTGATTATATCTACTGTTCAATGGTGCATTATGGGTAGTAAGGTCTATTTTATTATCCTGACAGCTATTGGGTGTGTGTGGTAACAGTTATGCTTCAAATTAGTCTAGAGGTAATTGAGTAGACATGTCAACCTGTATGCAGTGATTTTTTAGCTATTTTATAATGTTTCTTAACGTTTTACACATTATTTATTATTGGTGACTTAATTATTTGTTGTTGATTGTCACCACTTGGTGTCGACCTCAGTGTTCACTTTTATATTCACATACACTATCTCTGATATTGAGCACTTTTACCTATCAATTTAGCATACCTTAAAACTATTTTATGAGATATATATGACTAATAAAAGTCATGTAACCGACAGCAGATTTGTTCTTATTGTAAATATAAACAATTTTAGCATATGATTTTGTTCTTTTTTTGAATTGACAATTTTTACCTTTTCACTTAAAAGGAAACATTTTATAGTTCTTTGCCATATCCAAATTCCCAGCATCACTTAACTTGAATTTTGAAACCATTATTAAAGTCAAATCTTCAGAACTGTTTATTTCTGAGGTTGATCCCAGATAAGTGAAAATAGATAAATTGAAACCACTTCATATAGAACAGTAAGTGATAAGTATAATAATTGTATTAAGAAAATTCCCTTTCCAGAAAAGTTTTTTGGTCGGGGAAGGGGGCACTTCCAAACAAGACAATCTTGTTATAATAAAAATAAAAATATGGCCCCTAACTTCATTTATAAGAATTTCTATGTTGAGGTTGCATTCATCATTAGACCACAGAAATAAAATTTAGAAATAAAATTAAAAACATTTTTTAAATCCATTTTAAGAGCAATCCAATAAAGATTTGCAAAATAAGAAACGCAAATATGTTTACTTACCGCGAAGCCAATCGTCTCTGAGCTTCCAGCTCAGCAACAATATGCCGGAAGTAATGTGAGCTATAAACTCTTCGCTGTAGTAGGAGGAAGGCAAAACAAATGACATCCCATAGGAGTCCATTTTTATCTACAGAACATGTGCTGTTGGGTTCTGAAAAGATTAAATACATTAATCAATGACAAATTTTACTTCAGTAAATCTTACTTATTATAAAACGCAGATTGTGTGTGCATGTGTGACTGTACGTTTATATATTGGATCGGATTGCCTACATTTTTCAACCGATTTCAACAAAACTTCACGGGACTATGTAAAATTACCTTGCGGTGGTTCTGACAGCACCAAAAATTGAAAAAACACAATTGTTTTTGCACAAAATCAATTTGAAAACACAATTAAGAGGCATTAATGAAAGGGGGGACAACTCATATTGAGTTATACTTATTAATATCAAGTTATACTTATTATAAAACCCAGGTTGGTTGTGTGTGTTCGTTTATATATGGGATCAGATTTCCTACATTTTTCAACAGATTTCAACAAAACTTCTCTTTTTTTTTTTTTGGCAGGTAGTGTTTCTTATTGTCTTGCATACTTTTTTCTTTATTTTTACATTCAGAATGCTTTAAAAATTCCATTTACAAGACAATTGTTTATAATAAAGTTCTATTCAATTGGTAGACTCATAACTATTGAAAACAATGTTTTTGTTCGAGTTTGACCAATTTGTTAAAAAAAAAAAAATAAAATAAAATAAAATTAATTAAGACAAATAATCTTTGTCAATTTTATTTTTCAGTCTTTATGATGGTCAATACTTGATCTATCTCTTACTGTTACATCCCCGGGCAACGCCAGGCTCTACTGCTAGTAACTTAATAAATGCAAATATTTGATCACTAAAGATGCTTTGCTGAAACTAAAAAATCATTAAGGGAAATTTGGAAACAATTTAAGTAAACAAAGAAAAGAACTGAACAGTTACATAACATCTAATCTTTGATATAAAAGTGAATGCTGGACATTTTGTCAGATATAAAGAAAAGACTTGAAGCAATAGAGATTTGATTCTGAAATCTTACTATAACGAGGAATTAGTTTCTTTGAAAGATGAGGCGGTAATAAAATAAGCATAACCCCTGTCCCCTCTCATTTGTAACTACCCATCACAATAAAATAAACGTTTTTCAGCACTAAAGCCGAATGAATCAAATAAAGTTTCATAAGCTTCTACTTAGGGTTGTTACTACATTACAGATGAACTGAAGTTAGAGGGGAAAAGAAAAAAAAAAAGCAAAGAAGTCAATTAGTTATTTTGCAGCGTGCCAATAGCCATGCTGTAAATACAACATTTTGGTAGCATTTGAAGCTCATCCACATAAATCATTCTCCAGAAATATCACTTTCAAAAATGCAACACACCTTATCAGGTTGATGGTTCCAATATGTTCAAGATATTGAATTCATTAAATTAAAACCAAATGGTTTTTTTTTTTTTTTTTTTTGTTTTTTTTTTAAATCAACAAATACACAATTTACCTGAAAAGGAGCATCTCAAATACTTTTGATAACCATTTTATGATGCTATGAATTTATTTTAAAGTTTTATTAAAGCAATGCTGGAAATCTAACACCACAAAATGATTAAAATTAGCAACAAAAGATATTTTGAGTGCTGTATAGAGAAACGTAGAATATTCTTTAGTGTCTGCAATCAATATAAAAGTATAATCACTATTTTGGAAGGACATTAAAAAGATTATGCATTGTGCTCCTAAAAGAAATACTGTTAAAATATATGTTTAATGAATGGAAAACATTTTAAAAAAAAAAATGAAGCTTATCATTTGAAGGCTAACGTATTTTTTAATCTACTTTTGATTAATTGTATAGTTTGAGGATGTCACAGAAGTTATACTGGTCTAGAAAAAAGAAGCCAATGTCAAATAACTGACAATTCTAAGCAGAATATAAACTCACAAGAGTTCTTTAGAATGCCAGAAAAAGACCATCTTCAGAATTATTGAAAATAATTTAGCAAAAACATTCACAATTGAGTTTCAGCTAATTTTGTACTTCATTTTGAGATAAGTAACCATCAATATACTTTGCACCTATAATAATCAAATGAGAACAATAGTTTGAAATAAAGTCGATTGATTTTCCCCTGTTCAAAAATACAAATACCATGTTACTTAATTTCTACATTAAGATAATCTACCCATTACTGGTCTATGAATTTCATATCAAGACATTTTAAATGGTGAAGAAGACTTTCTTTTTCAATAACTTACACATTTCCTTTTATATCAGTATTATATATTTGCATATAAAAATAAATTCATACATTCTTGATTTAAAAATAAATTAAAGGGCTCTTAAAAACACACACACCTTTTGAACTTACATTGTCAAGAAAAGGTAACTGACAATTATTAAAATGTTGTTGGCATGCTTTTGATGGCATATATTAAAAAAATAGCAAATTAACATTCCTTTCAAGACATTATTTTCTCATTAATGAATTCCAGTGAAGAAAAAAAAAAAAAAAAAAATGGATGTTTTCAAATATGTAATAAGCATTACCTGTATACAAAAAACTATTTATCAGTTAAATAGCACAAATAACCTTTTACACCCAGAGCCCCCCCCCCCACCAAATATAACAACAATAAAAAAGAAAACTCTTAATTTTTCTTAGACTGTTTTATGCTTGGTTTATTTGTTATTCATTTCAGTTACTGTTTCCAAAACATTTATCAGGCAAAAATGGCTGCTACTTTTATTAAATCTGTTGTAGGTTTGAATCAACCCACAACAAAGAAAAATATGAAAAAAGTGATTAAATATAAAAACATGAGATATTTTTATTTTCATGTTTTTTTTACAACTATATTTTTCTAAGTGTGTATGAGTTTTACAGTCCTTGTTTGTAGTTGTTAATATTAAAAGAAAAGAGATTTCTTCATATGTATGTGCAAAAAGGAGAAAGTGTGGAGTAAAGTGTAAGTGTTATGTAGCTTGGTGAGGAAGACAGGTAAATGAGCAAAGGAAGTTCTTTTAAGTCTAGTGTCATGAAACAGTTTCCACCTGTCTCTCCTTACTTGTTTGTTACTCTAGAAACTTTGCTTAAATACTCTTCAAAGGCATCACAAAGCATTTTTATTGTTGGCAAGAACAGTCGAAAAATGTTAAATATTTGTTTTCAAAGCATCCATTTATTAACTGGAATGTGCAATCCTCCAACTCAGAAACCATTTTTTGTCATTTGCTATTTGACTGTCTTGGTGTTTATTTTCATCTTCACTCCATAAGTTTACCAAAAAGTTACAAACAAAGCAAAGAAGAGAGAAATCTATGGAGGATCAGTGAAAGGGAAAAATGAATTTTAAAAGGACTACAAATTTTAGTCATCCAATAAACAATAAAAAATAAAAACTTTTCTCTCTTGAACAACTTATTTCCTTGTTAATTATGAAAGCACATAAAGTTACTTTATTCTTACCTTCAATATTAGGACTCAAACAAGTGATGCCAAATAACTTTATTACCAAACAGGAGTCATTTTTCAACTTGTACACACATCCAACCAGCTGTGAACAAGACAAATCAAAATTAAAATAAATATAAAAGGATTTCTTACCAAATTATTATTACTATATTTTTTTTTAACTTTCATAATAAAAAATTATTTTCAAGTGCAAAAGTAGAATATTACTTGGATGACATTTTCAAAATGACTTTTATTTTAAGTATCATACCTCTCTAATAGGAAACTGTATACCTGCTTTGTTGACCTCATATGTGACAACATCTATCGAGACTTCATTAGAAATCACCTTCCAAACTCAGAATACACTGAATGCATCAATCTAATAGAAGAACTGTATCGATCTACAGAATCTTACATGTCTGGTGAGGACACCAATATGGAAACATTTTAAGCCTCATCAGAAGTACAAGAAGAAGGAAATGAGAGCTCCAGTCTATTTAATCTCTTAATAAACTATGCCCTTTACAAACACATATGTGAAGAGATGGGCACTGATCGTCTAAGCATTCCATACCACATCTCAATTGAGTTTAGCAATAGAAGACAATGTTCCTGCTTTCCCTCCTCAGGCCAATGTACTAATGATGAAGGAGGTTATTCTGATGACATAGGTATTTATAGTTTGGATAAGAATGATTTTGAACAGAAAATCAGCATCCTCTATTAAGTGTTCTAAGAAATGTGAGTGAAGACAAACATTACTAAAACAGAATCTATGATCTGGAATTGGAATGAAAGCAATGATGGCACCTACCCTGAATCCATCATAAAAATTCAGGATGTGGAATTAGTAAATACTAATTACTTCAGATACATTGAAATAGGGATCAGTTATAACAAATTAAGTATTGGATAAAAATTGAATATAGAATAGGCTGTGTCAAAGGTAGTTTCATGCAATACCACAAATTGCTACAAAACCAAAACATCAACTTAAAAGCTTGAGTCATATTCTTAAATAACCTCGTCAAATCAAGACATTCATATGGATGTCAGGCATTGCAACAAATCTGTTCAGACATATCTAAACTCTCAGCTGTATACTACTGCTTCCTAAAATCAATAGTCAAAAAAGGCTTTGAGCAAGTGAACCCAAAGGCTTTGGCAAAGATTATCCCTCTCTGAACATTGAGTACTCGTGCTACAGATTCTCAAATAAAGAACTTTACCAAATAGCAAAAATAAAGAATTTTATCAAACCAAAAATATTTTTTTCCACATGACTTTACCATATTTAGATTTCATGGCAGCAATGTGGTTATACTTTAAAACTAGAGAACACCAACAAAAAAGATTATGCCTTGAAGGATATATAGAAATTTGACTACAAGATATAATAACATTTTTTTCTTTAACCACATACAGACCCACTTATTTAAACCATTCTAGTTATCAAATTAGGAAAGGTTGTATACAAGGCTCAACGGTGATCAGTCAAGAATCAGTGTTTTAATGTGATATAGTCATAAACCCAGATCTGTGGAAATAAAGTAAGTAGTAATATAGATAAATCTATTACTGATTTAAGTAAAAAATGCTTTTTGAACATTTTTTCAAAGTCATATACACTATAGTATTTAGCATAACTGATTTACCTGAAGACTGGCTTTTGTGAATAGTACAAGGAATGTATACCCAACCAGAAAATTCCACCTGAAATATAAGGAAAATATTTTATTAAAATTTATCTTATTTGAACAAGAGTAGGGGAACAAAAGAAATACAGACAGGTTCAGAGGAGTATTGAAGAGACAAAGGAGTATTTTATCTACAAACAATGAGATAAGTAAAAAGAAACACTTGCCACCAAAGGAGTTTCCTGAGTGGTTTCAGGAGGAATTCCCGGCCAAACCACATGAAGCAGAAAACTATGATTACATATCCAAGTCCAAATAGATTAATTCTGTTTGTACCAGCAAAGAATACTATTGCCATGGTTACCCAGAAAAGGTAGTAGAATATAGCATATTTGGCAACATCCAGGTAAGAACTAAAGACAAAAGAAAGGAAAAAGATTGGTTAAAAAATTATAACGGTGGAACTTAATAACAGGACAATTTACTTATTAGAAAATAAAGAAAAATAATTTAATGTTTGTTAATATTATATATATATATATATATATATATATATATATATATATATATATAAAAAGAATAAAACCATAAAGGTAGAGAATTATGTATAAATTATTTGGATGCACTTTTCTACAGAAAAATTAAATAATTTTCCAAAGAGAGAAGATTCTCAATGATGTAACTGAAATTAAATAGACAAAATTTTAAGAGAAAAATTCTTCAAATAATGAATTCAATACATAATGTTTCTCTTTTCCTTTATAACTATCTTATACCCACCAGAGTGTGAACAGATTATGTTTGGATATCATTTTAAAATAACCTAAAACTATTGTATTTAACAAGACCAAATGACTTATTTAGATATTTTTGTTCTAATATGGTCACTAGAGTGACATAATATTTCTTATTTTTCTTCAGACTAAGCCATTTAGCCAAATGATTCACAACATTTGATTCCACCTTAATAAATATATGAGTGTTAGTTACATATTAAATACTTTATGTAACTGAGAAAATTATCAAAAGATATGTCTATAAGCATTAGACCAAATGTTATATTACAGACTGACTTGTAATTAAAAAAACAAATTAGTCTACAATTTGATTCTTTTAAATATACATATATTTTAATAACATGCCTATATATATATATATATATATATATATATATATATATATATATATATATAGAGAGAGAGTTTACTAAAAGTTGTCCTCAATCTATTTACTTACTTTCTAACATCACATAATGTCAAAGAAATATTTCTTGTTTTATGAATATTATACATATTTTTTTAAGTAGCAATATTAAGAAATTTTTTAATAACATTTAAAATAAATAAATGGTTAACCAAAAATAATTTTTGTAAAATGAATTAAATGTTAAAAAAAATTAATTTTAGAAAATACAATTTAAAAGAGCAAGAAACAAAACTGTAAAAGAAAAAAAATAAGTGAGTCATTCTGATTGGCCAAACCTGAAGTCATCTTGCTAACTGTAGAGCAAATAAATATAGTGACAAAGGTTTAAAAAAAAAAAAAAAAAAAAAAAAACATTTTAAAATGGCAGGCAAATGTCCTATAAAAAATTTAATAAAACAAAAATGTTGAAACCTGTAACATAATAGAAACAATATGTCTGACCAACATATACAACTTAAAAGAGAATTTTATAAGACAAAAAACTTCAAGACAGAGTTAAAGATTATAACTGAAATCATTCCAAAAAGTAGAAATGAAAGTAATATGCATAACTGATGAATTATTCAATTTGAATTTGATGAGAAAAATATAAAATCATACTAGCTAGGCAAGCAGGTGGCAGTAATGTCAAATAGGCACCCAAATAGACCATAGCAAGATTATGCATGTCAGGCTAACTACAAACATTAACATTGATGAGTTTGCTAAGACTATTATCTTCCTCTCTTCATATTATCAAAATATTTCAATCACTACATTCTCTAAATATCAGGAAACATTGTGCACATAAAGGTTTAGTTACTCATTAAGATTCATATATTCTCAAATTATTTATGGTCTAAATGTTTCTTTACTAGAAGCTGGAATTGCATATAAGGAAAATGTCTTCTAAAACTTGTGTCTATATTGGCATTTATAGGTTTATTCAGTAGTTTACCAAAATTGTATGATCTACAATTGTTCCATTTCTAAACTTTCTCTGGGAATTTTTATCTGTGTATCAAAGCAAATTATTTAGTTATAACTGACCTATCTGCAAATACAATTGCAAGGTCGCTATGTCATTCTTTGCATATTCTCAAAAAAAATTCACTTTTCCATATATTCAAAATTCAGAGAAAAAAATTTTGATATATTTCTGATGTAAACAATATTAATATTAATTTTTGATCACCATTATAGATTATTGGGTTTCTTTTTATCACAGCACTTAGGTTACTCTTACATTTTATGACAACATTTAAAAACCAACAGAATAATATGGAAGAAATATTAGCCAAAAATGAATGAAAATGATTCATCTCAGAAATTAGAAAAAAAACTTATAATTTCTTTAACAACAGTACCCATCAAAAATGACAAGAATTCTTTTTCCACATATGGATCACACTTCAGCTAAAAACTTTATATCTGTGCACTCTAAGATAGAAGTTTCACTTCCGGGCACTCTGCTTACAGTCATTTTATATATAAGCTGGGTTCAGTAGCTTAAAAATTTCCATACATTTTTCCTTCTCCCTATATATCAAATATAGATTTGTTGGGAGGTGGATAGCTGGGAAGATAGATCCTTGCACATATAGGCTTATTCTTGCTTTCCCCCAAAACTTCTATACTCTTTAACTAGCAGAGCTACATTAAAGAACCCAGCAATGAAGCATGGAAGAGGGAGCTCTAGATTCATGCCTTCTAGTAAGAGCATTAGCATGACATGACAATAGTGAACAAATTGAATTTTAAATTATTTTTTATTAGTTTGTTATTTATCCTCTCTTCCTTATTATTTCCTTGTTTAGATTATTATTAAAAACAGGAATTTAATTGTGTGTGTGCATCTGTGCAAATAGCCTAGGCAAACTCACAAAGTCTAATGATATGCCATATATATGAACTAAGTATACAGACATCCAAGTGTAGAGAGAGGCAAAGCTGGTAACATTGACAGGCAATAAGAGAGCTTGAAATGAATAAATATAGCAAAAGTAGCCAATAATAAATGAATAAAAATCCATTAAAAAAAATGTACATCAATTTCAAAAAATTGAAGGAAAAAATTTTAATACAAATAAGAATTTATACAGATAAAAAGAGGAGACAAATCAGTGTTAATTTATTAGTTTGAAAACTAAAACACCACAGAAAAAATGTTTTTTAATAGTCTAACAGTTTTTGCAAATTAAAATGTTTTGTTTTTAATTCCCATTAATGACAACTCTTAAAGTTTTGCTTCTCATAATGCAAATATATGTAGTTACCCTTCCCATCTTCTTTAGCCCATATTAACTAATAAGTTAAATTACTACTTTGAAAAATATCTGTAGACATATTTCAGAAAACTTAGCCATTAAGTCATTACTAGTGAATCCAATCTGGAATGGGATGCCCCATTATTGAGGTCCTAGGTAATCTAAATGAAATTTAGTAAAAATGATATTCAAAATTTAGCTCAGCTATGAAGAAATCTGGTGAAATCATACTTATATAAAAGTTCAGGAGCAAAGATTTTATATCATTTCCTAAGTGAAAAATTCAAATCTTTTTGAAAGATCTACCTTAAGAGAAAAATGTTATCACCAAATAACAATGAGCTACTATATAAAAAATAGGTAAAAAATATGACAGTTAATAGGTCTACAACAGAATAAATATAAAACAAAACATCAATGATGTATAAAAAAATCCTAATATTTTATGTACCAAAATAAAAATAGGAATAATTGTATATCAATATCCCAAAATTGTTATGGTCTTCAATTAGACATTAGTTCTGTAAACTATAAACATTCTTCTCTAAACAAACCAATACTGAGCAGCCACAATAAAAATACTGGTAATATCAACCTTTTCTTTTAGCAATATTTTTTCTTTATACAGTTTCAAAAATAAGTTTAAAAATGACCAAACTTTTTCATTGGACCAAGATATAAATTTAAGACAAATTCACATTTCCATTTGTAACCAGTTATAATTTCTACAAAAACAGTTATCAAATTACATTTTTCCAAACAAAACTACAAGACAAAATCATTTTGTATTAAATACATATCTTTATTATGCACCATGTCCTCAAAGGACGTAAGCGATCATGGCCCTCCACAACTACCTGTCCTTTGTATCTCTTAATAAATTCTCTTTTTGCTATTTCTCTTAAACCCTGTCTCACCATCCATTTCCTCAAGCCCATCAAGCATGTTATGCACTGTTTTCCTCTGTCCCTCTTTCTCTCAAACTGTCCTGTGAGTATCATTTTCCAAGCCCTCCTTCCTCATTACATGCCCCAAAAATTTCAACTGTCTCTTCCTGATGTTAAATATAAGTTTCCTTTTTGTTTCTGTTTTCTCTAAAACCTCATCACTGTTCACATGTTCAGTCCATGGTATCCACAGCATCTTTCTGTAGAACCAAATTTTTGTTGCTTCAATTCTTTTTCATTTTTGTCCAGAATTCACTGCCATATAGGAGGACAGATATCATAACAGTTCAGTTAACAGTTTCTAACAAAGCCTTTCTGTCTCTGCTTAAGTTTTGGAATGCATCTTTGTCTATCCCAAAGTGTCTCCAGATTTCAATGTCACTCTTTCCGTCCTCTGTTAGAACACTTCCTAGATATTTAAATGCTTCCCTGAAAATTACAATCTTGGTTTCTTTTATTCCATATAAAAAATAAAAACAGGAAATTTGAATTTTTCAAGTTTGGTAAAAAAAATACTTCCAGAAAACACACCTCATTGCAATAATAAATAAAAATCTAAACAGAACAATTACAGAACTTGAAAAAAAATAAAATAAAATAAAAATCCAACACAAAAAACAATTCTTTGATGACAATAAAATAAAAAGTGATAGGTTTTAATAATGTAAATAAAGGGCTTGCTATAGAATAGTGGCTAGAAGATTAGTCCCTCAGGACCAATTCTTACCAAAGGGTCTATATATTCAATATGATTCTTTTCTAGTTGGCTTTACACAGCAGATAACTATATTAGTACAACTTTTAAACATTGGGAAAAGAGTTTCACAAATGTGCACATCAAACAGGTAAAAACAAAAAAATAACTGAGAAAATTCATTTAAAAAAAATAAATAAATAAAAAGGTAGGGGTGGGGATTATACATATTTTCACTTTAATTAGATACAAAAATCACAAATTATTTTTATTATCTAAAAGAGTTAAAATAAAGAAAAAAGCAAAAATAAAACAAATACTACATTCCTAAATTTAATATTTTTAACAGTATGATACTCCTTGAAGAATTCTATGTACAATTGAATTGTGCATTTTTTTTGCATCAAGTTGTTACTATTTTCACTTCTTGCCCCTTCAAGAAGTATTCATGCAAGCTTGTCACTATCATTGGCTTATTCTTTCAGATTCATTTGCCGATACTCTAAAGAATGATGTAGGCTCATGAGTCCTAGTAGGGAGTCGGCTCCCAAACCCTAGTAGGGAGTTGGCTCCCAAACCCCCAAGCTGACAACTAGTTATTTAGACTCAAATCCTGAATAAATGATATCTATCATTGGAAAAAGTTTAAATCCTCAATTGATGATATCCAATAATCCTTCAATTGATGATGCCCACTATTTAAGGGTTAAGCTGTTGGTTACAAAGCTAATCAAGAAGCTATTAACTCTCCAATCTCTACTAAAATAAAAACTGGCTTAATACCTATAAAATATGATGGCAGTCTTTATGGATCAGTACTTCTGCCTAGGATCAAAGTGTTGCTTCCCTGTCATGACCTAAGATAAGTGTAGTATCTGTGCACTCTGCCAACATTAGTATTTGTGAATCAATTTTATTGTACTTTTTCAAATAAACCATTTATGCACTCGACAGGTTTCCACTGGTGGTGATGGGTTTCCCCCCACCAAGACCAAGCAAGATAATGCATACTCCACCCCTGTACATGAGTGACACAAAACTATTTCCAGAAATTCTATTGATTCTCATTGCTCACCAGATTTAAACTTTACTGAGCATATATAAAACATGTTGGCAGTCCTAACTAAATTCTTTGCAGCCATATCTGACAAACAACTCGATCATGGGTAATCCTGAAAGATACCTGAACAGACGTAAGCACCATCACATTGTACAGCTTCTGCCATTCAAGCAATGGATACTGCTACATGCAAGTGAGCTTGTTGCTTTAGCATGAATTAGAAACAGAGAAAAAAAAGAAAAAAAAACATGTAAAGTCACTGTTTATTATTATTATTATTATTATTATTATATGATATGAATAGCTTATAATGAGACAATGATTTATACTTAAGTTTTAGTCAATTAACCTGTTATTTGAGGAATCCTTGCAATTTTGAAATCGAAAGATTAAATATTTTATTCAGAAAGCCAAATAGAAAAGAGTAAATAACATAATGGAGAATTTAAAAATATAGGCAATGATATTTTGAGATTGAAAGTTCATCCCACTTTCTGTATGTGACAGAAGGGAAAAAACAGCATCCTTTGTTAGAGATGAAGAGTTAAAAGGAATATCAATATTAGAAATTAAAACAATAACACAAAAAAAAAAAAAAAAAATTAAAAATTTTCTGCAGAATATATAGAAGATTCTTACTTATTAGCAATCTGTTTTATACATGCTGCACATATATTTCCCAGGGAATTATTTAATTTCCAATTTATTAATAATTAGATAAAATTAATAAAATAAGTAATCGTATAATAAATTACAAGACAGGAATAAAAATACTTTATCTACATGACTATCTTTCAGCTTTGTTGATAGAGGGAATGAAACTAAACACAAAAAACACAATAGAAAATCGCTGCCAACCATACCCACAAATTTAAGAAAAGTAAGTGAACATACACACTCTGGCATCATTGGATTAGCAATTCTTACAAAAGAATTATTAAAAAAAAAATAAAATAAAATAAAATAAAAAAAAAAAATTAAAAAAAAATTAAAAAAAAAATTAAAAATTCAACTGAATTCTCAAATTTCTTGTCAAAGAATTTTCAGAAGTTTCTTAAATGCTACATTCAAGTGTTTTATGGTAAAACAAGCTACAAAAATATGTAATCCTGTAGCATATCAACCTTGAAGAGTAGAAAAAGAAAAAAGAATTTGTCAGTTGTAGACTCTCAGTATCTACAACCATCTTAATATTACAGAGCAACAATTAAAAATGTTCACCCATCAAAAATCTTTTTAACAAGACAATATAAGCAAATAACCAGTTATTTTTAATAAACAAAATGTCATCACAGTAACAAAAGTAATTTTTGAATGTAAAGAAACTGACTGATATAATTGAAAAGCTTCAAATAAAAAAATTAAGAAAAGTGCCATTAACAAAAAAAAAAAAACAAACTTGGAAACAGTTTTGCCAAAATAAGTGCTCAAAACTTTTAAAACTAGATTATAATTATTGATAGAAGTTATTATTTGAAATTTTTTTTCAGATAGAATATGTACTATAAGATTTTCCATTATTTTTGCAACAACAGAACTATGAATAAAAAGAAAAAAATTTTAAAATCACAATGTAAAACTTAGTTATCTAAATTATATTCAACTCGTAACATTTTCTGGATAAAAAGAATTTCAAATAATTACAATTATCAATGTAGGCAATAGTAGCAACAATTGAAAAGAAAATCCTGTACAAAAATAATTTTTTTTTTTTCCATTTAAAAGAAATATTTCAAAAATCAAAAAGGAAATAACCATCTGAACAAAACCTTTAGGTGACAGCAACAAAAAGACAAACCATGCATACTATTTTTCTTTATGAGGATAGCAGTCAATCTTCAACAAGAGTAGATAGATCTCGCTGTAACAGGCAGAGGCGCAATCAAGAAAAGAAAGGAAGAAAAGAAAAACAATGGATATAAGAAGCTTGAGTGTGGCATTAATGTTAGTGAGAAGTGTATAGATACCCAATGTCGGGGAAAAATGATGAAACCATAGACCCTTCAGAATAATAGCTGTAGACATAAAATGTAGTACCAAATTAGATACAGGCACAGAATAATGGTGTTCTATGATTTAAATAGGCATACAGTACCCACCTGTAGATATTTGTATAAACTGGTATTAACTTTACACAAACAATGTATGAGAAAGTACATATGTTTTACTTCAGTTTTATTCATGTATGCAAAATAAGGTGCATGTGCATACAAATTAGTTGTATATGACATTTATATTATTACACATGTATGGGAGGATGTTGAAAAGTTCTCAGCTTGACTCACCTCCCAAAATATGACCAAATGACTGAACATTTTTTTTTTTTTTTTTAGTCAGGCCAAGAAATTTTAGCCCCCTCCATACATATAAATTTATGAGATAATTATGTACATCTCAAATAATATGTCACGCAGACACACAAGAGAAATGAGCATATTTGAAAAAGTAGTGGATAAATATATTTTAGGGGAAAAAGTTTTCATGTGATGCATTTCTTCCTTTTAGTCCAATGAAGTCCTAAAAGACAAAACACATCGCATAAAAACTTTTTCCACTTTGTCAGAGATTTTGAGATATGAAAATTTATATATCATTTTCCCCCTATAAATATATACAAATACTTTATTCAGTGTATAGTGAGTATAGATCTAAAACAACTATTTTTCTAAATACTGATGCATAAGTCTGTAAAATTGTATTATAGTTCAAACCTAAGTTTTTATCTGTCACTTTTCATTCAGAAAAAAATTATCTGTAAAACCCCAAATCAATAATTTTAGCAATTATACAGGGTGCAATAGATAAATTGTTATTGAAATTATGCAAAAATGAAAATAACACTGACATCTCATTTTAACAGATATATTTACCAAAATTACACAAAAATATCTTGAAATACAAAAGAATAAATTCATTCAATAAAATCACCATTGGCTTCAATCATGGCCTCCAGATGACTTCAGAATCTCTTACAATGTTTCTGGACAATCTCCTTGTTTAAGTTGGAAAATTCTGCCATAACCCTTGCCTTCAGTTTATTTTTGGTGTTACAAGGAGTTTTGTTGGTCACTTACTCAACTGCACCCCACACATAATAATCAAGGGGTCTGCAGTCTGGGGAGTTAGGTGGTCAAATGTAAGGAGTGGCGTGGTCGCAGAAATTGTCTGACAGCCATGACTGGGTTCTCCTGCTTATGAAGCATGGTATAGAGTCCTATTGCTAGACATAGGGTCATCCAGCAGCCATCCTCTTGAACCAGAGCAGCACAACCACCTCAAGGCACTAGATGTAGGCCTCAGTGTTGAGTCTGAGGCCCTCAATAACAAATTTGGGAGTTTTCTTATCAGAACAATCAGAGTGAGTTTTCTAAACTGCCGCACTTTCATAATCACCATTAGACTCATCCAATTCTTTTTGAATTCTCTGCACTGTCTTCAGATTTGACACCCAAGCACCCTGAAATGTTCATATTGGAGCTTCTGGCACGAATACTAACCAGTACACCATGCCATTTTCAAATTTCTAGTGGAGTGAATTGTGTCATGATGCTCTTTTTCGCCCCCCAACAGACAGTGCTCAACTAACCCTTATAGTGTACAGTCACCAAAATCAAAAACAAACGCTCATGCACAAAATTAAAAATATAAAATGGCGACAATTTACCCATTGCTCCATGTATATAAATAACAATTTCTTTCATCAGTTAAATATAAAGAAACTATTTTTGTAGCACATTGTTTAAATAAAGTGACAAATAAAAAATAAAAAGTGAACTATAAAGAAAAAAGTTTAGATTCTTGTACTTGTATTACAATTTTTTGTAATGAATAGTTAGTTGTATGACTATACAGATTTATTTTTATACAAAAGTTTTTGTTCACTTGAGTGCATGTTGGCAATTTTCATAGATTAAATATCAGAAAAATCTTGTTCATCTAATCTTTACTATATTAAATGATTTATGCCACAATATATCAGAACATATTTTAAATATTCACAATACACCATTTCATACACATGAACTGCCTAAAATGCTGTATATACAAATTAAATCTAAATACTAATCTATACTAATGAAACTATATCAGTATTGAGAGTAACTTAAGTAATCCACCACAATATAAAAATGCTTGATACTCATATGCTTAAATTTAATAACTATTTCATATAATCTGTATTATAAAATGGTTCTTCAGTTCACTTAAAACAGAAAACCAAAACATTTCAAACCTTTATTGATTCAATTATTAGACAAGGATTAGGGGCTGATGTGAGAACTCAAGACAATAGATGCAAATCACCAAAACAGTTTTTTTTTTTCTTCTTCATTGCACAGCAATGAACAGCAATATTGAATGCTGTTCTAACACTTTTCACAATCTTATGAATAAAGCAAAATTTGATCAAAATCAGAAATATTAAAAAAAGAAAAAATGTCAATGTCAAATTTCCAGAAACTATCAAAATATAACCTTACATTCTACATAAATAATCCAAATATTTTTTTCAAATTTAGTTAGATGAATGCACACATTGCTTGAAAAAAAAAAAAAAAAAAAAAAAAAAAAAATAGGCTTTTATGTTACTATAAAACAGCATCGTTTTACAGTTGAAATGTTTAGATGTAACCAGAACTAACTGTTTCTTCTTCCACACTTCTTGCTTGTGGAACTCATCTGGCTACTTGCTTTCTGGCCAACTTTGATCTTCAAAAATTTAAATGCAGTGTCAATCATTATCTACTTTCAACTCAATTCCTCTTTTATTATTTTCGCTCCTTAATAGTGTTTTTCTTTTTCTTATTCTTTCATACCCAGTAACTCATTGTGTCTTAGTGGCTTTATTGCCTTCCTTGGAGTGAAATGATTAAAAAATATATGCCAGCTGAATTTGTGGATCTCTTGTAAACACATCCAAATGATCACAGCAACATCATATATTATTTAAAAATATGTATTCATCACGACACAGAAATTACCATGTTTCAGTAATTTCTGTGTTGCAATGAATACATATTTTTAAATAATAATAATAATAATATAATATTATGCTCTACTGTGTATCAAGCAATGGGTTTAAAAATAAATACTAAAGAACTGTGGATTATAAATCTGACTTCTTATATATATATATATATATATATATATATATATTCATAACTATTTTTAAAAGAATCAAATATTAATTTATGGCTCATCTACTTATTTCAAAAGCATTTCTTTTATAATGAGTTACAAGTATTTTCTTTCAAAAGAATGTATCAGCAAACATTGCCTTTTATCTGAGCTTTAAATTTGTAAGATAATTATCATCAATGTTTTATTTATATTATCTATAATTATCATCAATCGTTCAGAATCTAAACCTACACCAATTCTCTCGGTTCATGAGAACTTAAATCCATTATTCTGTCAATCATAAAACTTGGACCAAAGCTCAATTTACTCAGAGAGCAGTTATGTCATAATAGAAATATAAATTTCACAAGAAACAAAAGGATGCTTTCATAAAAGACTGAAATCATAATCCTTTTCTATTAAGAATCCTATCAAGTTTGTAAAATGATATAATATATCAAACCTAGTTTTTATTTCATTCAGCAAAGAAAAAAAACACCTGCATTAGTCTCAAATCTTTAATTTAATCAATAATTTTAACTTGTATATGAACAACTTATAACAATAATCAATAATTTATGACAATTGAAAATTTTAACAACTTATATATGAATAATAATGTTTTTTCATGAATGAAATACATTGTTTAAATAAACTGACAAAAAAAGTTAGTGAGCTGTAAAAAAAAAAAAAAAAAAAAAAAAAAAATAAAAGCTATTTTTTAGTTTCTTGTTTAGACTGGAGTATTTTTGCAGCATTTCCTTAGGTGCCTAATAGAAACGAGAGACTGTTTTTTTTTGTTTTTTTGCAGAAGTTTTCCAACCCCACCAGAAAGCTTATTAAGACCACACCATTTATTAACGTAGCACTTTTGTACCCTTTTGAGATACCTCTGTTTATTGCATATTGTGAAAAGTTCTGGCCCCCACCCTAATTATTAATACCCCCATGTATTATGTACCTTAGAGTAGTGCATCATTTCTTTTATATAAAAAAAAAAAACAAAAAAAAAAAAAACAGACTTCATGGTAAATGTCAATAAGCTGGTTCCTTTAAAAAATAAAAATATCCAGGAACTTGATATTTAAATTTAGTAATTACAAATGTATATCTAAATTATCACTCAATAAAAATGAATAGATACAAGTAAAAGCATTGCCCAAGGTTAATAAATACTCAGTTATAAGTTGAAGTCAAAGCTATCAACCTTCACAATAGTGTAAATGAGCTAACCAAGTTATTTTAAAGTAAAATATTGGACCACTAGTTATAATACAATACTGACAATATTAGCATTGGTAGCACATTCACAGTCCTTTGAGATTTTAGTAATGTCATCCAAATTTCCAAATACAAAACCTTCTCACTTCTGTTGAAAGAACTCCTCCCCTGAGTGACCATGTCTTCAGGGCGTGTAGCCACACTAACTATACTTGGCCATTTGCAAGTTGGTGCAGCTATTAAAACCATAGTAGGGTTGGATGGCCAATTCATCCACCCTAGTCTGGTGAGAGAGCCAATTTAAATCACTGACCACTCAATCATATTTATAAACTCATGAGTCACCAAGCAAGGAGGACTTTAAAGTACACATTTAAAAAATAAAAATAAAGTTCATAAAATGAGAAAGAATACAGGGTCATTTATCAGCAAAGAGATGACATTATTTGCACAAGCATTGTACAAGAGATTTTACAAGAACAGAAATACACTTTCTGAAATAAGCAAAAAGACTGATATTTACCCATTTTAAAGAACAAATTTCTAATAAAAAAAATCATAATATAATTATCTACATAATGTATTATTATAGTTTAATTAGCAAAGTCATTAATCCTAGTTTTAACCTTTTATACTCAAGTGTGCCAACAAAGGGAATGAGTACTTCAACAAGAGGGTCTAATCACTGTCATTCTGATTACAGATTAGAGTTAAATTGTCTCCTGCTCCCATTGTCTGTTCAATTTACTTCACAATTTTTTCTTTGTCCTCACCAGAGTTAGTTTAAGTGATTTAAAGTCCTCTGGATGTTGAGCTGTGTGCTCACCAAAGAACAACCAAGACTTGTATGTCTACTATTTTTATTACTTATCCGTTTTCTTTCTCTTGTCAGAACTCCAATTCTTTAACTCAAACAGAAGTGCTCACTTCAACATCCACAGCTCATATGACAAAAACAGACCTTAATCTGTGTACACACTTCTGGAATACCATCGCAAAACACCAGTTATAAAACAGTGATGAAACTAGTGGCAGCAGCATAGACCAACTCTCAACTAATTACAATATGGTAATTCATGGACGGACTATTTCTTCCACAAGTCTATCTCACTTAACTACATATGTTCATTTTCTCACATGTCTATCCCGACTACTACCTTGCATTATGCTCTGAAGAGATTCTCAGTCTCCCAAAACTGATATACAATACTCTGGAATGAACAAGCAATTGAACCTTGTAAATCACAGGAAATAAAAAAAAGGTCTTTTACTTATCACAACCATGTCTTATTGCCGTTTGCTGTGTTGAACAATAAGGTTGCTATTACACCCACTTTACAATCCAAAGTGGCGAAAGTGCATAACAGTGTAGCTCTATTCATCTCTTTTCTCTACACTAGCAATTTGCTTCCTACAAAAGGACTCTTTATCCTCCTACTTGGCACCTGACTACAATAATCTCATAGTTGAGTAGCTAACTGGCCATTAAATGACACTAAAGCTTTTCACTACCTAGCTGAGTAAGTGGCTGGTCAGAGGCACGTAGCAATCCAGTCTCTTTCTCTGAATTGACTGTGTCCACTTATTTTATGTGCCATGTCTCTTTTGGACGTAGGCGATCATGGCCCTCCACATCTTCCTGTCCCTTGTAGATCTTAATAAGTTTTATCTTTTTGTTATGTCTCTCAAAACCTGTTCTACCATCAATTTGCTCAAATTCATCAAGTATGTTTCATGCTGCTTCCTTTTGTCCCTCTTTCTCTCAATCTGTCCTGTGAGTATCAGATTTTTCAGTCCCTCCTTTCTCATTACATGCCCCAGAAATTTCAGTTGCCTCTTTCTGATGTAAAGTATAAGTTTCCTTTGTGTTTCCATTTTCTTCAAAACCCTGTCATTGCTCACATGTTCAGTCCATGGTATCCCCAGCATCTTTCTGTAGAAACAGATTTTTGTTGCTTCAAGTCTCTTCTTCATCTTTGAGGAGATTGTCCAGCATTTGCCGCCATACAGGAGGACAGATATCACACAACAGTTCAGTGGGTCCTTTTTTTACTCTTTTTTTTAACAATGATGTTCACCCTGTATAAGGCTCAAGAGCCACTCGAGTTAGAGGGTTACAGAATAAAATGCACAGTTTATGTAGATATGTTGGGGAAGATAACAGTTAACCCTAAACTTGAACAGGTTAAGATTGTGGAAATCAGAAAGGCATGATAAGACATTCATTTCAAGTGTCAGGTTACAAAATCATATTTGTATAATAAGCAGGTCAAGAAAGACAGTTTGATTACTTTAACTTCCAGTCACATATACAATACTGGTTGGCCACTAAGGTTTGACCACCAAATTTTGACCAATAAGGTTTGCCCTAAAAATTCAAGATAGAATTGAAGAGTATTGAAAAAATAAAATTCCTTTTTTCAATTTTGGTCAAGATTCTTCCTAGTAGAGTTATCTGTTTGTTTTTTCATTTTTTGCCTTCCATCAACATGGCTAATGCTAGCCTCCAGGATAGCCACTCCCTGTGCCTTTTTAGACTCATGTTTCCCACTAGCATGATGTAGAATGTTTATAATTAATCAATTGTTAAGTTTGCGGCTAGAAAAATCAAGTCACTATGTCGTGTGAGGCAGTTTTTCTAGCTTGAATTTATCTTGCACATTTATAAGTTTGCTATTCATCACAGCATTGAATATTGCTGCCACACCTGGTCTGGTGCTTCTGTTTTAGATGTAGAAATTCTTGACAAAATCCAAAGAATCAGCAACATTATCAGTACTGACCTGTCATTGCGGCTTCACTTCCTCATCGCTATAACATAACTTCCCTTCGACTCTTCTATAAATATTTTCACGTTTTCCTCTTAAGTACTTTCACTTCATGAATTTAAATGTAGTACTAGATTAGCAGGTAAGTTGCATAATTTCATTGTTGAAATTGCTAGTTGTAACCTGTTACGTAGTACAGAGAAGAAAGCTAGAATAGAATTGTTACGTAGTAAAGAGAAGAAAGCAAGGATAGAATAACCTTTTCTTAAGGATTTACTGAACTTAATTCACAGCAGTCAGTAATCAACAAAGGAAAGAATTCAGAATGAAAAGGAAGGAGAACGCAGCTTTTAAAGAGGAAAGGGAACGTGTGAAAAGTCACGTGGACAAGAAAGCTAGTTTCCTTTTTTTATTCTTTTTTTATTTTTTTAACGAAAATATAACATATATATAATATATATAAGTTCTATGCTAATAATTCCTTCTCTTGCACTTTTCACTTGTGGAACTCTCTGCCAGCTTTCTACCAGCTATCTTCAAAAATGTAAATGCAGTGTCAATCATCTAATTCCTTGAATCCTGTTCTCTTATATTCCTTTTTCTTTCACTCTCAGTAATCCCTTGTAATCTAGTAATGTTTATTGCCTTGCTTGGGGTTAATGAAAAGCAAAAAAAGGGGGGGTAGGTGGGGCCTGTTTTATCTGGTCCAAATAGCTTAGATTAGTTAAAACCTTGTTAAGTAATGGGTCCAAATTCAGACCAGGTTCTGGTTCAATTTATTCTAATTAAATGTTTTTTGTATTTAATTCTTTTAATATTATACTTTGCTGTATTCATACATCAAAATTCACTTCAATGTGCCTCTTTTCTTTTTTATTTAATTCCATAATGGAACCAGTACATCTCTGGTATTTCTAATGGAATGCCTTTTGTCAATTTCCTTTGGAGATTGACACCTTCTTTCATACTGTCGCACGTGTACATTCTTTTAAGTGAGCATTATCCAAGATTGCTAATATATACTTATCATTCCAATGTTTATATGAACCAATGTTTTTGCCACAACACTTCTTCAATAGCCTTTCTGAAAACACAGTGGCCAGAAAAAAAACAAAGTCAGAGTCTAGACCACAAAAAAACAAGCCAAGATGATATTTAAGTCAAATTTTGATGAAAAAACTGGTTATCATATAAGAAGAGAGGGATAGTAAATAGAAAAATGAAAAGGAGAGGGCAAGAGAAATGGTCAATGTAAAGTGCCAAGTGCAAAGACAGTAGCACAATATGAAAAGCTTTCAGAATGACCTGGCATGCTGGCAGTGGCAGTAGTAATGGTGTTAGTGCTGCTGATGAGAGAGAGGGAAAAATAAAATCAAAGATTTTTTTTTTACCTGACTTCATATTTAAAAAAAAATTTAAATTTCAATGGATTAGCCAGCCTATGTAGTTAAATTTTTTTTGAGGGGGTGGGGGCTTTTATCATAAAAATACTGTCAGATAATTTCTAAAATGTTGAAAAGCCCATTAACAATGCTGATGGTGTGTTTGTTTTGTTTATAAGAAATAATATTAAGCCAGGTAAATAACTTACCAAATCAAATTATGGGAGGATAAATTTTTTAACCTAGACACAGAAATAAAGCAAAAACCAAAATATGAAAATATGGCCAGAGAAGAGAAAGGAAGGAAAAGAGAGAAGCAAGACTTTGCTTTTAGAGCACTGCCAGAAAGAAGGAAGAAAAAAATGATTTATAAAAAGAAAATTGCTGTTTTGCTTTTAGCTGAAGACCAGAAAAAGCACAATAGATTGGAAGCACCTAGAGCAGAGAAACAACATTGGCTTTCTAAAAAATATGCAAAAGCAACAAAGTCCCAACAAAGGTGGATGCTGTAATGGCCAGATGGTCACATGACAGAGATAAAATTTATAAGGAACCTCATTCCAAGTTAATCCAAAACATAAACATTTATTACATTCAGCTTCCAACAAGCACATCAGCTTTTTTTGGCTGTTCTTTCATTTTTTTTTCCCGAAATCTATTAAGACTATATCAGGCTAAACATTTGATAAGTTAATATAATTGCAATGGTTTTATTTTATAACCAATAATTTTATTGTTAGTATTTAGTATGAATGTTATTTTAATATTACAGTTCTATCATTCTTCTTCGTTTTTATTTGTTGTGTATTTATTTGTAATGATTAGTTTTTTATCATGATTCAAGTGTTAGTTATATTTGCAATAGGTTCAAATTGGCCAGTGAAGAGATGTTTCTGTAAGATGTGCATGATACTGGATAGACTGGTATTTTTTAAAAGTTCAAAATGTGTAGATGCTTTGATAAATAAAAATATTCAGCAATAAAATTGTGTATTGATAGTCATCTTTGAAAAAAAAAAAAAAAAAATAAAGCTTTCATATTC